>JAABKJ010000755.1:70968019-71394736 GCA_011634705.1 Andricus grossulariae
TCTTTGCGACATTTTTCTTTCCAAAAGTTTAGTTCCTGCTTTGAAAACCTGTAAAAATATTAATAATTAAAAAATATTTTTTTTCCTCTACGTGTAATATTTCCATAATATTCTAATAGAATTATACGAGTACAACTTTTCTTACGGTTTTTATGCTTTTATATTGTTAAATAATAAACAGATAATAATCTTACGAATTATTATCTTACAATTGGTATTTATTGTAGGAAAATGAAATTTTTGGATTTGAATAATTTTCTCATAATTGTTACAATTGAAAAAAACACCAGATGTAAAAAAAAACATAAGTTCAGTTTTGCAGAAATTTTATAGATAATTAAATTTGCTCCCTTGCATGTTTTTTTATATCTACCGTACTTTTTTTAATGAATTATGGATTTTCAGATACAACAAAATGATATAAATAAGAAAAAGGAAAGGAAAAAGGTTAAACTTAAAGAAAGGGTTGCAAAAAAATTCCAGTTTCGAACTTCCCTGACTATTCCCTAACCAATTTTTCATTTTCCCTGACCGTTCTAAATATTTCTTTCATGTATAAAAACAACCTTACGCCAATGAGATTAATAATGTTAATAAAAAAAAAATGTTTCTAAATATATTTTAAACACTTTTAGTAACAACAGTCATGCAGAATTTATATAAAGGGTCATACAAAAACTACGTAAGAAATATGTAAAAGACATGATTTTTGAACCAAATAGTTGAGCTTTAAACTCCAAAAGATAAATTTTGAATCAAAAAAGGAGAAATTAAATTTTCGGTTAAAAAAATGAATTTTCAACCAAGAAAATAGACATTTTCAACTAAATAGTTCAATTTCCAACTAAACTGATGAATCTTCGATAAAAAAAAGAATTCTTAACGAAAAGTATAACAGTTGATACTTTCACCAAGAAATATTTTAATTTTCAGTAAAAAAGTTGAATTGAAAATAAATACGAATTTTGAATAAATTAGTTGAATTCTCAACCAAAGGAGACTCATTTCCAAACCAGAAAGAGGAATTTTTAACAAAGGAGTTGAATTTGCAAATAAGAAAGATTTTTCAGTTAACAAAGAAAGAAAATCTCAACTAAATTGTTGAATTTTTTAAGACAAAAAAACTAATTTCCTACAAAATAGTTGAATTTTTAACCTGAAAATATGAATTTTTAATAAAAAAAACAACAACAAAAGAACAGTTAAATTTTCAGTTAGAAAAATAAATTTTCAACCGAAGAAACGCATTTTTTAACTAAAATAGAATAATTATATTTCGAGTAACCACCATAATCTTTATAAGAAAATAATAAATTTTCAACAAAATAGTACAATTTTCAACCGAGAAGACTAAATTTCTATTAAAAAAGATACGTTTTCTGCAAAAACTGAAACAGTGGAATTTTCAGTTAGAAAAATGAATTTTGAACTAAAATGATGAATCTTCAACAAAAAAAAAATGTTTTTCAACCAAACAAATGAATTTTCAACCAAAAAGATTACATTTCTATCAAAAAAGATAAATTTTCGACAAAAAATGGAAAAGTTAAATTTTCAGTAAAAAAAAATCACTTTCAATGAAAAAACTATTTTTCATCCAAAGAAATGAATTTTCAACCAAAAAGATTAATTTTCTACCAAAAAAAATTTACTTTCTACCAAGAAAAAATTAATCTTTAATAAAATACATTAATTTTATACCAAATAGTTGAATTCAAGGAATTTTCAAATTTTTAGTAAAAAAAAAGTGTTCAAACATATCAAATAAATTTTCAACAAAATAATAAGATTTTCAACCGAACAGATGAATTTTCAAACAGAAAGATTAAATTTCTATCAAAAAAGATTAATATTTTACAAAAAATGGAATAGTTAAATTTTCAGTTAAAAAAAAAAATTATTTTCAACCAAGAAGATTAATTTTCTACCTAAACAAAATTAATTTTTAACAAACTAGATGAATTTTCATGAAAGATGATCATTGGTTACCAAGAAGATTAATATTCAACCACAAAAGACGAATTTTCATCAAAATACAGGAATTTACAACCAAAAATAATGATTTTTTTAACAAAATTGTTTAACTTTCAACAGAACAATAGAATTCCATTCAACTTTAGTTTATCGAAAATTCTGCAACTGTCAGGTTTTTCCTGATATTTCCTCACAAGTTTTTAATTCCCTGTCTTTCTGGAATACCCTGACTTAAAAATAATTCGATCCTATTATTTTTTCTTTAATTTTTTCAACATATATAATATCAAAACAATTTAAAATACCGGCAAAAGTGAGGTTATGTACACCAAAATCGATTTGTGGACGAATTTTGGCTTTACGCTTTTTCTATAATGTTCTATTCTATAATATTGAAAAAAAACTGACCCTAATTTTCTAGTTTTTCAACTCCCAGAATTCCCAGATGTAAAATTTGTAGTAAATATAACCAGATATAACCGCCAATTATGAGATAAACAAATCAACAGGACGCAAGACGACTGACGACAAAGAAGAGTGCGTGTTTTTTTGTTGTTGTAGCTATCGGTAATATGAAATTTAAATTTACTTGGTAATATTGGCAGCACTGACTACTTCTCGTCTTTAAATTTCAAACGGTGGTAGAATATTCTACCGTTAGGTGTCAGTACGCGTACCGATTTCGAAGGCTTTGCTCGTCTCTATTTTTCCCGCGAGTTGAATTCAGTGATTTCAAACGTATTTAACGTATTTTTACATTTTTGATTAACTTTCGGTGTAAAGTCGGATTAAAAAGTCTTCAGTGACCGTAATTTGTTAGTAGTTTTCGTGAAATTAGCAAATGTTGATTCGTCGCGTCGCTCAGATTGTTTAACCTCAAAAATGTAATTTTTGCAGTTTTTCAAGTAGTTTTCGTTTTTAACGTGTTTTTCAGTCTGTTTTTATGTTTCGTGGTCTAAATGAAAGTAGTTTACAACTAAATTATGGTAAGCTTCTACTCATTGAATTAATATTTGCATGCAAGTGTCCAAAATCAATATTTTTTTACCCACCAAATCATGTTCATTGTCATGGTTCTGTGTTCAATTATTTAATGTTAAGACATGATGTTGCACGTTTTTCGGTTTTTTGTTTTCAACGTCGTGGAGTATATTTTTGATTTTTTAAATTTATTCGATGTTTATTAATGAAAAGCGGTATCTATTTATTGATGAGATTCACTAAACAAGTGATTTTTTGGTCGTCATTGTCAGAAAATGGCGATGCGAAGGTATCCAAGACACTGTAAAATTTCCGAATAATAAAATTCTCGAATTGTAAAATTCCCCAACAGCTTATAATATGACCGAATTGGAAAATTTCCGAATAATCAAATTCCCGACAGTTTATAATATTACGAATTTGAAAATTCCCGAATAATTAAATTTCTGACAGAAAATTGCCGAATTATAAAATATTCGAACTAGAAAATTCCCTAATCATAAAATTCCCGAATTTAAACAATTAAGATTTTTTTTATAAATTTGATTTATTTCGTAAAACTACAATAATCAAATATTTTTATTTAAAAAAAAACTTATTTTTAATGTTGAAATTTCTAAAATTATTGTTTGAACTAAAAATAACTATAATTGAAAAAAAATTAATCTAGAAATATCCTTTTTTAAATTATTGTTATTTTAAATTAAAACAATAATTTCAGAAGCTTTAAATATCAAAATAAAGCTTTTTTGATCAATATATTTGATTATTGTATTTTTATTAAATAAATAATATTTCTGAAAAAGCTTTTAATTGTCTGAATTCGGGAATTTTATAATTAGGGAATTTTCTGGTTCGGCCATTTTATAATTCGGTAATATTATAAACTCTGAGAGATTTTATTATTCGGGAATTTTCCAATTCATGAATTTTATTATTCGGGAATCTTACAGTATCGGGAATTTTATTTTTGGGAATTTTTCAGTCGTCCCCAAATAATAAAAATACCTCATTGTTTGCTAAATGCTAATAATTATATCAACACGTTCTATTTTTTTTTTGTTAATTATTCATAATATTAGAATTTTCAATACTGAAAATACCGTTAACAAAAATTCACATGTTTTTAAATTATAAGATTAAAGAAATATTAATTTAGAAATTAATTTATAACACATTTTTTTTCAATATTTCAAATTAATTATGTAATTAAAAAAGGGGCGATTCTCTAGAATCTTGATGCAATTTTTTGCTTTTATTGCATACTACTAATTTCCAACAACAAGAAAACGAATTATCAACAAAATAGTTGAATTTTCAACTAAAAAAATTAACTTTTATCTAAAATGATGAATCTTCAATAAAAAAAAAATAATTTCTAACAAAACAGTTGAAATTTCTAACAAAACAGTTGAATTTTCAAATAAAAAAGATAAATTTTCAGCCAAAAAAAGAACAGCTAAATTATCAACCAAAGAAACGAATTTTTAAACAAAAATAGATAATGCATTTTTAAACAAAAAATGAGTTTTTACCAAATAGTTTCATTTTAAACCCAAAAGATGAAATTTATACCAAAATAGATAAATTTTCAACTAAAAAAAAGTTTGATTCTTTTTCACAGGTGTGTTTTCCAAAATGGACTATTTGCACAGTGTGGATCAAATGTTGTTTTTTTTTTGCGTTCTAGTGGACTTTATTGGACAATATAATTTGAATTAATGGACAGTTTAAAGGAACTAAATCAACAGAGGACTTGGCTAAACTATCGCAATTGAAAGATTTCTACTAGCTGAAGGTAATGAAGGAAATAGATTCAAAGGAATATTTATTTATTTATTTTTGATATGAGATATATAATTATTTTGAGGATCTGATCGCATACTTTTAATTACACAAATAATTGTCACATTATTCTCGCTACTAAGATAAACGTAATAAGGCCTCTGAGTCTAATAATTTAATGTGCGAATTGAAATTACTGTAGATCATTAAAACCGCGATCGAAACAATTTTAAATCAGGCAGGTTCCACACTTGAAGTCGCGGAATCTCTAAGCGACCAAAAAGGTGCAATTTTTTAGAGGAAATTAGGTAACACGCATTTTACGGATTTGAGGAGAAAAAATGTTCCGTTGAATTACGAGTCTTTGAATTTTAACGTATATTTTTTGAAAAAACACCAATTTTTTTCTTTAAACTTTTATATTCTTTGATCTAATTCAGATTTTTGGTTTTTGATGAGTTTTACCGTCCCCTTGCGAAGTCCCTCGAAAAATTTGAAAAAAGTTTAAACTTAACCAAATGGCCACGATTTATTTGAAAATAAGTCGATTTTAACAAAAAAACCCACATGCACTTATATTTTTTGACAATTTCTTGTTGAATTTGGCATTCTATAAGAAAGACATACTATGAGTTGTATTTGGTCTAAACGATTTTTGGATTTTTGTGGCCAAGAGAATTTTTTTTTCATTCAATTGAATTTTTCCTTGTTTTCTGAAATAACGAAAAATACAAAAAAAAATGTTAAGATTTGTGATATCTTACGTCGTTAACGAGAAAAACTCGAAAATTATTTGTCTAAAAAGAACAAGTCTTTCGACCTCAAAAATTGTGTAGCCGGCATAAGGCTTATAGAATACCTTCCTTATATAAGCATAAACTGTAAAATATAGGGAGATAAAGGTCGGGTTTTCCAGAAAATCTTTTTTTTTCTTCGAATTTTGAAAACATGTAAAGAATATTTTTTGGAAAACTCGACCTTTATTTATTTTTTGCAATATTTTAAAAAAGTGTTTACTAATATAAGAAAGGCATCTTATCAATTTAATGCGGACTAAACAATTTTTGAGGCAGTTTTGCACACGATTAAAACCCGAAAAAGCTTTAAATTTTCAATTTAAATTTATCATAATGAATCATCGTGAAAGCATTAAATCTATTAATATACTTTAATATCAAGAGTTTATAACAAATTTGTAGATATTTTCTGGTTGAATAATTTTCGTCTTCATTTTTTTCGTCTCTTATGTCGTTTTTCCAAAAATTAAATTTTTTATTTGTAATATTATTTTTTACGATTAAAAAAAATCTACCCGTCCTATCTGAACATTATTAATAACCAATTTGTAGATCTTTTTTTGGTGAACAACTTTTGTCTATTGATTTTTTTTTTTCGTACCTATTGTCGTTTTAGAAAAAAAAATGTTTTTCGGAATGGCAACTTTTGTTATTCATTTTTTTCGTATCTTGCATAGTTTGACCGCAAAATGGAATATTTGATTTTGCATTATTTTTTGTGTGATCAAAATTTAAATTTTCGAAAAAATTCGAAGTTGTTTTGATAATCTTGTAGGTATTTCAAAAAGTAACGTTTTTCTTTTCTTGACTTTTTTTATATCATGCGTTGTTTGGCATAAAAGGTTCTTTTTCGTTATTTTTTATTTTTTTTTTATTTTCAAAATGCTATAACTCTGATAATTGTTTTTGTTTTCATCGAAAAACGTCCTGGCCGCAAAAATTGTTTAGCCCATATAAAACTCACAGGATTTATTCCTTATATTTTCTTTTTCTTATATTTTCTGAAGGACTTTGAAAGAGGACGGTAACACTCATTAAAATCGACAATGAAAAGTGGAATATCTGCGAAATAGATCAAAAACTGGTCAAGTTTAAATAAAAAATTTGTGTGTGTGTGTGTGTGTGTGTTTTTTTTAATGGACTTCAAAATTAAAATATGTGTAACCTCATGGAAATTTTTTTTCTCAAATCGGGAGAAAATATGTCACCTAATTTCCACTAGGAAACAACATATTTCGTCACTGAGAAATTACTGTGGTCCAAAAATGGATCGAAAACTTTTGGTTCTCTCGAGTTGTTATGCTTATCCCCTCCAAATTTGTTTAAATCCACACAAAAATAAATGCGTATTTCTTGTAATAAAGATATTTATAAAAAATTATGATTTTGTCAATTTTATTCAGATAATATTATAATTAATGCAAGTTAACAAACATAATGGTTTAAACAATTTATTATTTTAAATCATCTTCTCTTAGAGTGGTGCTAGAAAGTTGCGGTTTTCTCTTGAATTTCCAACTTTTTGGTATTATTTTAGTTAGAGTAAGGTAATAATTATTGAATGTTAATACATTTTTTGTTTATAACTATCTTCTCTTAGAATGATGCTGGAAAGTTGCTGTTTTTCTGAAATTTTGAACTATTCTTTGGTTTTTCAGTTATAAACAAATAATAAATAAATGTCTTGTTAGGCTGGCTCTTTTTTTTTGTTTCTTTTGTTTATACTAGATTTTATACTTTATATCTTCATAGCAATGCTGATAGTAAAAAAGCTGAAAATTTCAGAAAAAAATCGCAACTATCTAGAATCACTCTAAGAGAATGTAGTTATAAACAATAATACATTTTTTCAACAATTATGTTTGTAAACTTGCATTAATTATTACCTCGCTAACTGAAAAATGGACAAAAACTTGAAAATTTCAGAAAAATCGGCAACTATATATCATTACTATATGAGAAGTCAGTTATAAACAATAATAAATTGTGTACAAAATTATTTTCATAAAATTGCATGAGCTTTTACCTCACTTTATGTGAAAAGTGGACAAGAAGTGGAAAAATTCGGAAAGAACCACGACTTTCTAATTCCATTCTAATAGTAAATTGCTATAAGCGATAATAAATTGTTTAGACAATTTACTTTAACATCTAATCACCAGTAAAAAGTTATAGTTTATGTTAATACATAATATTTAATTAGAAACAATTTTTCCTAAAAGAAACCGCAACAAAAATCATTATTAGCGCCAAAAACTCGCAAAATCCCATTTTTCACTTATGGGGTTTTTTCGGGACCCTATAAAGCAGACTTATGTGCGGTAAAATTCAAAAAGTAATTTTCGATTCGTATTATACGACTAATTGTGACAAGAAATGTTGAGGGTCAATTTGATGCACCTAATATTGGCGATTCTGAATAAAATTTATGGAAACATATTTTGAATGAAAAACCCGGAATTTGGTTATCGCGTGGGAAATTTTTAAGCTTTTATTAAAAACCGTTTTTAATGATTAGAAAATTGTTCAATAGAGATTAGTTGAAATATTTATATTTTTAGGTTAATTTGGAAATTTCTTGGGATGCATTCAATAATATTTTTCAAAATTACAGTTTTAAACAAATGATTTTATTAGACCGGATGTCCAGATATTCAATAAAGGAATAACTGAATTCATTTCAAATCATGAAGCTTCTAATAATTCAAGTAACAGATTTAAAAAAATGCTAATTTTCTCTTTACATTTGTATAGTTTTTGACATAATTTAGGTATTCAAATTTTTCTTCTAGATTCTGCCGAGATTTACTCTTGTTTTCCGAAATCGACCGTAATACTTGAAAAAAGCCTAAATTTAACAAAATGGTGGGGATTTTTTTTAAAGATAAAAATACTATTATCAGCAGAAAAAAACAACAATTATATACTGTTTGCATCCGACCTCGAAAAATTGACATTTTGGTGTGACAGTAATCTTTTTTATTTTCAAACAAATCTCAGTGCTGCTGTTTTGTTAGTTTTGAGCTATTGCGCTATTCGAATGTTTTTCGGCAGATTTCAAAAAACAGGGGCCTTAGGTTTCTATATTTTATATGTTAAAAAATTTGAATTTTGGTCTGTAAATTGCACTGGTGAGGAAAATTCGATGTGCGTCATAATTTGAAAACTCATAACTTCCTAAAAATATCTTTTTCTCAAATCGAAAAAATACGTTTTGCCTACAATTTCTTCAAAAAACAAAATATTTTTTCGTCAATAAATCCTGCAATTTGAAGCGTATAGAACCTGTCTGAATTGCAAATAATCCTGTCAAATATTAAATAAAATAATAATAATAATAATTGTCCCCCCTCTTTATTTATAGCAAAAAATGTGTTAATATCTACTTTAGTTGAAAACATTTTTGACTAAAGAATTAAGGGGATAAGAGGGTATTCACTAAATGAGGATATTAACTGCTGTTCATCATAAACTATTTCTTTAGTGGTCGGAAAAAAGTTTGATAACCGGGAAATGAGCGGGAACTTTCCTCGGTTAAAACGGTCACCCTGTTTTTTGTACAAAATGAAGATTAGATTAAGATTTTAGGTTGAATCTAATTGGTACTTTGGCGCTGAAAGAAGTGGGAAATAGTGCTATTCTGGGGCTTGTTCTTTGAAAAAGAAAGTATTTCCTTATTTTAATGTAATGGGCAGTAACGAGTCTTATTAACATATATGGTCGAAGAGAACCTCAATTTCCTCGTGATCCAGTTAAGATAATCAAACCCGCATGTGCATGTCACCTGAAAAAATAAAAAAGAGAAATTAATTACAAGTTCTTTTTCCATTTATTGCGATAATTAAACAAAATAAATAGCCTCAACCCGATAATTATATTATTATTACGTTGCCTGAAAGCAACAAGCATGTCTAGTGACCTATAAAACAATATCTATAACTTCCATTCGAAATTTGTACGGTATGTATAAAATCGAGTTGCACATTACGCAGGTTAGGCAATTAAAAAAAAAGATAGGAAACAAGTACAGAGAGTCAGTTACCTAGATTTGAATTGCTAATATTTGTATTGCTATATTAAAGAGAAGAGTCCGAACAAATTCTTTTAACGCATGTATTTGATTTTTTAAGAATTTGTCATGCGAAAAACCCATTTTCGACAAAAATGTTGGTTATCTAGTTCTGTACTATAACCCTTCAAATACTCTTAACTTCATGGAACATTGTTGTTTTCACAAATGGGAAAAATATGTCGTATTATATATATTTCGTCGCTGGGAAAGACTGCGTCTTGAAGTGTAGAACCTGCCTGATTTGAAATGGATTCAACTCCATATCATAGTAAGAGTCAATCTACTTCACTTAATCTCTCAAGCTCTAAAATCTCTCAGCATCAACCCTCTTTTATAGTCGCACTTAAAAAAACAAATGTATCATTTTTCAATTATGCTAATCGTCCTTGGTACGTGCCGCGTGTTCTGGAACCAAAAAACACCTTCGGAGTCGCGAAGAATGTCTGGGTATAAAGATTCGCTGATCGTCTGATTGGTTGTAATTGTCATTGTGTTTTTGCGATTTGCTGATGTGTGAACTTGGTGCATGATCTGTATTCGCATTTGCATTTGTGTTTGGTGTTCGTATTTGTATTGAAAGTCCTCTTAGTTTTAAATTTATTGGCTCTGAAGATGGTTGATGTGTGGGTTTGTGTGTGTCAGAACTCAGAACTCGCTCGTCTTTCGTCTTTCCTCTGTGGTCTCGAGTGACGGCAAGTTGCACCTGTCTGGCTGTCTGCCTGCAGTCCGAGCGGCGCCAGATCTCTCCGCCTCATTCCGACACCCCGCGCAACTAATTCCATCCTGGCGCGACAATAGAGCTAGTTTCACATTCGATCATCGTCATCGTCACTGCAAGATCACCACCGAGAACTCCACCTGGGAAAAATCCGGTTATCTCCAAGGAACCGATCACTGATCTTACATCCTTGAAACCGGTTGACGATAAGTGTTCAGTCCTTGAAACTTATCGAAAGAACCAAATTACAAGCCTTTTCCATTTTGAGAAAAATTTATTCCGCAGGGT
The DNA here is from genome assembly GCA_011634705.1 of Andricus grossulariae. Classification (NCBI taxonomy): domain Eukaryota; kingdom Metazoa; phylum Arthropoda; class Insecta; order Hymenoptera; family Cynipidae; genus Andricus; species Andricus grossulariae. The sequence continues at coordinate 70,978,635 of JAABKJ010000755.1, forward strand.
ATCTCGTGTCCTGGAAATCCTTGCATGGTCCTGGAAATAGTCCTTGAAGATTTTTCTACCTGGAAATCTGGGACAAAATTACTGGAATTTGCTTCTTGTCGTTCTGTAGCATTCCTTCAAATTGTTTATGCATAGTGTTAAATCTATACTGAAGGACAAAATATCATCATCGATAAGTGTAATCATGGCAGACAAAAATAATCAATAGGCCCTTCAATTTTGAACTCTTTTAATTTAGATGATTTTTCGTTTTGGCAGTTGGAGAAAAATAACTAAATTTTAAGCAATTCTTATAGTTCATAAACCAGCTTGATAATATTGAAATGCTCTCCGTTTTTTAGCTTTTTATTTTTGGGGAAGTTCGATTCTTTCCATTTTTGGAAAATTTGGTATTTGTTATTTTGAAAGTCTGCAAATCATTACATTAAATATTTTTAAACAATTTTGAATGTAGATATAGATTCAAATTTGAAGATCTCAGTGAGATGCTTACCAATTTTTAAAGAATCACAATTTTGAAGTTTTCACTTCAGTGCTTTAATTTTGGAAAGCTTTCAAATTTAGATATCTACAGATATCAACTTTCAATATTTAAGAATTAATCTTTGCAATCCCGATTCCTTCTCTTTAAATTTATATGAGTCTTTTCAAAGTTCTTTGTACATTCTGTACTTAAAAGACCCGTGACGAATCGAAAAATGTTATTCGGAAAAATTAATAAAATTTCTTGAGACAGTGCGGACATTCTACGTAAAATTTAAACATGTTCATTGTTTTCCCAATATATTCTTAAAGAGTTTAAAAAAGCACTTCATGAATAATTGCATATATATTTTATACAAATTTATATTAAAAATATATATTGACTGCGTTACGTAGAAAATCTCTACAGCCCCCTCCCCTCTCCTAATGGTTTTACGTATTTTTTGAAGGGCCCCAAACCAGTGAAAAATGACTGGAATCGCAGTGAATAGTTACTGATTCCCAGTGAATTTTCTCTGATCCAAATAGAATGATAGGTAGAAGAGGATAGCAGAGGAATGTAAATTTATATGACGTGTTTGGTGCTTCTAATTTGGATGCTTTTACATTTAGAATTTAGTAACTTGAATGATGAAAACATTTCGAAGATGGTTGCCAACTTTGCGAATATCCAAATTCGAAAGCTATCCATTTTTTGAAGGTCCATTTTTTGGATTGGGGTCTTCTCATTTGCCAATGTTGTCACCTTTAAAAATATCGAAAGTTTCAACTTTTTTGAATTTTATTATTTTAATAGTATTTATAATATTTTCTGTTTAGTATTTTGTTTGCGTTCTTAAAGAAATTCTTATTCTCAATTCAGAGAAGCTTTCATATTAAAAATTTTAAAAGTAAAATCTATAGAATTACTGATTGTGAAGTATGAAGATTAGAAATTTGGAATTTTTTACAGTATCTAAAAAAATCTGTAATTATTATACAATTGATATTCAGAGCAAAATGGAAGAAGCATGAGAAAGATTTTCTTAAACAATAAAGCTAATATAAAAACTTGAATGGTGCAGGTAGATTATAAAAATTCATAAAGCATACAAATTTACATTAGAAATGAGCTTTTAATTGCAGATAAAATTGAAAAAAATGGTTTTCCACTCTGATTGTTTAGGATTTTGGGGGCAAGGAGTTTGCAAGTTGGAAGCTTCCAAGTCGTCCGCTCAATTACCCCTCGACCACAAAAATTAATCGGTCCCTCGAACCGCTTCACGCCTCATGTCTTTCCCTCCCACCGCTCAGAATGTTCTTCTCTGCACGGCCACCGGGACGGGATAATTAAAAGAACGGATCGTCTCGATTCATTTCGTTTCCTTCTTCCCTTTTCTCGCGAACATGATATAAAATAGTATAGGGCTCTTCCTCCTCCGTTGTTCACAGTTCTTGGGACTAGGGTCCTCTCTTAAAAGTCGATCCCCGATTTTAAATCAAAATTGAAGACACCTGGTTTTCTACCGACAAAGGGAACTCCAATTAATCGCGATACGACTCATGGATTTATTTCAAACTGAACAGACAAACGAGTCAGGTGAAGAAAGAGTCAAGGTGTCGATATATGCGAAACTTTGGAAAAGGCTTCAAGGAAAAATGCCCGAAAAATCGGGAAAACAGAGAAACGGCCCGAAATTTCGTTCACCGAAAAAAAAAAAAAAAAACTGGAAATGACTGGGAATGTGATTCAGTGACTAAGATTTTTCTCTCGAATGTATTTATATGAAAATTAAAAGTAGTTTCATATATTTTATTATGCACTCTAATTTTGAGTTGGAACAGGATATATTTGTGAAAAAATCATAATTCTCACTTCGAATAGGGAATTTAAAAAAAGTACACTTCTGACTTGGGAGGGTAAATTTTCGGAATGAATTCTAATTCTGAGTTAGGACCGGGGACTTCAGTAAAGAATTATAATTTAGACTTTGAGACGGATTTTTCTAAAAGATTTATAATTATGATTGGTGCAGGGAATAAAAAAAATATATACAACCAAATTCACGTGAAAAATTACAATTATCCTGACTTGGAACAAGATATTTTCGACAAGAATTATAATTTTATAGAAATATAATTTTGAATTATAATTCTAAGTTTCTATATACCATAGAATTTCAGTATAGAAATATAATTTTGAGTTTTGGACAGAGAATTTCTATGAAGAATTATAATTTTGAGTTTGGTATGGGGAATTCCAGTAAAGAAATATAATTTTGGTTTTTGAAGAGGAATATCGTAAGGAATTAGAATTCTTACTTTGGGACAGGAAATTTCCGTAGGGAATTAGAATTTCGACTTTCGAACAGGGAATTTCTTTAAAGAATTTTATTTTTCACTTCGGAATAGGGAGTTTCCGTAAGGAATTATATTATAGATAGGATAGGAAGTTTTCCTTAAGAATTATTATTGGACTTGGAACCAGATCAGAAATCTTTTAAAATGTTTAGAAATCTGTTGGAATATTTAAAAATCGTTAGAAATCATTCAAATCTTTAAATCTCTTCTAAATTGACCGTGAGAAAACCGGGAATTTGAAATCGCCCATTAGGTAGACACTTTGGTTGTGAATTTGTCAGGAGACAGAACCGTTGAATTGAAATGGGTTTTAGTTGTTTTTAATAAATTTTTGTAGATGCTAATTTGAAATCATCAGAGGAATCAACACCCTGAGATTGTAAAAAACTCCCATCAATTTTCTGCATGTTTAATATTGGAAGATATATAATTAGGATGTGTAATTATTAGGAAACTCACGCCTCAAAATTTAAATAATTATCAGATTAAGAAGGCACAACCACCTCTAGTAATTTCTTACCATAGGTGGTTAAGAGAGAGTGGTAGAGGTAGACTACTCGGTGGCACGATAATCACCTAATTACACGTTGGTCCTCGAGTGAGGCGTCGCGTCGGTCGCAGAAACGCCTATCTCCTTCACCTATATTGGTTTCTTCATTGGACTTAAATATAATTGATCGATTCTTCCTGGTATCATAGGAGAAAGTCGAAATTCAGGGTCTCCAAGCTATCTACTTTACCGGGAAATGACCTAATTTTGTTTACCGGGGAAAAACGAGAAATGACCCCGAATTTGATTCAGTAACCGGGATTTTTCTCTCGAATATACTAATATAAAAATTAAAAGTGGTTTCATATAATTTATTACACTAATTCTGAATTGGAATAGGTAATTTGTGAACATGTTTACACTTTAAAACAGACAATTTCCGTAAAGAATTATAGTTTGACTTATTTTTGATATGGAATGGGTTCGAAAACAATTTTTATTCTGTTTTGTAAAAATGGAATTTACAGAAAAAAATTCCTGCTTCAAGTCTGAATTCGTCGGATTTTGCAAATTCTTTGTTCAAAACAGAATTTGTTTGAATTTGAACATTCTTCTTTTTTTTGCAAGTAAACATTTGCCAGAATTTGAAACTTTCCTCTTCAAAATTTTAGAAAAAGAGATTTACTATATTTCTGAATTATAATAGAAAATATTGTAAATAAATATAATTCTGTCTTGGAATAGGGAATTTTTGACATGGTATGGGAAATTTTCGAAAATAATTTTATTTCTGATTTATAAAAAGGCGATTTATAAAAAGAATCCCTGTTCCAAGTCAGAATTAGTCAAATATTGAAATTTCCTTGTACCAAATCAGAATTTTTTTTAATTTAAAAATTAAAAGAAATTGAAATTTTCCTCTTCCAAATTTTGAAAAAAAATGGAGTTACTATATTTCTGAATTATAATAGAAAATTTTGTAAATGAATATAATTCTGATTTGGAAAAGGGAATTTTGGAAATGAATGTAATTTTTATTGGGAACAGGGGTTTTCTGTGAAAAAAATTTAATTTAGACTTTAGGACAGGGAATTATCGTAAAGAATTATTTTTTTTATTTGGAACAGAGAATTTTCGACGTGGAACGGGAGATTTAGAAAATAATTTTAATTCTGGTGTAATAGAAGGGAATTAAAAAAATCCCTGTTCAAATTCAGAATTATAATTATTTTAGAAAATGCTTTCGTCCAAATTATAATTATAATTCTTATGATCAAAAATTATCTGATGATCCAACTTCGAATTATAATTCTTTCCTAAAATTGCCTCTTCCAAATCAGAAATGTTGGAAATCTTTTAAATTGACCTGAAAAAATTAACAATTGGCCTGAAGAAAACCGGGAACAGACCAGAATTTAAAATCATCCTTCGGGTAGAAACCCTGGTCTCGTTGTGTGTTTTCTTAACCTTTATTATTATAATTAAATAATTAATTTGCTATGAACTCTTTGGATCTTAATAGCTTCAGGAAAATTTTCAGGAATGATTTGTCAAAGTCTTTTCGAGCTAAAGCTCACGTCTCAAGTTTTTCTGAAGAGAATTCGACACACCTGTTGGGTGTTTATTATCAGGTTCCACAAACTGACTCCCTGTAATGGCAACCTTCCATGATAAAGAGAGAGCTTTCACATATATTCTCACGCATCCTACCCATCCGAGAATTTCTTAATCTTAATCGTGAAAAACTTACTAAAAATTAAATTGAACTTATTGAATTCTCCGAGAGAAACAAACGATTTAAAAAATGTGTCACTCGCTGCAGGTTTTTAACCCGAAGTAATTACCCCCTCCAAAACTTTCTCGCAGATTAAAAACCGCGACTACTTTTGTATGAGGTACACGTGCGTAAATGGAATTTCATTCTTATGGTATTATGCCTTTAAAAATTCCAATCTTGCTCAATTAAATTCTACATCCGATAAAGTTTGGCCGGTCTCGGTGGGTTTTGTCTCATACATTCCAACGCTATAATGCAATATCTGTCGACATTGTGGAGTACTCTCGTAATAAAAAGTAGTTCCTTATACCCATCTGCATCTGTCGTCGTGTGCCGGATCACACACCATGTACACGTGGTGGTACATACACGTATTTTAAGTATTAAATACTCCTGCTTGCATGGGCGCCTCATGTGTTTGGGATGAATTATACAGCAAGTGGCCATATATGGACCGTGGAGTGCAGTGCGAAGACACCACACGAAAAGGAATCCCTCTTTCTTACCAAGCATGCATATACACGACCGCATCTCGAATTTTATTTTGCTTCTTCTTCTTACTGCTTGCCGAACAATGTCACGAAAGTACTTGTCCAGGATTTAGGTGCAGAAAATAATTGAAAACGCTAACAAGCAGGTTTGGATTGTACGCGACTTTTTCGATTTTTTGAAGAAGAAAAATGCGACTAATCGTTTTTTCTTTCGGTTTCCTCACTCTCTAAATCTAAATTACAGGGCTTGCCACTGACCGAAAAAAAGAGAATGGCACATTGTAACTAGAAAACGGATCAAAAAGTGCCATTTATAAATGAACGATTTGAACCCTGAAAGGACACTTCGCAATTTCTACCATTTCCCTTAAGAATAAGAGAATACTGTATCAAATAATAAAAAAGACCACTAACTTTCACATATTGTCGGTCATATGGTGAGATTATTGTAGTTAATAAATCATTTCAAATTATAGAGGAAACCAAGCCGAATTCAGAGACCAATATTTAAAATCACTTACATATCTCTATTGATTTGAGAGATATTCTCTATTAAAGCTTTAATGCCTTTTGGTGATCACTAAATAATATACTCCGATTCGCCTCAAATTTATATAGTAATCTTTGTTCATGATTAAGGAAAAAAATATCAAGGTGCACCGTTAATAATTGAGCAATTTTAGGTTTTAAGTAAACATTGAATAATTTCAAAGGTATTATGGAGAGATGTTGGATTCCAAGTTTTCTTTTTACGTCCGGGAATGACGAATGAAATTTTTTTGAAGATTAAGAAAAATAATGGTATTTTTCTGATTCCCAAGCGACACGTCCAGACTTTTAAAAGTCTGGACGCTTGGGAATCAGAAAAATATCATTATTTTTTCTAATCCTCAAAAATTTTTCAATTTAAAATGTAAAAGTTCGTTTTTATGATACTTCAAGTGATGCTTATCAAAAGTCCCAATGAAAAGAATTATTCCCCAAAAGTCCTTTTCCCTGCATTTTATTGATCAATTTTTAAATTAAAGCTTGAAAAACTTAAAAAAAAAAAATATTTTAAATGGACAGCACTTCAAAATCAGGTATTTAAATTAAGTACATTCAAAAGATTTAAAATATCAGATTGGAAGTGGCACACATGTAAGATTATACTTTTATACATTGAAACATTAAAAATTGGTTTAGTTTTAGATTTAAATCGTTTCAAATATTGTGAAATCTTGAAAGGATACAAATATTCTTTAAAATTGTAAAGTATTTAGTTGAAGATTAAAAAAGTTTAATGGCTTTAAAGTGAACAATATTTAAATGACACGAACGGTTTCAGAAATGAACAATTCTTAAATTTATTTTAGAATAACCATAATTTCCAATTTGAGTTAAAAAAAAATGTTTTAAACAATAAAATGGTGCAAATAAAAAATCAACACAATTCGCTTAAAAATTATAGTTGTAGGAGGTATTTCGTATTCAAGTGAAACCTTTTTTTTCTATTAATCCTAATCCTACTTATGATAAAAATAGCGATAAGCAAAATCAAGAAGAATACTTGGATTTTAAATTAATTTTGTTAATTTTAAGTAATAAAAGTTGTATTTCAATGCTCGTAAAAAATCTGTAAAGGTAAGTATTATTATTATACCATTAAGCCATTTCCCTTTCGGATTAATGTTTCATTCACAGATCCTAACCATTCTTTCGGCGGTCTACCTCTGGGCATTCTGCCATTTACTTTACCTTTATACACCTGTTTGGTCAACCGTTGCGCAATAAACCGAGACCGCCTGAAACGTTTTCACTTCATCATATTGCGTAATATACGCGACTATCTACTCGCACACTCGGCCATTCCGAGGCGAGAGTCGCAACCGTCTCTCGCCCTACGCGCTGAGAAACTGTGTGGGCCAGCAGTTCTAGGAATGTTGAGTGTATTTATTTGTATTACCAGTATTATTGATTTCAAATCTCCCGCGCTTTTCAGTTGAAAAAGTTAAATACAGGCGACCCATCGATACAAGAACGGGGAAGCCAATGAAGGGCGCTTGATAAAAAGAATCTGCCCACTCGCGTTAGATGTGGGGGCCCCTCCAGACTTAGAATAACGGAACGGATACGTTTCAAGGCCAGTAGAATAGAAGAAAGTTGACTGTAGTTAATTTAACATATAATATCTTTCATAAACTAACTAATTGAGCGAGAATTGGTAATTAGTTAAATGATTGACAGTTAACTGTTTCATTTTTGTGTTTTGAATTGTGTAATTTTTACATGATAGGAATTTCTATGATTAATTAATGTGGCCAAACTTAAAATTACAAAATATTAATTACTACGATATACGCAAAGGAGTTCTGGTGGTTTTTCCCAATTTCCATTCTTGTTCTCGTAGCGGAAAGTGCCAATATTATTGTTTTCCGTGTCTGTGTATTTCCTGTGATCTGTGCATTCATACAATTTACTCGCCTCTGCCCCCCCCCCCGCTCAAACATCACGGTTCGGTGGCGAATATTGTCATTAGAACTAGCCGGAGAGCTGAAAGGGGTCCAACGTCTTTTTCCTCTCACTTTACTTTGCACCTCAAAGTAGAGGAGTTAATGCTCCCCCATTTATCATGTTCTCTTTTTAATTTCTTTTCCCTATTTCTATTTTCGTTCGCCTTGGATTCTGGTGATCTTCATTTTCTTGTGTTTATGTTCTTGTAATTTATTTTCCCATTTTCCAATCTTAATTTGATTTGCCTCTGCCCCCCCCCCCATTTTATCATGTTTACTATTTAATTTCTACTCCACTCTCATATTGTCGTCCGTATTGCATTTTCGTGACGTTTATGTCGTTGTGTTATGTGTTTCTTTTCAATTTTTCTTTTATCTTAACTTCGTTTGTCTCTGCCCCCGCCCCACACTCGAACGTCACAGTTAGGCGACAAGCTCGCCCTTAGAACTAGCGGTAGAGTTAGGGGGTCGTCGTGATATCACTTTCGACCCTACCGTCAACACCTCAATATATCTTCTCGTAACCAGTTTGAATTCAGTAAAATGACGTTCCGCAGGTTATGGGACGTAAAAGACCGAGCAATCATCAACTTCGTGCTTTCGCGCAAAAAGTAGAGTCCGTGTTCGCGAATAGCGTAATTTCATTATTGCCTACTATTTCCGGTCTATTCCTGAGAACCCCAGTGAACGCGAAACCCCAGGTTGTCGCCGCACCCCTTGACCGATCTAATTGTCTTTTCTCACTAAGGAGTTCTTTCAGTTGACACAGCCACCCCCCCCCCTCCGCGATCTATGGTCTATTCACCAAACCCGGAAATTGACCCGTGCCACATTCACGTTTTCTTTAGCGTGCTGGTTGACATACGCACTTGGTTAACTTTAATTACCCCCTTTAGGCCACCGTGCCGGGGGTGCTTGTACATTTTCTGAAAGCACTAATTGTGCATCACTATTGCGCTCCACAGTATGGTGTAGATTTCATTGCGCTGGTTAACGACAGGTAATTAACGCAAAAATCGATCGCTAAGAATCCATTTTTATCGCACCTTTGACCGATTTGCTGCTGGCACGGGGGGCATTCCTTCATCGTCTATGTCTAAGGTATTATCTCCAGTAAATTTTATCATGCTGGCTCAACACCAGCCAAAAAACGCAGTTGGATCTCGGACTATAGGCAGGAGAGAGAAAAAAAAGTTGTTGGAAGAGTTATGAAATGTCTTGGTTCAAAATGCGGCGACGGTATGCTAAAGTCGAAATGACACCGCATTGGCACGCCAAAATAAGACCCTCCATGCCCGATTGAGGAAGTTGGAGGAAGTTGTTCTCCTGTGCTTTCTTCATGCGGGCTTCCAGGAGAGAGTCGAGGTGGATAATTTTTCATGGATTTTCCTTACTCCTCTTATATCGAAGTCTAGGCCAAGTGTTACAGCAGCCTTCTCTGCTGTTGTGTCCAGAAAAACTGCGATGCCAACTTCTTCGTATTTTCTTACCATTGCACGTACAGTTTCTCGTCCAATTTCAACCATATGCGCTGTACCTAGAATAATTTTGTTATGAAGACACTCGATATTCATTGTTCCGCGTCCACCTTGACGGCGCTAGATCTAGAGTCGCAGAATGGACGACAAGGTATAAGCTTTTTTTAATGTGCATAACCTTTTATGTTCCGATGTTGGTGGATCCGAAGTCATCCTTAGTCCATGGAAACACTACAAATAAATAGAGTAATATGGGAACGGCAAGCATCTTCTTCGTAGATATATTGCTCCTCGTCGACAGTTTGGAACACTAATCTGTCGGAAAAGACTTTTCTATCTGCATCGGAGAGCATCCTTTATAGATGATATGCCCTGAATGCGGCTCTATGGCATGCCCAGGTGTTTGTAGGTCTCTTCAACGCCAAGGCGTTGTATAGCGCTTCTATCAACGAGCTCAGGGTCCTTGGAAATGCCAGCAAGTCGTCCTTGCTTTAAATGAATCTTGGCGCATTTTTCTAACCCAAACTTCAAAGCAATCTCCTTACTGTATTTCTCGGCAATCCTTAGAGATAGTTTCAGTACCTTGGGAAATCGCAAAGTGCAAGAGATAGAGGCAATCTTGTGAGGAAAAAGAAGTAAAGCTGAAAAACTCCTCTCTGGCTGGTGACGTTGTTTGTAGTTACCCTGTGCTTCTCAGTTACGACGGTAAATCTGGTTTTCGAGAGGGGCATTGTACGCAATTGTAGCCTGTGTACGCAATCCACTATATCCGAATGCACTTTCAAGCTTTCCAACAGACAGATGATAAGCCTATGGAAGGTTGAGTGGAAAGCCTGTCGGTAGTCAATCCAGGCAATTGACAGGTATCGCTTGCAGAATGCTCCGTCTTTGCGGACGCATCTGTCAATTAGCAGGTTCTCCCGACATCCTGCCTCGCCTTTCTTTGAGCCGCGTTGTTCGTACATCTCTCACCACACAAGTCCGATTGTTGGAACAATCCTCTTATTTAGGGTGGCTGTAATGATCTTATACAGCGTGTTCAGACAATTTATTGGCCCGTAATTTTCGGGATCGGAAAAGTTGCCCTTCTCGGTGTGGAGTACTGTGCGTTCTTTCACCAATCGTTTCTAACTAGGCTCTTCCGACCTAACATTTAGTCCAGGCCCCCTGTCAAATTTGGGGAAATAAATGCTACATGAAATTTGACTTTGGATTCTTGTAGTGCTAGCATATAGAAAAAAGCCTATCTGTTTGCGACCACGGCGTCGGAAGCTCTAGTGTGTAAACGATGAATGCAAAAGGTACGCCACTTGTACAAGGCGGTTCTTCGTTTAGAAGTATTTCACATTTTTTCGTAATGTCGCGACTTAATCCAGACGGTTCTTACTTCAAAGTTTAAGTTAACAGTATGACTGCTAGAAACGTGAAGACAACCACCAGGGGTGAGTCTGGGGTTTATATAGGAAAAAGGTTCTTTGAAAGTCACGTACGTTTGGACAAAGTTCACATGGCACGTACGGATCGAGAAAAGCTTACATGGCACGTACAAATCGAGAAAAGTTTAAATTACGCGTACGGATCGAGAAATGCTCGAAAGTTACGTACTCTTTTTGCGTTAATCGATTATGCTTTATACTTCATTTTTATTAATTAAACTTATCCCCTTTTCAGCTATATTGATTTTGACATTGATTATGGGTAGTTTCGTTGTTCTCCTTTTTCCCTTTTGTAGGCAATATCTTAATTCTAGGTTCTAGATGTAGGTACATTTACTATGCATTTGCAACTATTTAGTTATATTATTTCTTTCTAATGTGGTTATAATTACTTTATATTTTTAAATGGTATACAATTTAATTACCTTGCGTTAGGTGAGTATAATAAGTAACTTTTTGTTAATTCCATTATCTTTATATTTCTGAGTTACCGATGTTTTATGTGAGTCGGTGTACTTATCGTAATGCATCATTAATTAGCTTTCGCTTACTACTTTATCGACCGTCGTGCATTTATCATCGGTCGTGTGGGTTTAGTGGTTGTGGCTGACCATATAATTAATTACCCACTGTGACTAAACTAATGCTATTACAATTCTAGCGTAACGAAGAAATTTGAAAATGTTGAGGATGTAACAGGGTGCTCAACATTGTTGTCCGCTGGTTTTAAACCGCGTTCGGAAAAACGATTTTCCATTTTTATCCCACGAGCACCTAGGGAAAGGGTTCGTCCGCCCTCGCAGAGGCCCGCATGTTAGGCTAAGACTATACACTCTGGGAGGTCGTGCGGTATCCCAGAGGCACCAGTTGAGAAACCAACACCTGGTTTCATGCGGCTATCAGCACGGTTGCTTACGCCTTCGCTTGGGGCCTCTTCTTTCGGGGCCATCCTTGCAACATTGTCCGCGATTACTTATTTAGTTTGCAGCCACACTCAGAGGTAATATACTACCATCTTAAATTATCGATACGGCCAGCGTAAGGACTATTAAAAATCACTGCTGACTTTGAAACGTGCTTACGTGTTCAAAAAAGGAGCGAGAAACTTTACAAAAAAACGGTTGGAAGGTTTATTAAAGTTTACATAGAATGATCCCTGATAGATACATTTTTGACGTTTTGAAGAGAATATACCACGTGAAAAGTTTTTTTTTTTAGTCAAAAGTTTCTCGAATTTTGTACCTCGATTTCAACTCTTTGGATGACCTGGAAAAGTTGTAGCAAAACCCTGACATTTATACCACACAGTATTTGAAGTCTTATCCCTAATTTAAGCTAATAAAAAAAAATCGTCAAGGATTCCCCCGAGATATGTCTAAAAATGTCGGCCGCGAGAGTGGTGACCGCCGAGAATTTCGCAGATTAACATTTGAAATCTTATCTTTAATTTAAGCCAATGGAAATTCAAATATATTCACGGGTTCCTATATGACAACAAATTTCCAAGCGAGTCTGCGTCAAGTGTCATTGACCCATGATCTGGCTGAAGTGGATGCCGTCCCCCGTGACCGTTCAATGTCTGATTACTAAATGTGTGTGATAACTACATAACATCTGGGAGGTCGTTTGCGAAAATGATCCGACAGTTCGCCCGCGAACTGAGGATCTATTATCACACACTGAACAAGCCAATGCTGCTGAGAATCAAGCAGCCAAGACGATGTCATTTCTACCTTAGTATACCGTGACCGCATTTTACGTCGAGAAGTTCCCAGCGATAAATGCAGAGCGTTTCATGCACACACTGAGTACCTAGAACACATTCTATTCTGGTTTTCTTATCACGAAGGAACTAAGTATCTCTACAGACATAATGCGGCTCTGAGAGTGCCTTATTACCCTCTTTGTCGCTCTTACGGTGTTGGACGCGAGCCTGCCCTGCCGAACGCTCCATGGGAGATAGAGTCAATTGTCTAAAACGAGAAGTGCCTAATTTTCTGAAACTGCGATTTTCGGACAGCAGTCTCCATTGCAGACTCGAGGCCTGACATCGTTCTCCAGGACTTCGAGAAGCAAACTATACTTTTGATTGAATTCTCAGCTCCGGCCAACTATAACATCACTGCTCAGCAGAAGGAAACGATGGAGAGGTATCAAGAACTTAAAAGGGAGCTGCAATGACTGTACCCAAAATATTAGGTTAAAATAATTTTCCTTGTGATCGGTGCTCTCGTAGCTTCGAATCTATCACTGGTTCGTAACCTCCAAGCCATACCCGCGTGCCAAAAACATGCCAAGGCACTTGCGATATCGCTTCATGTCCTCAAGACGCACGAGATTTTCGCCGGCCTGTCGTTGTGATTTCGTCGTGCTCTGTGGCTACCCATCTCACGGTCGTAAGACGTATCCATAGGTGTAATTTACTGCGTTTCTTCTGGGAGCCGACGTCATTTTTAGATGGCAGTGGCTCCCAATGGGACCGTGCGGTGGTTGCTCAACCTTTTCTCTTAAATTATATTTATTTATTTATGCCTGTTCATATACTGTATGCTATCGAGTACAGGTCGCACACCGCACTCACTACACTTACGATAGTGCGTCGTTACGCACGCAATCATGACTGTACGCAAGGTTCTCTTCAAAATGACGCGCACTGAACGCCACACGCGTTGATTTTGGGTTGGGGGGGGGTAAACTTTTCGTTTGCATTGTCACTAAGAAATAAACTAATTAGCACTACCTAAACAATAATGCTGTGCTAAACAAATCCGTTCGCGAAGCACCAAATATTTCGGATAGCTCTGAAAATAATTGAGCTTACTGGAATAGAACTGAGGGATGAGACACAATGAAGATGACCAGTTGGCTACTGAATATTGACCGGTGCGTGTGCAAAACATGATGCGTTGGGCTGTGAAACGTGTGTGTATGTGTGTCAGTGAACGTACAACATACCACAACACTAAACTCAGTCTTATGTGCTGGAAATGTGAGAAAGGGATGTAGGTATTGTCAACAACATAAGGTTGGGGCAAAATGCTATACGTCTGAGGTAAAGTAGTATAACGTTGGGGCAAAAGGCCAAAAGGCTGGTGGCAGAGGGAGACTTTGATATTGGTAGAAGGGAATGAGTAATAATGTAGCATAACTTGAGGTAACAATGTGGCACATAGGTCAATGTAAAACCTGGGGTAACGGGGCTCTCGAGGTAATGTTGGCCCCAGGCCCTCTATTCCCGGCCCGGTGACTGCCCAACCTGTGGCGTGAAAAAAAATCATTCTAACACTTTTGTCAAGACGGTGTGAGGGATCTCGCAAATTAATAGGATAGATGGCATTTTGGATTATCGAGGGAATGAGTGGAGTCAGATACAATTGCAAATGTACACTTAATTAGGGTTTGTTGAAACACTCACAAGATTTGTGGGACCTGGAGGCCCACAAGTCATGATCAGGGTGATTTCCTCGTGAACTGGTATCAGGCGCCTTTTAAATATTTTGTCCCTGTCGAATCCGGAATTGTATTCTAGTTCTTGGCTTGATTTAACCTGTGCTCACAATAGGTATCATGAAAAATGTACAGTTCCGGCAGAAACATCATCCTACAGTGCCTAAATCCCCTGTTTTTATCTATACATCTAAACTCTACTTCATTTTCAACTAGAATTCTATCTTGGCCCCTAAAAGCCTTATTTACTTTAATCATAAAAATATTATGTTATTTTCACTATATCTTATTCCGTAAAATTTGAAATATTGGATTTGATTTGATTTATGAAGCGATAACCCAACAGTACTTATACCCATTACAGGGTTATATAATCATTATGAATTAACGGTGATTTCTTATTGTAAGCCCTTATTTTCTAACTTAATTTAATTTTAAATTTGGCACATACTGTTTCGCTTTAACTTTAAACGCTTTAAGAGATATATCATATAGGTACACGTCGAAAATAGCCGCTTTACATAGCTGATTTAGGAGATTACACATTCTATAAACTGGCGATTCCAGAGAGAGGAATAAATGTCTTTATCGAGTGATAGATCATAAATATATGTTAGTGGGCCTGACAATAGATCTGCATTTATGTTTACAAGAAAACTCTGTACACGGTCCGTTACAGAAGTGAACTTATCTGGAAGAGCTTTTAATGCTTTTCTAACATCTGTCTGACCCAATCTTAGTTTGTAGCCTAGATGTACTTTATTAGTAGCGGAAATGTAATTAGAAGTTGGTTCATTATAAACATTATTAAAGTATTTCGCAAGCAAGTTTACAATTTTTTTCGGCTCATCAAGTTTAGTATCCTAAGCATACATGATACGTGGAAGTCTGCTCTTATCTTTCATTTCACCTGTGTACCTCTAAAATTTGTTTTTGGTCGGCAGTTACGGCCTCTTCCGATCCGTTTGTTTAGTTATTATAGTTCATATCAATTAACTGTTTTGGATCTGATCTTACTACTTTAAATGAGTGATTCCCAATTGGATTGCCTTGATTATCCTTCTTATTTCATAACTTCTCTTTGTATTTTATTCTGCATATTAGTTCTCTCCAGTATCATTTAGGAAATTTTTTCAAATTATCGACCACTTGATGTTTCGGAACCGCTTTACCTATGATGTTAAAAATCGCATGAAATAAAAAAATCACAGGCGAACTCGGGATATCTTATGATGTATAGTTATTTCATTCGAAATTCCCTATTTCAAAGTATAATGTTGCTTTATTTACTTTTTTGCAATTGTACCTAAGTGAGTTACCGTCGCCTCTCTGAAAGTTTACACAATCCGAGGATAATGTAAGAGAGTTTACTGAAATCCTTAGGGCTGGCTGATAGACATCCTCTTTTACCAGTGAACTAGCGCGAGTAACGTAACAATCGTTAAGATTGATGAATAATAAGTCTAAATATAAGCCATTTGTGCTTCTGATATTGTTGAGTTTCTTCAACTTTAGTGAATTCATGAGAAAATAAAAAAAAAAGCAGATTTTTGGACAAAAGGTTGATTTAGTTTCAATTCGTGCGAGTTGAATTTGTTATTTATTTAAATTAGTACTTCCCTTCCTATCGAACTATTGCGGTCTTTTCTATACGTTGTAATATGATTATGATGAAAAATGTCATGCAAGTTAACATTTGGTTTTAACGAAGATTCCGTTGTAGAAAAATGTCGTAAGTATATGTCATAATTTCTTACTTGTGTTAGTTTAGTATTATTTAAGCCTCTAGAGTTTTGATAATATATTTTTGTAGAGTTACAATGTTTATTATTTATAATATTTATACTGTTTGTAACCTGAGTATTCTTCCTATATAATAGCAGAGTGGCAGTACCTTTCAAATAGTGCTGATTTCCGGTGGCTTCTTCGACAAATTCTGTGAATTCGACGTCACCACCTTTGGTTATCCTTGTGTCCAGATAATACGCAGATTCTTCTCCCTTTTCACTATATTTAGTTCCATGTCCTACTTTGCCTTCTTGAATTCGAGGGTTTGTAGCTTCGTGTGATCTGGCCTGAAAATAGTTTCAGGCAATTTTGCGCCTCCGATTCCGACGGTAATATCACTTTTAAAGGGCGAGGTTTTATTTGTGTCCGTAAATATTTCCCCAATCTAAAAATGTTTGCATTTTCATATTTTTGACCTGATATGGTGTTAAGTATCTCATGCAGTTTTGCATTTCTCTCTGACTCATGTATTTCGTTTTTCGTGGAAAGTTTGACATTCAATTCCTCTACCTCGTTCAAGCTGCGTTCCACGACTTCCAGTCTTGCTGACATCCTACTCCCATTTTTTTCTGCCTTTTTAAATTTCTCATTAACTCTCTGCTTATCGTTTAGATACTTGGTTTTAAATTCCTTAAGGCTCGACTCAATCTTATCCTTAATGTCGAATTACAACACTTTGTAAACACCCCGTCAGGTAACGTTTTTCCCTGGTTCGAACATTTTTCGTGGTAGTATGAGCCGCATCGAGCACAAGCCACTAGATCTGATAATATATCATTCAGAACTGGTCAGCACACAAATTATATTAGTTTGCACTTTCCGTCACTTGTATATAGCAATAATTAAGAACAATACAAAAAGACGTCCACCAAAATGGATGCCGAGATTAATGAAAATTCATTAATTATCATTCAAGTGCAAGAAATAATCGTATTGTTTTTAAATAAATTGAAAATAATCTACAACTGTGGTGTATTTTAATTGTTTCGACTACATTTTTCTGTGTTGTTTGTTTAGGGTCTAGTAAATGATTTGTTAAACAATAATGTCATTCTTATGTATCACTTCTTATTTATTTCTGAAGAAGATTCGATTTTGGCTTTTCTATAGGAATTCGGAAACGTCTATCCTGATCCCCTTCCTTCTATATTCCTAGTTATACTCATTTTCTGTCTTCACTGCTTGATTTGTTCGTTCTTTCGACCTTGTACTCTTTTCACCTTCGTCGTTTTATCTTATCACCTGTAACTCTTTCTGTTGCGCATGTAGCTGTCTCAATACTTGTTTGTTCTATTTGTCTGGGTCTTTGTTTATGTTTGTTTTCTTTGAACGGAATTCTACATTATAATAAACTATCCCTTTTCTTTTTATTTATTTATGAAGATGCGCAAAGATATTCTTGAACTTCTATTTTAGGTAAAACCTATTTCACGTAAATCTACAATCACATGACCTAATAATACTGCTAATCATATTTTTTATACTTTTTCTTTTGCTGACGTGCCGTGTTATTTCTGATATATTAATAGTTTGGAAAGAAATTATAATTCTGAGTGATAATAGTAATAATTTCTTCAAACATAGAATTGAATTAGCTTATTTATCTGTTAATTGGTTTGACATATTTCTTTCTTTTTTGAAAAATTAATGTGGAAAACATTTTTTAAACATTTCAAAAGATTTGTAAACTTATCACAAAAAGAATCTGGAATATTTTAATGTAAAGTTCTTAATTTTGCAGATATTTTTTTTAATTTGAGGAGAAATTAAAAATATTTTAAAATTTATTTAGAATGATTCGACATTTTGAAAAAAAATGTAAAGGTTATTTAAAATTTGAAGAAAATAAATTTTTTTCAATAAATGTAAATTTTTGAACATTTCGAAAAAAGTGTCGAAACATAAATTGACTTTTTACTTTGAATAATCTACTGTTAAAGAAAATTTTGAAAAGATGGAAAAGATTTCTAAAAATTCGGAAAAAATATGGATGATATAAAGGCAATTTTTGTAATTTTGAAAGTATTTCCAGACTTTTTGACAAATTCGAGTTAGTTTAAAAGACTTGTAGGAAATTAAAACAAAAAGTACGTATATCTGAAGATAGTGAACTAGGAAAATTTAAAATGATTCTTTTTTTCAAATTGATTTGAAGAGAATATTTGAAAAGATTTTAAAATATTTACAAACATTTACGATCTTGGCACAAAAAGAATCTGGAAGATCTTATGGTAATGTTTTTAATTTTTCAGATTTTTTTCACATTTCAGGAAAAATTCGAATTATATGAAAAGATATTTAGAATGTTTCCAGATTTTAAAAATATTTGAAGATTATTTATGATTTGAAGAGAACTCAACAAAATTTTTAATCGAATGTAGGTTTTTGAACATTTCGAAAAAAAAACTTGAAAACCCTTTTAAGAAGTTTGAAAGGTTCCAAGAGACAACAAATATTTTCTTAGATTCCTCTAAAAATTCTAAAAATGTCTAAGATTTGTGGGAATATGGAAGGGCAATTTTTTTAATTTTGAAAGTTTTTCACCATATTTTAGGAAAATTCGAGTTAGTTTAAAGGACATGTAGGGATTTTAGAATTTTTGAAAATATTTTCAATATAGAAAGATTTTCGAAAATGTATAAAATAGTTCCTAATTTCCTCCAGACTTCTAAAAGTCCTGAAGTTTGAAAGGTCAAACTGACTCCAGTTATTCCTCAGATTTTGTAACATGCTAAAAAATAAAGAAATTTTCTTTACAATTTTCTGAATTCATTTTCGACATATCTGAAATCTTTAGATATCTTTTTAAATTTTCTGAAAAATCGTAGAAAAATTATATTTATACTTTAAAATCAAAATGATAATACTTATTATCCTGGTTCTTACATATCAGAATCTTTTCTAAAAGTGATAATTCCTTTATTTAATAAAGACGTTTTTCCCAATACTGTAATAGTATAATAATAGGTTATTATCAGAAGATATGCTTTAGTGGTAATCCTATACAATTTACTTCCTTTTAAGTTTTTTAATTTACTTATATTAACATTAACTTTACAATAATTATTGAAAAATATGTAGACAAATTTAATCAGGAAATTGTGAAATTTCTAATTATCAAAATAAAAATAAGAAATTCACATTGAACAAAAAAATGAATAAAAGCTTTCTATTGAAATTAATTCATAATTCACTCATTTAGAAAAGCATAACTTAAAAGTAGCATCAGGAAACTAGATAACCACCATTTTTATCCAAAACGGGTTTATTGCATCAAAAATTCTCAAAAAATCAATTACCTACTGTGGTAAAAGAATTGTTTTGAAATATAATTTCATTATCATTCACAATTTTTAATAAAATTTTAGTTCACTGATATTTCTTGAAATTATCCTCATCTAGTCACTAAAGAAATAATATATATTCACTTAGTTTTTGGGATTTTATTTTAAAAAATGTCTGATATACTGTGGTATCACGATATTCAACTATGATTTTATCCGGAAAAAAATCATTTTTGTGGATGAAACTTTAAAGCCTATTTTGAAAACTCATGACATTTCAATCTCCAAATTCTCGGTCGATTTTCTCGAAATTAACTGTGTTTTTGACCTCAAATTCCATATACCCATATGCACAAGGTTCATATCTCGGGACCATTCCTTTAAAAAAAATTTAAACTGAAACATTAAATTTTCTATCGCAATCTGCAGTCGAAACTGATCCAATTTTAGGTTAGTGTCACTTTGGGATTGTCAACTTCAACATCCACTTCATCGGACGAGGATAACTTTTTGTAATAAAACTGTTTTGACTTAAATTTAGCACTACTTCAGCTTGGAGCCGGATTCTTACTTCGTCTTTTAATCTTGATTTCGATTTTACAGGATCTTTTTTGGTTGTTTTAAAAATTCCAATGTTTTTGGTTATCCAGTTCTGTACTGCCACCCTTCTACTACAATAAAACATTGTAGTTTTATATTAAGACATCTTTGCATATTCCGTTTTTGTAATTTCAAAAGTTTTTAAAAATTTGTTAGAAAAATTCAAGTTAATTTAAAAGACATGTAGGAATTTCAGAACTTTTAAAACTTAAAAATCTGAAAGGGAATATGCTTGAAGTTCCTAACGTTCAAATAACGACGTTTTTGATCAATTCCTTTCCAATCTAACGCAGTGTAAATATGTAATGATTCATTAAATTGAAAATAATATTATAACAGAAACTCAAAATGAATCGGGAAACTATATTTCATTCATTTGAACCCTCAGAACTTCAAATTACTAGAAAAGGCTCTTGTTACTCAGGTAGCTAAAACTCGTCGACGTTCCCCTTCTACTGTTGTTCCATAGGAAGACACCATCTGGCTGTTTAGTCTCAGAATCCCGAGATGATACGAGCGATATGTCAGTTCTC
Organism: Andricus grossulariae; assembly: GCA_011634705.1. Classification (NCBI taxonomy): domain Eukaryota; kingdom Metazoa; phylum Arthropoda; class Insecta; order Hymenoptera; family Cynipidae; genus Andricus; species Andricus grossulariae. Next base: position 70,999,274 of record JAABKJ010000755.1, read on the forward strand.
CGTTACCAAAACGGTACGAGACAAAACTGAGACTGGAGTCTCAGAAACTGATACCGATACGATAAAAACCCGAGATTTTTTGATAATATTTTGAGACAGTCTCGTATCGAACGGCTCCATACTTGTGACGTAAGCGCATAATTCGTTGCATTGGTGAGTTAGCCCGATGCAACGTGACTGACTACAAGAGCCGGAGCCCTCGGGCAATGGGCTCGCTACGTCTCTACGCTTATGAAGAATTGCAGTCTCCGGAAGCTACGATCATGATTCCTTAAAGCAACCAAGTCTGACGCAACTGGTATGTGTACGTCATTCACTTCTGTTCCTTCTGTCCTAGAAGGTAAGCAAGAGCGGGAAATTTACGCGATGACCTCACGCGAAAGACGGGACAGTTAGAGATGAAGGTTTCACCTCTGGATACTTTTTTAGAGTTACCAATCTTTGTAGAATGTTATGAGGAACAGTGTTGACGGACCAGATGAAGTGATACTACAAGAGCAGCCTTTTGCATCCGTTTCGCGATGGAATGAGCCTGCCGCTGGCAAGCCGGAATCTTGTTGAGTAGGTTAAGAAATGAAGCTTTCATACCTCCAAGACAGCGGATTATGAGAACTAGAAGATGGAATTTGTAGCCTGAATACAGCCTGCTCAGCTCGAAAAGAATTGCTTGATACTTCACCCATTTTTCTTCCTCCTTTGCCGTGATATTACCATTGGCTGGTGCCGATATTTCAATCACGTAAATGATCATGGTCTTCAGATCTTGGAGGACAATATCAGGCTTCCTAGCACTGATGCGTTGAGTGGTGGAGAATGAGAAATTCCAATAGATCTTACACTGATCATTCTCCACAACGGACTCGAGTTTCCCCTGGACGTATGGCAAGACGCGCAATATATTAACACAATAGAAGTGCCTAAGATGGTAATATAACACTTTTAGAGCTGCATAGTGTCTCTATGTACCCGTAGCGTGCATACTTTGAGCGTGCACTGAGAACATGTCCAAGTGTTTCTGGCTCTTGCTTGCAAGCTCGGCAGTTAGTATCGCCTACAGGTACATTCATTATGCGCTCGTCGTAAACTAAGGTGTCTATAACGCCGTCTTCACGGGCAAGAAGAAATCCCTCAGTCTCTGATCTCAGTCCAGCAGACTTGAGAAACATGTTGGACAGATCCATCGAGAGCTCTTCTCTGCGTATGATGCCGTAGAATTCACCAGGAAGGGGCTTGTTAGCATGTTCGCATAGTAGAAGCGTATGTTCTGCTTCCTGTACACAACTTTTGAGCACCAAAGGTATTAGTGATGCTGGGCCATATGTAGTGTCGCTGGAACTAACTGGAAGGCCAAGCTCCTCTGCGACCCTATCTGCGGCACGGTATAGAAACGCCGCAGCATTGACGACTTCATGTTGATGTACGAGTCGCATAAGATAATCTGTGCTATTTAGAATTGAACAGGCTGTAGCCAGAACCTTTCTTCAATAAAGACACTCTAAGCTTAGCAAGCATCTACCCCCTTTATCTCGAGGGAGGTATATTCGACGTACGCAAGATCTAGGATGATGACTTCGATGGATTGTCATCATCTTGCGTGTGGTTCGGGAAAGTTGCTTCAACTTATCGATGTTCATTTTACTGCACCAAAAGTGCAGAGCAGTATAGGAACGGCCAGCATATTAGTCGCCTGGATCTTATTCTTTCTAGATAATTCGGAGGCAAGAGGGAGATGCAAAAAAGTATCGGACTTAAAGAGTATCGTTGGAAGACGCCCCTCTTATATGTGATATAGCTTGCAGTCACTTGTCTTTTGTCAGATGTTATGACAAATCTCGTCCGCCACAAAAGCATAAGCTCTTTTAGACATCTCACTATTTTTGGATGCACCTACAGGCACTCAAGGAGCTTAATATGTAGCTCGTGGTTCGTGTTATCGAATGTCTTACGGCAGTCAATCCAAGCCATGGAGAGATTGCGGCGATACCTGATCGAGTCCAGGGTAATGCACCTGTCTAACAGCCGGTTCTCCCTGCAACCTGCCAGCCCTCTCTTGAATCCACGTTGTTCAACTATTGGAATCTATACCGGCTCGATAGCTGTTAATATCCTCTCTTTGAGGATGCCAGTGAATAGCTTGTAGCTGGTGTAGAAGTAAACGTCTTCCACTAAAAGTTATTGATTTTATATGGCCCTAGCGCTGAAAAGTTATTGGTTCTAGTGATAACTTACTTCTCTTTTTCAGCAGTAATTAGTGGACACTCTTCATCTGGATCTTGTAACGTTAGCCTTTGGTAAAAGTTACGAAAGAGTGATATATCTGAAGCGTCTTCATATAGCTGATAAGTATCTCCATATACTTTCTCCCTTCTAGGGGCAAGTATATGTGAAATAGATGGGCTTGAATCTCTTCTCGACTAGGCGGATTTTTAACGGCACGTGACGTTTTATTGAACAGACGGGCAGGATGAGTATAAAAGGTGGAATTTTTGTAAATCCACTTTACTCGCTGTTCAAGGCGCTGTTTCGCTGTTGAACGAGATCTTATTTTTTGCTTCTAGTGCTGCTTGATGGTCAACAGTTTAAACTTGTTCAACTTGTGATTTGCTTTCCTTAAGTTTCGAGCAAGTGTCCTCACTTTTGGAGTGCATTTTTTCTTTCATGTTATGTAGCTAATCACGCACTGAATATTTTATGCATGCTCTCTTGCCGTTTCAGTTTTAAACTGAAGCTGTGCAATACGCTCGCGAGTCTTACTCAGGCGTACTGAAGAATCTTTACTTCTATCGTCTGACTACACAGTTCAGACTCCAGAGATTAATATCTTCGGGGAGCAAATCAGGGAGAGCAGTATTAGTTTCAGCTAATTTGTCCATCCTGAAAAAGACTTTTTGCTGGATGGATCTCCTACTTCTCATATTGGCATTATCGGCTATCTGCAAAAGTGGTCTCGCTGGAACGGGTGGTATGTTCGCTGGAGGATGTTGCTCTTCTTCTTGCTGATATAGAGCTTCATATCCGTTTTTTCGCAAAAGTTTGCGAAAAAACTTGTTGGTCCGACCATTTAAATCAATGTTCTGTCGTTTGTCGGGGGCCATTGCCTGGTAGTCGCCTCGGTTTGGTCCTATTGCCACTCCCAACTGAACCATGGCCTCCATTGGAGAGAGGCTCATTGTGGGTGGCACTGGAGCTCTCGGGTGATGGGGTCGCCACATTCCTACGCTCCAAGGATACACTGTCATTGACATGGGATTTCTCCTAGTGCTTAGGATCGACTGACTCGTGTGCAACGGCTGTTCACACGAAACCCTTCCCCTCTTTAGCCCTTCAGGGCGTCGCAGGAGTATTTGCTACTCGTCAGGGCTTCATGACGGACGAACCGCCTCTCTTGCTGCTGACGGCACAGTATAGGCGCGACGCTTTAGTGCTATCCATTTCCAGGGCTAGTTGCTTCGGCCGGGGAGTTGTTACACACTCCTCAGTGGATTCTGCTTACCGCAATTGGCCCACTTGGCACTCTGATCCGGAATGTGGTGGCTTCACTGTTCAAGCAAGCCAGAGATCTCACCCATTTAAAGTTTGAGAATAGGTTGAGGTCGTTTTGGCCTCAAGGCCTCTAATCATTCGCTTTACCAGATGAGAATTGCTGACGCGATTGTCAGCTATCCTGAGGGAAACATCGGAGGGAACCAGCTACTAGATGGTTCGATTAGTCTTTCGCTCCTATACCCAGTTCCGACGATCGATTTGCACTTCAGAATCGCTACGGACCTCCATCATTCATGATAGATTAAGGATGGAATGTAAACATGCATAAGGAGCGGAGGGCCTCAAACCCGTGAAAGGTAGAGATTAAATATCCATACATACTAAACGTTATCTAAGTTCGTAAAGTTACTTCCACTGAAGCCCCACTCCCCCCAAGCTGTTATCAACAGCAGTTTTTTGCGTGACCCCCTCCCCCTTCAATTTCCTAACGTAGTTTATGGACGATCCCTTATCATTCATTTTTGAAAATGCTGTTATAACAACTAAATGGTGGCCGCGCAGAAATAGATGGCCAACGCTTTTTTAAACTGGGCTTATTGCGTAACTTCAAACATTCTTGAAAAATGAAACGCACTTTGCATTAAAATAGTTGAGTAGAAATCTCCTTCATGCAGCATATGTAAAAAATATGTTCCTAGAGACTTCTCATTAAAATTTTTGTAACAGAAAATATGATGAACTACAGTTTTATATTAATAATAATATCGAATTATTCGTAATAAGGATATCGGGGACATTTTTCCACACATTTCTTTGTCAAATATTTCTCTAGAAACTATATCGAAAATTCTTGGAATTTGTTATTTTTACGGTTTTGTGTTTATTCTCGTGCATTCTCCCTCATTTCTTGATAGCAAGTATTTTTGGTTTTGTAAAAAAGTGGAAAATTATATTTCCAATGGCCACCAAAAGCCCAGTTTCGAGACCTGTGTGACTTTTCGGTTGTCAACTTTCACATCTATTTCCTCGAAACTGGATAACTTTTTTAATCTGGATAATCTTTTTTCGCTCTCCTAAATAATTTCGATCGTAGTGATAATTTGTTAGAACCTTGTAGCATTGATGTTTCTTCGAATTATTTTCATTTTATGAAAATAAAATTTTTTTTCCGGATTTGTCGTGTTTTTATTTTTTCACACTGTGGTAACGTAATTTTAAATTTTGATTTTCTCAGAACAGAACACTTCTTTCCCATCCACAATTTTTTATTCTCATTCGGCATCTACGTATCTCGGGAGAAAGATTTTTGTTTGTTTTAAATTAAAAATTTAATGAATAATCACTACCCAAAGCCAATTTTGAAAAAACATGGAATTTTAAGCTCTAATTCTCGGTACATTTTCTTGGAAATTTCGACATGTTTTGTAGCAGCCTTTATTTACCTGTATTTAGAAACCTTTATCTCAGAAGCATGTTTTAAATTTTTGGATACTGTAAATTACACTTGTAATCGCTATCCATAACTGATCCTGTTCGTTTGAAAAATGCCCACTTTGCCGGTTTTGAGTGTACCCTTCAGTTGTGCACACTTTTTGAGAAAAGGATCATTATTAAGGTAATTACTTCACCCCTGAGCATGTTCTTGCAGCTTGAATAACCGCATGAAAAATTGCACTGGAAATGAAGACGAATACGGAACCAGAAAACGAGTACAAATTCTTCTACGTTCCTGTTCCTAATGGTGACATCCAAATACAACTTTTCCAATGTTTACTGTGTCCAAAGACAACAAGAACGAGAAGAATTAATGACAAGAAAAAGATTTTGTTGAAATCAATACCTCCAGAAGTTTCAGCATCATCATCATCTCCGAAATCATTGCTGGAAATACCCATTGCGTTCCCGGCATTGCCGTCAACCAGTTCGACTTTATTTTCATCGTCCCCATCACGATCATCTCAACTGTCATCTTGCGGCTCATATGAGGTATCTTCAAATGACAGCTCATTAGTTTCTGAAGGTGAGTCATTAAAACTTGTGCAATGTTAATGACGTTTCATTTAGATTTGGAAGAAGCTGCTGAAAAATTTAAAACTGTTTGGCTCTCGATAAATACCATTCAGCAACGAGTAGGTGATAATGCTTCCCAGTTTCGACAAAAATTAAAATTTTTGCTGGCTTCTTGCATTTGTTATTCTTTTTTTTTATGAGAGCACGGATAATACTGATATTAGTCAGCTTCTCATTTATGTACGGATGTTTCTTGCGGATTTTTCCATACGTGAGGAAATACTGGATATTTTTCCTTTACTTACAACTACGAAGGCATTCGATGTTTTCAACGCATTCAAGAAAGAAGTTGATAAGTTTGGAGATTTTCAAAAATGTTCAGCTAATATTACTCAATAAGAAAACTCTATGAAAGGTCACATTTCTGGTCTGTGGGGCTTGTTAAGAACTCGAGAAGGTTTTTCCTGCATGCTGATTTACTGTCTTATGCACGAAAAATCCTTATGTAGACAGGCATTGCGTTCAGAGGACACTATGATGGCAGTCATGGAAATTGTGGATTTAATTAATGATGGTTATCACTCTCTAACCCACAATTTATTTATTCAATGACTTTGTAAATAAGTTAAATGAATGTTATCCCGACACTCAGACTCCTTTCAGTGACTTTTTGAGCGAACTTATTTTTCTGACGGACATAACAGAAAATTGTAATTTTTTTAATAGCCATATGCAAACAAAGAAAAAGAGTCTCTCTTATTTAATGGAATACATCGATAACCTTCGTAGTATGATGCAAGATTTTTTATTGCAACTTGAAATGAATGAGCCGAAACATTTTAAAAGTTGCAATGAACTTCAGGTACAGTTTCCAGACTTGACTTTTCATCAATTCGTGCTATAATTGCTCAATATAGAAAAAGAATTCCAGGACAGGTTCAAAGAAATTGATGTCATTAACCCTTGAAGGACAAAATACACCTCCAGATATTTTTAGCTGAAAAAATCATGAGTGATGTTGAAACAATAAAAACTAGAAAAAATATCTCCAAAGCCTCAGTGATAATTTAACTAATCGAAAAAATACTTGAAAAAAAAACGTAGACAATCATAAAAAAATCGGAAAGCCTGTGGCTTCACTTCATGAGGATTCACGGTTCGAGCATTTTTTCTATGTTTGGATCTATCTATCAATGTGAATGTTCTTTTTCTGTAATGAATCACATCAAGCCCAAAGAAAGTACTTCATTAACAGTAACAAATCTTTCAGCTTTAATGAGAATCGGCTTGACAGAAATAATTCCTGATATCAATGCACTTGTTGAAAATAGGTTACAAAGTCAATTTCTGCGACGAATACGAACAATCAGTGCATCTGATATTTCGTTATAATTTCAGATTACTATTCCGTGTAAATTTGCTTACCTTCAGAAATTAATTAACTGTCTTATTTTGAAGGTACTTCCAATGAGTCACAAGGTGATTTGATGTACAAAAGTACGCTACAAGTGTGTTGTAGTTACAATCATTTTTAGCATTTTTAACTTTCACTGCTGTAAGAATCATTTACATGTAAATGTATCCAAATAGTCCTCATTTGTAAGGTGTATATTTTATAAGCTCTGTATTTTCTGAGATAATATTTTCTGAGAATCAAAGAGAGTTCTCCTGATTCGAGGTAATGAATATGGAATTTTATAATCTAATTGACACTAATCTACCATTTAAGCAGGCTGGGTGCTGGATTGCGATATCCAATTCAATTTTTAGTTCATAAAAAAAGAAAAACCTTGCTCCTGAGATGTTAAATTTCTTAATACGGGTACATAAAGGTTAATGTAAGAAATACAGCTACTTCCGAGAAAATTCATCGAGAATTAAGATAAAAAATCCGTGGGTTTTTAAAATCGGCCTTGGGTAGTGATTATTTATAGAATTTTTAATTTTTCACAAAAACAAAACATTGCTCCCGTGATATGAGGATACTGAATGAGAATACAAAATTGTGCAGCGGAAAGAAGTATTCTGTTCCGAGAAAATCAAAATTAAACATCGCTTTAACAAAGTATGGCAGGCATTTTTTTGCTCAAAATTAAAAAAAAACATCTCTATTTTTCTTTATTAAATGATAATAATTTCCTGGACTGTCAGTGCTAATAAGTTGGATAAAATTATGAGCGTGTTTCAAATTCTAACCACATTTTAACTAAAATTTTATTTTGGGCCATTCACAAAATACGTGATATATTTTTCAAGCACTGTAAACACCCCCTCCCCCGCGTGATGATTTTTCCATTGCACTTAACATGGAGAATAATAATATGAAAGACCCCCCCCCCCTCCCTTGACGTATCCCGTATCTTGTGAATGAACCCTTTACAAAATTTATTGTAAACATTTGATAAGAAAAATTATATTTCGAAAAACTCCTCTCAAAAACGGTGTTTGATTTAAGGTTTAATATTTTAATATTTTTTTAAAATAAACCTTTTTTCCTTGAAACTGTTGATTTTTGAAGATTTATTTCCATCCTTCTTTACACAAAATATTATGTACTTATCTTATTTATAAGACTTATTCATTATTTTACTGCTAATATATTAATTATTTCAATTCTAAATTGCTTTATTCATTTTATTTTAAAATCAGTCGCCATAAGACACCTTCCGAGACACTGCGTATCTACAGCACTGGATCCGCCCCTTCAATTTCAGAGAGCGACCACCACCCCAAGCCTCCGGAACTAAGCAGAGGGAACTGGTGGTGGAACTACAACATGTGGCGGTTGATTCGATTTCCACTATCTGGAGAGGCCTGCTATAAACCACTGAAAGCTTGGCACCTCCAAGAGCACTGATGATTAGGACGACTAGCTTAAAATAATATTTCGTATATAACCGTCGCAAATCACTTATAAGTTCTTTATACCTCTCTCTCTTTTAATTCCCCTTCCCTGTGATATTTTTCGGCTAGCGCCGAAAATTCGATAGCGAACATGGTTTGTTTGTCGAAGTCAAGGAGAACTATGCCAGGCCTCGAGTGCGCGACATAAACAATTGTCGAGAATATGTAGTTCCAGTATATTCGGCATTTCTCATTTTCGACAATTAGGTCTATTTCCCTAGAAGCGTTTGATGGATTGGCATCAGGACTAATGCCGTAAGAGTGATAAAGATGGTAATAAAGCACTCTTAATGCCGCGCTGTGCTTTTTTATGTACGTCGTTTCCGTGTGAGTTGGACAACCGGATAGTATATGTCCTAGGTGTACGGAACGCCCAGGTATGCATAGGTCTCTCCAGCGCCAAGGTGACGTATAGTGCTTCTGTGAACGAGCTCAGGGTCCTAGGGGATGCCATTAAGTTTTCCTTGCTTCAAATTAACCTTGGCGCATTCTTCTAACCCAAACTCCAATCCGATCTCCCAAATGTACTCTTTGACAATGCGTGTCGCCGTGAGAGACACTTCTCTGAAAGGTGACGTTGTTATTGGTCACACGATATTTTCCAGGTGAGATAGTAAATCTGGTTTTCCAAAGCGGCATCAACCTCTCTATGCACCTCACTACATGTGGATGAACCTCTAAGCCTTCCAACAGACAGATAATATATCTATGGGAGTTTGAATCAAAAGTTTTGCGGTAGTCAATCCAGGCCATCGACAAGCAGGACTAGTAGGATGCTGCGTCCTTGCAGACGCACCTATCGACGAGCAGCTTCTCCCGACATCATGCTACGCCTTTCATTGAGCCGCGTTGTTCGTACATCTCTCACCACACAGGTCCGATCGTTTGGATAAACCTATCATTTAGGACAGCTGTGAAGGTCTTATACAGCCTGTTCAGAAAAGTTATTGGTCTGTAAATTTTAGGGTCAGACAAGTTGCCCGTCTTCAGGAGGAGTACTGTGACTGCTTCCACCAGCCATTCTAGAATAGGTTCTTCCGAATTTAGATATGAGATGAGAATGCGGACCAGATGATAGTGGATTAAAGGAAACTTCTTCCTCTAGAAGCTCTTGATATCATCTGGTCCCGCAGCAAAACAGTTCTACATGCCTCGTAATACTTTTTTCATCTCTTCGGTAGCGATAGATGGTTATTACTCCTTAGGTCTTATGAGGGCACTGCATAGCTCCTTGAAGCTATTTACGTTCACAGTTTCTTCATTCAGTGGATGCTGGACTTTGTAGACTTCTCTCCAAAATGCCTCGACCTTCACTGGTTTGGGCGGGTTGTCTACAGTCCAATAGTTCTGCTTGAAAATATGCACAATAATTTATTTTAATTATAACTTTATAACTAACCCGTACCAGAGCAATGAGACGCTTGGTTGTAACATGCACTTATTGCATATAACTTTTGAAAAGAAAAAAAACGAAATCACAAAAAATGATGCACTGAAAATCAGTGCGCTCGGTGAAAGTGATCTGAATGTCACTATCTGGAGATGCATGAACAGCTAGCGCCACCTGTTACGCATAGTATTTGTGGGTTGAATACAGAAAAAACGCGTTAAATATAATAAAAAATGTATATCTATCTTCTGTGATTATTTCAGAATGTTATTAACTAACATAATCTGGAAGGAAATCCCAGAAATTTAAGCAAATATTTTTTAAAAAATTATTTACACGCTAAATGATCATTTCGGTAGAATCACTCGTATACGGAATAAAGAAAATTATTTTTTACTGCAAGACTCTGCATAAATCGTCCAGCTACTTCCATAATATTGTAAGCCGCAAGGACCGCAATTTTACCAAAAAGAAAAGCTCAGCAAAAAAATTGATATCAGACTAAGGTTGCAAAATTTGGTGTTTTACGACCTTATGCAACTAGCTGAATAAATTATTTAACGGTACAGGAAAGTGTGAAATGTTTCTAAATTAAATTAGACGTAATATAGGAATTTTAATTAGTATTTTAAAGTATCGTATTAGTAAGCCCATTCTGTTCATGTTTTCGAAACCTAAAAATACTGTCCGTAAACTTTTCCGTAACATCTATTTTGACTAAAAAATAATATGAAGTATGCATACGGAGTCTAAAAATGCAAACCTTTGTTGAAAACATTTTTAAAAAAAGTGTACAACATTCTCAATATGAGAGTAATGCTATTTGTCCGACAATCCGTACATTTACCTATGTTGCTGTTTACTTTTTATGTCTTGATTTAATATTTATGCTTTTATTTTAGGCAAATTATCTGATGTTAAAAGAGGTAAACATCGTTCAAAAATTGACGCTTGGCAGCTTAACGATTATATCCTTGGGAATGATACCTCTTGCAATGGAATTGCCGTCAGTAAGTTTTACAATTGTCTTATTCTTTTATGCAGAGTAGTTTTCTGACCTTCTGTGCGTGTATTATGGCTTTTATAAGTCATAAGTGCATGCCATGTTCTTTTATTACCGCCGAATGCAGTAATATTCCTTTCATAAGCAATCTATTATATTCATGTAAAAACTAATTGATATTTATTTAATATTTCATAGCATTTTTTTAGAGATTCATATTATTACTAAAGGGAAAACAATAGTTCAAATGTGATGTGGTAATCCTGAGAAAGTAGAATTACATCTTTATATGAACTTTAATAAACACTTAAACGTATATCAGCATAATACAAATTATATAATAAGATTTATTTTATAGAAATAACTTTTTTTCAATATTAATTTAAAAATAACAATATGAGTCCATTCAAATTGTTTGTTTAGTTATTTATATATCCTTTTCGGTGATTAGTGTAATATAAATTTAATTAGTAGTTTGCACATTTGAAAAAACTGTTTTATTTAGCATGTTAATAATTATTTTTCTTGATGTTAGTATTTTTCGTTGGAGACGTTTTCGGGTTCGAATAATAGTGTTGTTCTCCAATGTTTATATTCCCTGTGGATTTTACTCAAGTTTTGATTTTGGACTTTCTCTTTCCGCTGGATTGGGGAGGCAGGTAGCAACGTGTGTCTCGCTCGAACAGGCGACTTCCTCCCTCTTTTTTCAAGTTAGTTCGATCTTGACCTTTGTGAGGACTACATAAATTAAACAAGTTTATTAGTTGTTCTGACACTGAGGTATTTTCCTCCTGCACAGTTCATTCAATGAGTGTCATTTTTCATTTTTATTTTCGAGTTTTTTTGATTATAATTTTGTGAAGTGATTGTCCCGACTCGATCGTCTTCCGGTGATGTGGGAAGTGACGAGTCGGACGACTTATACCTCCTGTTGCGTCGGGATCGATTGTTCTGGAAGAACAATCGTGGTCGTCACTCCAGGAGCCTACATATGGGCTAATTTCACAACCAAACTAAAACCTTTTTTTTTTTTTTTTTTGATGCGATTAAGATAACTTGCATGTCGGATTCGGGGATTCAAGCTCGGATTGAAAGGATGATAAGGTGTTGGACTTAATGTACAATTTATTAGATTAAAATCAACAATAATTCAAGTAAGTGAAAACCATACGTAATATTCAGAACGCAGTTGTTTTAAATTCTAACTCGGACCTTTTTCGGTCGATTGACGTAGCCTTACATTGCCGGGCTTGTTGTTTATTATTTATTTCCTGTGATGGAATTGTATGGTGATAACAGAACTCACACTTATTATGACTAGTTTGATTACTATGATAATATTCTCTCACGTAAATGCCCTAAGGTGCTTGTCAATGTGAATTTCATATGAATAAATTCTGACTAAACAGATAGACTATTGGAACGTCATCACGCTGCTCTTCACGGTTCCTCAGACCGCAAGCGAGCAAGACCTACCGACTTGCACAATTCAACTGCTAAGAAGTTCCGTTTTTACTCTGGACCTGTCTCGTCAGCAACTGAGAATCCATCTACCTCTTCCTGACAAGTTATGCTTACCACGGCACAAGTTTTCTTAAAAACCGTGGATGGACATCAAATTAAAGTCAGAATCCTTCTTGATCCCGGTTCCGAAATTAGCTTCGTATCACGTCTCTTGGTTCGACGACTTAGTCTTCCGGAAAAGGCAGTTAATTTTTCTATCAGCACGTTTGTAAATAAGCCCGTCGAGATTGCTCGTAGACGAGTCAATCTTCATTTCGAGTCTTCGCAAGTATAGTTACCTGTAGAGGTGAACGCTCTAGTTCTTCGTGACGTTGGCGTGGCTACTCCATCGCAGACAATTGTCCAGAAGAACTGGACTCACGTCGAAGGGCTCCCCTTAGCGGATCCAGAATTCGTTGTGCCAAGACGACCTATCGACGTACTCTTGGGCGATGGCATTTACGGCTCTCTTCTTCTCGATGGACTTCGTCACGGATCACGCGAGGCTCCCGTTGCTCTCCGAACTGTTTTTATATGGGTTGTGATCGGCTCAGTTGAATTGTCTGATCCATCAGATAGCTCAGACCCTTCTATAACCATAATGACCTTAAGTAGTCATAAGGAAAACCTTGCTGAATTTCTTAAGCGATTTTTGGAACAGGAGGAATTAAACATTCCCCTCATGATTTCAGTCGAGAATTAGGAATGTGAATGAGCTTTTATGGCTAGATGGCGACGTGACAACTCCGGTCGATACATTATGCGACTTCCTCTTCGACCGTCTCGTAATAATACCCTGGGGGACTCTTTACAAGGAGCCAGATGAATACTCAATTCCGTGGGTCAGCGATTAGAGAAAGACGCTCTGCCGAATAAGGAATACACACGATTAATTTCTGATTATGAAAAGCTAGGGTACATGCGCCTCATTCAGCCTTCAGAGATATTATCGTGTATCAGACCCACATACTATATTCCATATCATGCAGTTCGGCGAAATGCAGATGGTCATCCGAAACTTCGCATTGTCTTTAATGCATCACAAAGAACAACATCAGGGCTGACTTTGAATGATCTGCTATATACAGGATCAAAATTACAAAATAACCTTGTTTCCGTTCTGATGCGTTGGAGGTTCCCTCGCAATGCCTTGAGCGCTGACATTGAGATGATGTACCATCAGATTCAAGTCGATGATAGGGATGCCGATCTTCTGCGCATTGTCTGGCGGAAGCTAGGAGCAAAAGAAGACAGTCCCTATCAACTTCGAACGTTGACCTATGTAATGTTATGCTCTCAGTATCTAGCAATTCGGACAGTTCAACAGTTAGCAGCAGATAAAGGTAAGAGATCCCCTGATTCATCAGAGATTATTTGCAAGAATATTTATGTCGATGACATCTTGTCAGGCGCAAGTGATGAAAATTCTTTTGCCAAACTTCGAGATCAACTGATTCAACTATTGACCGATGGCCCGGCAAAGGTGAGGTCGGGATGCTCCGCTTCCTAATCCTTTACTTCTACGTTGAAGCATATTTCAGAGTAATCTGTTTGATATAAATGAAATACATTTTCGACGATGGATAGGCTAGCATCCTGATAATGCGGTGGAAGTTCATGGCTTTGGAGATGCTAGCAAGCATGTCTTTGCTGTTGTAGTTAACGTTCGAGTGCAGTTCCAGCATGGAACCTTCAAAACACAACTCACTACGTGGTAGACTCGCGTCGCGCCCGTTAAAACCATCACTATCCCTAGACTGGAACTGTGCGCTGCTCTGCTCGTAACTCGGTTAATCAATTATGTACGCGAGGAGTTGAATCTCTCTCATGCTGTCACCACGCTTGGTCGGATTCACAAAACGTTCTGAGTTGGATCGAAACAGACGATCCTTCTCGTTGGCCAATCTACGTCGCCAACAGAGTCTTAGAGATACAGCGAAAACACAATGGCTTCGACAAACTGAAGTTCACTGGTCAATGCTTCCATGCCTTCATGAAGCCTCTTAAGAAAATGACCAACAGGTGAAGTCGACATCCACTTCGATTCGTCACGCTCATCGCAATCCTCCTAAAATTAGCACCGTCTCGACCCGGACTCGCTTAACAAAAGTGATTGCGCGCTGTTTATGCCTTAAACTTCTTCTCAAGCCAGCGGCGGAGCGTACAGTACCTATGTATCAACGTCTTTTCCCTGAAGAAATTCATCAGGCGTTTCTGGCTTGCATTTTCTGGGCACAAAGCTGCCTTTTTGAGGACGTATTGGACAACCTTCATCAGGGAAAATTACTGACGCGAAAAAACCTACTCACTCGTTTACATACATTCATCGATTCAGCTGCAATTTTGAGAGTCGGTGGACGACTAGCGAACTGTCCTCTGCCTTATGATCAACGACACCCGGTCATCTTGCTAGGTGAAAGTCCTCTCGAGAAACTTAGTGTTGACTGGGCCCACCGAACAGCTCTACATGGTGGGTTTCAATTAACTTACACGTATGCTGTTCGTCGAGCTTGAATTATTCGAGGTCGCGTTCTTATAAAAGCATTTGATGGGGAACCTTCGTTATGAAAGAGTTACAGTCAGTCTTCCCTGCGAGAAAACCGGAGTAGATTATGCAGGAGCTTTCGCAATAAAGCGGACTGTCGGGCGCGGGTACCGCACCAGCAAATGATACATCGTCCTCTTAATCTGCTCAAGTTCCAAAGCCGTGTATCTCGAAGTTGTTGGCGATCTCACCACGCAATCTTTTCTCGTCGCTCTACGACGCTTGGCTGGTCGACAAGGTGCCCCTCGTGAAATCTAAAGTGATAATGCTACCACATTCCATGATGCTGATGCAGAGCTCTGTTCAATACTGCGAGAAGCAGAGATCGATTGGAACTTTGTGCAGGAATCTTTGGTGAACCGAGGCATTAAATGTAAGTTCATGCTGCTGTGCGCTCCTCAATTTGGGGGATTATGGGAAGCTAATATTAAATCAGCAAAATCTCTTATGAAGAAGGTGGAGGGGACTCAAAATCTTACTTATGAAGAGTTCTTTACCTTGGCTGTGGAGATTAAAGCATGCATGAATTCTCGGACTTTACTTCCAATCTCTGGCGATCCGGACGATCTTAACATCTTAACTACAGGCTATGTTCTCATCGGTAGGACCTTAGAACAGATTCCGGAATCATGAAATGCGGATACAGACCTGAAATACGTAACTCACTGGCGCCTTGTCCAAGCAATGCGTGATCAGTTTTGGAAACGCTGGTCTCAGAAGTACCTGCATATGGACCTTTTTCGGTCGATTGACGTAGCCTTACATTGAGAGTGTGCTGATCCCTCGTTTTCCCACGCCGGCTGTAACGATTTCCTTACAAATTATATAATAAGATTATTTTATAGAAATAACTTAATTTTTTTCATTAATTATTTAAAAATAACAATATGATTCGATTCAAATTGTTTGTTTAGTTATTTATATATTCTTTTCGGTGATTAATATAAATGTATTTAGTGTAAGGTATCTTGTGAAAATATGTTTTTTGTATTTTCAACTGATATTTTCACAAAATTGATGGAGGCAGTAGTTTGCATATCTGAAAAAAAACTGTTTTATTTAACAGATATGTAATACCATTCAAAATTTATAGAACTTATACTTCTTGTGTACAAAATAATTTAAAAATATTTATATTCCTCATAAAATAATCATACTTGAAATAAAAAAAAAAACTAAAAATTCAATGTTGTCATCTTAAAAGTGGATTTTCTACAAAACGGCTGAATGAAAGGTTTTCATTTTTGCTGCAAAATATCGGAAAACTACTCAGATTCAAAATCTACAAGAAAATTCACACTGCAAGGACCTTTATATTAAATTATGTTGAGGCCCATTGTGGTTAACTAAGGACAGAGTTTGGAATTTTTCTAATATTTACATCTGAATTTATACCTGCATTACTTTTAGACTGTTGAAATAGACACTATTTTCTATGTTTCATATAAGCACAACTGTGCTTACAAGCAAACCAGCTAGCTGAAGGTCCTAAAGTACCTTATCTGTTTTATGAGATCTATGGGCTTCTACCAGTTTCGTCTATATTTATGTAGCATAAGCTGATGAGCTGACGACAGAATCTCTAGGCAG
The DNA here is from genome assembly GCA_011634705.1 of Andricus grossulariae. NCBI lineage: Eukaryota > Metazoa > Arthropoda > Insecta > Hymenoptera > Cynipidae > Andricus > Andricus grossulariae. The sequence goes on from JAABKJ010000755.1 coordinate 71,015,705, forward strand.
TAACCTTAACAGTGGACTGCGGCTGATCTTTCGATTTCTAGAAAACTAAGCCGTAGCGATTATTGCCCGCTTGCCTCTCATTTATCCGCATCACTTTAATGAAAAGTTATTTTATCAATTTTTTTATACAAAATTATTATTTTATTTCTTAGATTATTCAAAATATTTGCGAAATGCTAGTCATACTGAATTTCGGGACTATTAGACACAATAATTCCACAATTGTGGACGCCTAGACATAGCTGATGAGGTTATGGTTCTACAGCGTAATGAATAGACGGGTTATCCCGTAAGCCCGTCTCGACAGGAAAACCCGAAAAATCAAAACCGTCAAGTATAAATTTAACTGCTCGTCTAAATAAAAAAAAACAGTTGATCATGTCGAGAAAAAGCACATTGCACTGTCATTGGATACATTCTAATTGAAATAAATTTGAGGATTTTACCATTGCGGTTTGAGAGAAGAGAATGGACCGGTTGATGGGTAAAAGAGAGGGGATTGGCGGCTTTACGTCCTTTCGTGCTGTAGAGTTTTACAGAACATGAGATAGCGCAGTAGTGTTTTATTGTACTCAAGGATACTCACTAGATTTCTACAGAACTTAAGATTGTACAGTAGAGCTATTTACTAAAGGCTGTGAGGAAGACCCATGATGTACGCAAGGATGCTCAGAAGTGTTATACATCAGTGGAGGATGTGCAGTAGTGCTCTATGATACTGAGTACTTACAAGCACATTTCTTATTTCTTTAAAACTAATACAGATTTTTAGACTATAGATCAACATACGGGATGGAAAATTTCCCAGAAAAAAGAATAAATACTTTAAGAAATGTATGGAGTCAGGATTAAAGGAATTATGTAAGAGAAATGTACATTGAATTTGAAAATAAGATCATAAGATCCCCCCTATAAGATCAGTGAAATAATGATGAAGTTCCTACTCAAATTTTCGATTTTATATTGAAACGGTTCAGAATAATTGAATACTACAACTTTAAAATATAAATTTAACGCAATATAGTTTAAGTACCAAAAGGATAGAGAAAAGCGATTTCGTGACATCAACCAGAAAAAGAAAGAAAATTAATGGATCAATAAAGGCGCTCGTAAATAGATAATGAGTAGTGGAGATTCGCGGGTTTGAGAGGAAGCGAGGTCCAGTTACGCATCCGGACAATTCAGTCCATCAGTCCTTCGTTTGTCTACTCGACGATATCCATTTTGAATGCAGGAAATATTCAGGATTTATTTCATTATAAATTTCATAAAATCACGAAAGTTGAATAATAAATCGATTATAGTGATTTTTCATCAGTCAAACAAAAAAAAATAAATAAAGCGATACGACATCTACTGATCCTTCGAATTGCTGTGGAAGTTGCCGTGCATCCTATTGTCGAGAAGCTGTTCACGGAAGCTTTTATCCTGTGCTTTCTTGATCTGGGCCTTTCAGAAGTGAATACTCAAATGGATGATGTTCGATACATTTAGCTCGCCCCTGATATTTAAGTCAAGGCCCAGTGTTTCAAGCAGCCTCCTTCGCTGCTTTGTACAGAAACGCTTCTTTTCCCACTTCCTCGTAATTCCTGAACATTTTAAGAAGAGGGTCTCGTCCGTTTGCGACATTATGTGCTGTACCCTGTATAAACGTGTTGTGAAGACATTCGAGATTCCGCATTCCGCGACTTAAGGTGCATGCTTTTGCTTATGTGCATAATTCCTCGTGACCCTATATCGAGGGAGCGGAGCACATCCTTTGTCCATGGAACCATTTCAAATGAATAGAGTACTACCGGGACGGCAAGCATGTTCGATGCAGATAATTTGTTCCTCGCCGACAGTTCGGAGGATCAAATCTGTCAGATAAGGCATTTTTATTTACATCGAAGAGCACACTTAATCGATGTTGCGTCCTGGATGCGGCTTTGTGGCACGCCCAGGTATCTGCAGGTCTCTCCAGCGCCAAGGTGTCGTATGGCGCTTCTATCGACGAGATCAGGGTTTAAATTAACCTTGGCGCATTTTTCCAATTCCAACTACATTCCAAGCTCTTGAGCTCTTGGGAATTGAGAAATGCGAGAGATAGTGGCAATAATGTGAGGCAAAAGAGGAGAGGACTCATGGTGTCGCCCTGAAAGACACCCCTCTGAAAGATGACGTTGTTATTTGTCACGCGATGTTTTCCAGATGATTCCATCAATAGGTAGCACTGGTAGAATGGTGCGTCTTTGCAGACCTATCTATCGATGAGCAGGTTCTGCCGACATCCCGCTACGCCTTTCTTTGATCCGCGTTGTTTACACATCTCTCGCCATACAGGTCCAATTCTCTGAACAATCCTATTATTTAGGATAGTTGGAAGATCTCATACAGCGTATAACTTTAGATATGGGATGAAAATGCAGGCCAGTTGCTGGTCGGTTCAAGGAAACTTTTTCTAACAGAAGGTCTTGATATCATCTGGTCCTTGAGCGGAATAATTCTTCATACCTCTTAATACTTTTTTCACCTCCTCGGTAGTGATAGGTGGGCATTCCTCCTCAGGTATTATGGGGGCACTGCACAGCTCCTTGGAACTATTTTTGTTCTTTGAGTTATATTTCAGTGGATGCTGCACTTCGTAGACTTCTCTCCAAAATGCCTCGACCTCATCTGGTTTGGGCGGGTGGTCGACAGTAACTGGACGGTCTTAGAAGAACTGAGATGAGTCAGAGAATATATATATATATATATAAGGTCACCTCCATAGTAGTCATAGAGAAGCGTGAGTGCGAGTGAGACACTGGTAGATGGTCCATTAAAGCATTTCTTTCGCACTTATGAATATGACTTCATATTCGCGACAATTGTTTCTGTTGCGCACTTAGGGCCTGACATAATTCTCCTTGACTTCGAGAAACGAACCATGTTCGTTATCGAATTTTCGGAACCAGTTGACAAAAACATCATAGCCAAGGAGAATGGAAAGAAAGAGAGGTGCAAAGACCTTGTAAGGGAGTTCCGACGATTATGCTCGGGATATTCTGTCAAGCTGATCGTCCTGATCATCGGCGCTCTTGGAGGTGCGAAGCTTTCACTGATTAAAAGCCTGAAAAGCATCCCTGCGTGTCAACAAAATGCTGAGACGCTTGCGGGGAAGATGCAGAAGTCGATCGTCCTTGGGTCGCTCCGTGTACTCAGGGTGCACAAGACTTTGGCCGGAGCATCGTATTGAATCCGTCGCAGACTGTAACCATCTTAGAGCATATATTACAGATAACACCAAATATAATTGTAGTAAGTGCGGTTCAAAAAAATCGAACGCGCAGGGCTCCCGAAAATGGGTCGGACAACAATGCCGACTATCCTAGAGTTACGGGAGCCCATCAAAACGGAGTCAATGTGATTGACCAGCAGAATCTCATTACTTTTAAGCGGACGGATCGTCTCAGGGACGACCTGCTGGAGTGCTATGATACCAGTATGTTATCGCATAAACGTCTGCGAAACCGTGCCAAGGAACTCCGAAAAAGGGGTTATATTAGCGGAGCGCCTACTCAACCGCAGCCAGAACAAGCCGGCAACAGAGAAAGAGAGGCGACACTGAGACCAAACGCGAGCAGGCATCCAATCGAGGAAGAGCGATGCTTCAGGACGCGTTCGGTGGCTTTGTCATAGGCCCTTCAGTTCTATTCGAAAGGAATAGAAACCGAAACCGAATATATATATACATACATACATACATACATATATATATATATATATATATATATATGTATAGAAAGAAGTATTAAACAAATTTCTACACCTATAGATTAAATGTATCGTTTTTAAAATTACTTTTCTTTGTTAGTTCGACCAATTTATAAAAGAATTACAAATACTGTGAACAAATATGAAAAAACATTTTTCCAAACAATGTTTGGAAATTAAATGACTTTATGGGGAATGTGCTTTCTAGGCCAGTGTTAGGCAATTGTGAAAAACTACAGGAAAACTGGGATAGACGAATTTCAGTTATACGTGACATTCGTATCTAGAGGAAGTATCTTGACAAGTTCACGTGCCTATTAGTTAAATATGTAATGGAAATTTTTACGACATTTTAACATGTTTACACTTAAGCGATAAAATGATGAGTTTGTCGCGGATAAATAATAATACACCTTCCTAAAGAATGAAGTTCCCTACGGGCTATATCTTTTTTCCATATTATATTTTTTTTATAAAGAATAATGTATACCAATGAGAATAATTTTGATTTTAATAAAAAATATATATAGATGAAACATAATCTCCGAAAATTATGAAGAAGCATCTTGTTCATCCCAGAGAAGAGAGAACAAAAAACAAAAGTAAAAACAGTGAATTTATTTTATGAGCATTAATGACTAAAGTCCTGAAATGACTAAAGTTTTATTTACCTAGTTTTATTTTATGTATGTTGTAGTACCATAAAATATATAAAAAATGTGATGACTACTCATCCCGAATGTTGGGACGACGAGGATATTTTATAGTACTACGACATATAGCAAATTGGCTACCCATGTCAAATAAACAATTAAAGATTCAGATATTTTTTCGCAGACAGATTTTTTATTTGAAATTTGTTATATTTAACGATTTTACTATTTCTGTCAATTTTGTAAACTCGTCATATGAATATTAGGATACGCCATATCCATTGACTGTCAAACTGAGAAAATGAGGTTCAAAGTTTTTGTTTACTGAAATACATTTTAATGAAATTAATAATTTAACTAAGCAGAAATAAAAAAGTTGACTTTTCATTAAGAGTTAGAATGTGCCTTGTCCAATTAATTTTTAAAATCAAGTATTTATGAAGTAAATTTTTATTGAAAAGTAACCAAAAAGGATTTTCTGTACTGCTGTATTATATCAAATACTTAATTAATAGAAATGATTAGGAAATTAGTAACTTTTTAGAAATAGTAAAAACCTTATTTTGAAGATAATAAATTATTAAAAATTTGTCGGATAATTAATTCATATATTGAAGAAGATTATTATTAAAAACAGAAACTGTGTATTCAAAATACATTCTGTTGATATAATTTGTAATTATTGACCTACAATTTTTCTAAGTAATTTTCTAGTTCAAAAATGACGTGGAACAATGTGAAAATACCACTAACTAAAAAATTTAAAAAAGTAGATATGGCGCACTTTTCTATACTACGAACATTCTAAAGATTATTGAATTTTAAGATACTATAACGATCGAACATACTTTGACTCAAAAATTCACTTGTTTTAGTAGAAATTTAATCTTTTTTGGATAAGAATGCAACAGGTTCGTTAAAAATTAATCATACTTAGTCGGGGATTCAAATATTTTGTTGAAAATTCGTCTTTTGTGGTTGAATTCGACTGTTTTTTTTTTAATTCAAAATTAAAGTTTGTTTTGGTTAAGATATCAAATATTAAATCATTTGTTAAAAAGTGGTTGTTTGTTAGTAATTGAACTAATTGTTTTAAGGTTGATCAACTTTGTTAAAAAATATTTTTTGTTGTTGAAGATTCATCATTTTAGTTGAAATTTCGTTTTTTTTGTTTTGTTTTTTTGTAGAAATTACATTTTTCAACTAAGAATCTAACAATTTCAGTTTAAGATTCATCATTTTTAGATGATACTTCATCTCTGTGGATGAAAATTTCTGTTTTTGTTGTTGTTGAAACTTGATTTTCTACATGAAAATGTAACTTCTACATTTTTTGTTCAAAATATATCTTTTTCAGTTGAAAATTCAACTGTTTATTTGAAAATTCGTTTTCTTTGGTGTCTGTTATTACATATTACAGTTTTTGTTGAGAATTTATCTTCGTAGGTTAAGAATTCAACTATTTGGTTAAAAATGCAACTATTTTTCGAAAAATTAATTGCTTTGTTGCAAATTAAACTTTTTTTAAATGCAGCTATTTTTGATGATAACTGTAAGAATCTTTAATTAAACGATAAATGAATCGATTTGACGAGGCAAAAGTTTAACATTATTGTTACTTTTGTTATCACAATGTCTCAAATATGGGTGTGTCATGATATCGGAATGATCATATTTAAGTCACCGATTCGGTGCTTTTAAACATTCGTATGGCCAGAAACATAAAACAATTAATTGAAACCCCTTTCATTAGCCATACAAATAGTGTTGGTCAAATCCCTACCCCTTTCCAACGTCTCGTGGGAGCGGGAAGGCAGCCCTTTGACTGGTCACAAAAATAATGGTAATAATCTCGATACATATCTCGTTTATCGATAGCCAAGATGGCATCCTCACGTCTCATTAAAAAATATCCCAATATATTTTGATTGATTAAAAAACAATTCAATTTTATTTATATACAGTGTTTCTGGCCGTAACAATAATTTTAAACTTTTGCCTCTTCAAATCGCTTCATTTATGATCCAGTTAAAGATTCTAATAGTATGTTATAGAAAAAAAAGTTTTTCCAGCCAAAATATGGGTGACGCCCCTATTCTGCAATCTAACCGAGAATTGTGATGGGAAATAAAAATTTTCGGTACGAATAGCTCCGAACAACGACTTTAGATATTTGTACCGAAATTTCGATATACATGGGCATGACTTATTGAATAATTATAATTAATATGTTGGCTTTTATTTTTACAGTTTTTATTTAACATCTAACAATACAACCGACCGTGAATATATGTCCTTGATGTTTCTTTATTTGTTAAATTAGTCTGATTTTGTAGATCCCGTCCGCATAATGAGCATGTGGACACACATCCGTATAACGTCATGTTTGTCATTACTATATAAAATTTGCTTTTTATTGCTTTGTTGACATTAGATACATTTATTTAATGAAGTCGGTAAATTTCTTGTTTGAACAAAAAATTTAACACGCCCGCTTGACACTCGCCATCGCAAATTTGAAATGCGCTTTTCTCGAAAAGCAGGTTTTCGATGTTCAAACTTAAAAAGTACCCTTTCCTTACGGAATATTACAAAACATTTGCGCTGACATACCAAAAATACCCACAGAGAAAAATATCTGAATAAACTTTCTTTGATTTAAAACAAACTTATATTTGAATTTAACCCATTTTGTCAATTCAGTATTTCTTTGTTTGAATCGCAAAATTTTTTGTTTAAATCAAACAAATTCTTTGTTAAACTCAACCATAGTATTTATTTGATATAAGGTTAAACAAATGTTTGTTGATTTTAAACAGAGTTGAAATAATAAAATAAACTGAATAAAAAAAACCCTGCACAAAACAAAACTAGACATAATTGGTCCAAGTCCTTTTGTGATATTTCTTTTAATTTAATAATCTACAAAATAAATGAACGTCAGAGCAATCCAACGAAAGGCCTTTTTCGTACATTTTGTGTGGGCTCTTTGTTTGAATCAAACAAAAATTTTCTCCATGCATTTTGTTGTTGGTAAAAATTCTCAAAAGATTTTGACTTTAAATGATGCAAAAAAAACATTAAAAAATATAATTTTAAATAAATATTGTAGAAATTAACTTAAGATTTTCTCGTTATTCTTTTCTGCTTTGCACTTAATTTGAATTCAACTGTTTTTTATTTAAAATGAAAGATTTTTTTTCAATGAAAATGTCTATTATTATTTTATTCTTTAATAAATCATCTTTTTTGTTTCAAAATTGAGTTACTTGAAGGTTGGGCTACTTTGTTAAAAAAAATTTTTTAACGAGAACTAGCACATAACCACAAATATTACAAGCCGTAATATTCTTTTCGAAAAGTCTACGTCTAGTCGTCTCGAAAAAATTTTGCATAGCTGGGAAAGGGAATGGACTAGTCGTCCCGAAATTTAGAAGAAATTTTTCCGAAATTTCTTAATTCATTATCTAGCCAAACTTATGAGAAACAATTGACCCTGAATTTCGGGACGAAATGGCACTTTCTTTTGAAAAAATGTTTCTTTGTGATAGAAATTTAGTCAAGTATCGACTAAAGTGTCCGCAAAACTTAATATGGAAAAAATTCGAGAAATTAATTACCAAATTTTATATTTTTTGTAAATGACACTTCAATAAAGTAACATCATATTTTGGAATATTAAATATCAATTTTAAAATCAAAATGTAAATTTGAAAATTATAGATAGTCCTGGCATACTTTTACGAGGACTATGTGAACCAAATAAATGCCTTCAAAGTGGCAAAAAAAAAAACAGAAACAGGTCGGCTTGAAAAAAAGGATGCTAGAGTTTATCAGAATATTAAGGTCCCATTCAATAATATTACTTAAAATGGGGTAAATAAATTCCTTAGAAATATCTAATTGAAGAGACAAAACTATAACAAAATTTGCATTGTTACAGACAAGAAATGTAATGTACATATAAATAAGATAACTTCCTGAAACATTTTATACCTGGAAAATTTAGGTGTTGGTGATTAAGTTTCATACTGTGTAATCAACAATATTATTAAATATAAAGTAAAAACTATATCAAAGTTCTATAAAATATTTTTATCTTTGTTTTGTTTTTCTAAAGATTTTGGAAATTCTAATGCGTTAGTGCAAATTTGTAAACTCTTGGATATCAGACCATATAAAATAGTTACGCAACAAAATTCTATAGTAGGGTTCGTTCTTTCATGTTTAACAAAAATATAAATATTATTACTTTTTTATTTATTTATAGTCTCCAAAAGATTGCTGTACTGGGGTAAACTTTCTTTTATTGAATAAAATTGTATAAAGGTTCCACGAGGCTGCTTTATGTCTGAAAATGAATTATGTTTGTTTTCGATTTTTTTAAATATAAACTTAAGGTTAAAAAATTATTTTTGAGGAATATGCCGTACATTTTATGAAACGAAAAAATTTATTTTGGAATTTATGGCTTAGAATAAGAAAATTTGTAATTTCATTAAAGTTAATGATCTTACATGGCCCCTAAACATTTTTATTCTTGGAATAACATGCAAAGGGCTAAAAATATATTTTGAAGTTCTATAGGAATCTTTAAACTATAAAAATATGTATTTATGGTGTATTTAAAAACACAAGATTTTTTCAGTCACCCGCTACAAATATTTTTAATTGATTTATTATGAAGAACATTCTCTTCATATTATAGAATAACTATTGCGTATATTATTCACGGGAAAAATATGTTTAGGGTCCATTTCGGACCATTAATTGTAATGAAATTAACAATTTTCGTATTCTAAGTCCGATAATATCTTGAAAATTTTTTGTTTGTTTCATTAAATTTAGGGCTGATCATTCAATAAGCAACAAATACTTTTTATGCAAGAAAGAATTTTTAAACATTTTTGGTGTTTTTAAAACTCGAAAACTAAGAAAATTAATTTTCTGTCCAAAACAATGTTTCAAATATAAATTTTGTTTGCAAAATTAAAATTTTTCTGGGCACTCCAGTGTGTACATAGTCTAATTTTTAAATAAGCATCAAATCACACTTTATTTTTTTCTTTATTTGATGAAATTAAATTATGTGAAGTATCGCTCATTGTGATTCTACTGATATTAATAAATAATCCAAACAAATTAAATTGAGTAAATACCTTTCAATTTGGAGAAATTTTAAATTTTTTTTCTTCAATATTTTCCAAGAAATTCCAGAAAAAAGGTATCAGAAAAAAAATTGTTGCTCTGGAAATGTATTATTGACTCGTCCCAATCAGGAATTTCATCGATTTATTGTAAACCAAATTGATATTAATACAAAACTTGAAATAATCTTTATTCAAAGAGTATTTCAATATTGTTTAGAAGAATTAATATGCAAATGTCATTTATCACTCAATATTTGACTTTCAAAACTTTAGAGTGAACCAAATACCTGAAAATAGTTCGACACTTGCATTCAATATGAGTTTATTTGCTGAGTTTGGAGATGAATATATTTAATTCAAATGATTACGTTTTGGTTTATTTTAGACCCTTTTCAGTAGAAAAAGGAAAAATTAAATATCCTAATGAGTTCCTAAGTGACAAAGAAAGATAAATTTAAAAATGGTTTAACCTTCTGAATGCTGAAACATTAAAGCTGTGCTTTCATTCCTAACGTATTTCAATGATTAATCATTATTTTCGCCAACTGACATAAATTTCTTCGTCTTTTACCGCCTTGATGACATTTATGTGTTTCATGAAACATAGAAACATAGAATTTTGCACCAAATATGCGAGGAATATCGGAAAAATGATAAAACAATTATAAATAAAGATTTAAAAGCTTTCAATAAAAAAAATATATATATAAATAAGGCCTGAAACATGATTTTAGATTGTACATTGAAATTTTAAATAGATATTTAAGAACATAAATATAGTAAAGGTAAATTCCATGCAGTAAAAAGAGTACTTTAAAAGGTTTCAACTTAAATTCAGAAATATAACTAAATTCAGGGATGAAATAAAATACAGTAAAAATGTGTCTGGCTTCAACAAGGTCAATATCTGAATTTTAGAATTTAGTCGTACGTTTTCTTAAAATTTAGATGAACATTATTTGAATCCAGATGAATCTCTGAATTTAAGTACGTTTCTGAATTTTACGTGTAACATTTTTGAATATGCTTTTTTAACTTTTTCAAATGTACACAAGTTACAATCTGCGGGAAGAGATATTTAACTGGCAAATATTTGTGTTGAAACAAGTTTGTTGGAAAAATGTCGAAAATTTTCAAATTTTCGAATTCACATGAATTGCTTTTCTTATTAATAAAAATAATATGATTAAAAATCGGGACATTCAAAAAATTTATAATAATATTAATGGCGTCAATTCTTGGAAGGGATATATCCGGGGGCACTATGTCCGAGTTTGACTGTATTTTGTTAAAAATTCGTTTCTGAGAATGGAAATTTTCCAACTTTGGTTGAAATTTTATCGTTTTTAGTTTAAAATTCGTCTTTTTTGGCAGGAAACTTTATATTTGAAAGTTTGGCTTCAAATTTTGAAAATTTGGATGAACTCATTTTCTTTCTTGACTAAAAAATCTTAATGTCTTGAAAATTCGACTTTTTATTTAGAAAATTCATCATTTTAGTTTAAGATTTATCTCTGGTTGAAAAAGCAACTATTTGTTTGGAAAGTTATGTGTTTGGTTGAAAATTCGTCTTTTTTGGTAGAAAACGAATCTTTTTGGTTCAATATTAGTTTTTTGGTTTTAAGATCCATCTCTTTTGGTGGAAATATCAACTATCACATTTTTTGTTGAAAATTCATCTGTCTGGGTTGAAAATTTAACTAGTTTGTTAAAAATTTAATATTTTTTTTAAATTCAACTCTAGTTGCAAATCGAACTATTTTGTTAACATTTTGTTGTTGTTTAAATATTAACTATTTGATTGTAAATGCAACTGTTCGGTTAATAATTAATTTATTGCTGTTAAAAATTCAAATATTTGGTTGTAAATGCAACTGTTTTTCGTTGTAGTTCAATCTTTTTTAGCTGATGTTGTTAAATGTCGACCAGGTAGGAAAATTAAACAAGGGGTGTTAGAGATGTCGGTATAGTGGTCCAATTTTTTTATTAAAAAACGTTAAACGTATTTCAAGAAGAATTTTGGACCAGTATAATGACAACTCTAACATCCTTCATTCAATCTTTTTTGTTTGAAAATTCGAATATTTGGTTGAAAATTCATCTTTGATAGAAAATTCACGTATTTGGTTAAAAATTCATCTGTTCGCCGTCCGTTTGGTTTGAAAATTTACCTTTTTTTTTTTGAAATACAATAAAATTTTTTAATGATTTGGTTAAAAATTCAACCATTTTTGTTTTAAATTATATCTCCTTTGTTTGAAAATTCTACTCTTTGGTTGAAAATTTAATTATTTTGTTGAAAATTTAATTATTTGATTGAAAATTCTAGTATTTTGTTAAAGTAATTTTTTTGGTCGAAAGTTTAACTTGTTTGTTGGAAATTTAACTTACTTCTAAAAATTCAATTACTTTGTTGAAAATGCAACTTTTTTAGGTTCATGTTTAATCTTTTTTGTTTGAAAATTCGACTTTTAGGTTGAAAATTCATTTTTGACGTTTGAAAATTTAATTACTCTTTTAAAACTTAAACTATTTGGTTTAAAAATCATGTTTTTTTCGAAAATTTGACTGGTTCATTAAAAATTCATCCTTTTGGTTACAAAACTAACATGCTGGTCTTTGAATATTAATGGTGAAGCAAAATGAAAAATTAGTTAGAGTAAATTCAGGAAATTTTGAAAGTGAAGATTTTCGGTCATCCTGATGGCCACCTCAATGGACTGGACGTAATGCGACTAAGTAGGATAGAAGATCGCAACCTTTAAAGTTGGATAATTCGTTCAATTGCAAGTTTTACTTCTCAGGAAAATTAATTTGAAACTGTATATTCTCTTTGTATCTACAGAATACTAATTTTGGCATCCCTGGCGGAAAAATTATATATCGTTTATACATATTTGTTGAAATTATGTATAATTTTGATTCGTTTTATATAAAAAAAATATAAAACAAATGAAAATTTTATATAATATTTGCGACTAAGTATAATTTTTCTGTCTGGGATGTGCTGGAAAGTTTTTATTTTATTTTAACAAAGCAGTGTTTATATTAAAGCAATTAGATAGTTACTGACGCACGTTTATTTGTTTGCGCAGACTGTATGCAGAAAGCTGACTAATTTGATAGATCAAAAATATCAAGCAATATATGGGCAGCTGTATTATGATAAGCTAAATATAAACTCAAATTATGAGGCAATAAGTGCAAAGGATAAATGCTTATGAAATTATATACGCAATGGCGATAAAAAAGATATGTTATGTTGACCAATATGATAATTATAATAATTCTAGAATTAGTTACCCTAGAAGAGTTATGGACAACTAGTAAACAGCACGACTTTAATTATTATTCAACATATATTGAATCCGAATAGATATTCAAAACATTTTGATTACTATGGATGTAGATAACTTTGTTCGCTATGATCCGAAAATCTTGTTTACTACTTTTTTCGTTATACTTCGATATTTTTAGTGACACACCTTTCTGCATTATATCGTTTGACACCTATATGTAATAAACTGCTATGAACTCGATTTCTGGTGTTTCCAATTTGTTTTTATTTATAATCTTATAGTGCTCATTTGATGAGCGCTCTTCTTCCTGATTATGATTAGTCGCATATATACTGCTTCCTCATAGAGAAAGTAAAAATATAAAAATTCAAATAGGTGAATTATTTTATCTCGAATCAAGGAGTCTGTTCTAATCTTCCATCAACTTTCAATTATGGTAATGAAAAGAGTTTCACTGTAAAAAACATATTTTTGAAATATCATAAATGATCCTTACCCTTGAACAAAATGTACTAATATTATAGGTAAATCGATTCGTCTCGCATCAGGGAGTCTTTTTGATTCTTACATCAATTTTTAATTATCAGGGTGGCCACTGACCGGAAAACTGGAATAACCGGAAATTAGCCTGGAATTTTGAGCACTGGGAAAAAGACAGGAAACAACTGGACATTTTTTTCAAAACCGGGAATTTTTAGATTTGTTTTTACTTTCGCAATGGATATCGTCTCACTCTTCGAAAAAGTGTTTAGAACTGTGCTAACTTGTTACCAACGATCTCCGTTAAAATATCAAAGATCATTTTATAATTAAGATTTTAATGTTAATATTTTGTTCGAAAATTATCGCTCTTCTATACTATACATTTAAGAGTTCAAACCTTGTGTTGATGGGTCGATAAATACTAAAGTTCCTTTGATAGTTGAGAACGAAAACTTCTTTTTTATATATTTAACATAGTAATTACATAAGTAACCTAAATTTATATAATTTATCACTAATGATTGGCACGATAAAGTTATAATTTATGGAAACTCTAAATCATTATTTATTATAAGAAACAGATTTTGCAAACATTATAAATGACAATTGATTCATGTAAAGACAAAGAATCTTTTCTATCCTTGATCAACTTTTAATTTGGTCAATAAAAAATGTTTCACTATGAAAAACCCATTTTTTAACTACACTCTACGACTCTCATCAATTTATCTGCAATCTTTACAAAGCTTCTTTCAAGAGGAAGTAAAAATCGAAGGAATTTAGTCCTAGGTTGATGCATACACTTTCCAAATCACTCAGAAAATGTTTTGGTTAATTCAACAAAATATTTGTTTCATCCAACCAAATTATTTGGTTATTTTAACAAAATCTTTTGGTTGATGGAATATTTGGTTTATTCAACCAATAAATTTGTTTGAATCAATTAACATATTGTCGAATCTACCAACATTTGTTCGATTTAAGCAAATTTTCATTTATATCCGAAACAAGTTTTTTTCTAAGTGCACCTGCAGGTGTCGAACCAGACATTTAAATCATAAAAATGGAGATAATATCTTGTCGACATTGAGATGTTCTTGTAGGCTCTGAAATCAAAACAGAATGTCAAATCGATTAAATTTAAGTAGCATATGGTTTTCTCTACTGGCATGATTTTTTTCAGTATTTTGATTTGTAACAGATGACAAACATCATATACCAAAAATAACTTTATATTGAAGAAATTAATTTTAGATTGAAGGAAAATTCTTTTGGAACAAAAGAAAAATTTCTTCGTACCAAAGACATTTTTTCGCATCAAAGAAAATTTTCTTTGACTGCGAGCCAATTACTATTTTTCTGTGATTCAAAGGAATTCTCTTCAAATCAAAGAATATTTTTTTAGAGTAAGTATGGGATTCTCCTAAAGCAAAGTAACAGAAAAATTAAATTTCCTGTGTGTGAGTGTGAAAATTCCAAAATGTATCTCTAATTACCCATGCTCAATACACCCACAGTACATCGCAGCTGCGGTATTTTAAATTAGTTACATTTTCAGTATCCAGTCTGTGTAAACACATAGACTTACGTCAGTGAATTTTTAATCACCCTAATTTGAACATTGCTTTATTAAGAACATTAGATCATCATAGCACATGAAAAGATTTGTATAAAAAGGCAACTTTAAGCATGAACAGATTGTACTTCAAGTTCATCTTTACTGAAAAGTAGTACTTAAACCAATCACTCAACCATGAAGTCTGCGATTTTCTTCACCTTGCTGACATTCTGCGCTTTCCAAGTAAGTCATCTTACAAGCTTACATTGTAGAAAATATCACATTTTAAAAACTGATTTTATTTTAAGCACAAAACTAGGTACAATTTATTGAATTTTAAGCACAAAAAATTGAAGAAGTCATTATCAATTGAAGGATGGCACAGCAGAACAACATAAGTGCTAATTTTTTCAAAAGTCGTTTTATTGGCTTGAACACACAATAGGTTGTCATTCAACAACAAGTGTCATTGTTTTATAAACCAATTTACTCAAATTATTTTGTATTTGTATATTTATTTTTATTTATCAAGTTAACAGGGACTTATACTTTCATCGCATTTTTGGAGACAGAAATTTTTATTTTTTGCGTAATCATATCGTTTCATCTCAAGAACAATATTAATACACAAAATATTCCCACTTGATAACATATAGTAATGAGCATACTTGTTTTTATCAATTCTTATTGAAAAATTCAATTTTATTACTCAATGATGACTTTTAAACAATATTATTTCACACTTACTAGCCTCCTATTTGTCCGATAACATATTTTGAATTGTTTATTTCCATAGTTTATATGAGTGAGAGTCTATAAAATAAACTAAATCATTTTTTTTTAATGTTACTTAAGGTGTTCTGTCCATAGGTTAACTGTGAGGAGAATTTTCTCGGAAAGCATTACCTTTTTCAAACTTTATTTTATAGATGAATAATCCATAAACTCTTGAAAGTACTTTCTCATTTTTTATAGATAATTTGATTTTTGAGAACGTTTATTTGCTCTCTTGAAATATTGAATCCTTGACACATTTTTTCTTCCATGCTACTCTTCAATTTGAATAATGAACATTGAGTATTTTTAATAAAGAATGATCGTGTTTTATTTCTTCTTTTTTAAATTTTGGACATTTGATCAAAAATGGTTTTTAACCCAAATATTTGCTAGTTAAATCTCTCTTTCCATAGTATAGATGGTAACTTATGTGTCTTAAAAAAATATGACATGAAAAGAATGTTTGATTTTTGTGATTTCGTTTGCACAGGATTTTTCTTTATTACATTTTTCGTTATAAAATAACATATTTATAAACTGAAATTATATTTATATTATGAAATATGCATTTAAAATGGATTTACAGCTCGTCATCGCAGACGTATTTCAAGATCAAATAAATAGCTTCAGAGCAGCAAGAGCGGGAGAAATTCAGGTGTGTTGGCGAAAATAATTCTACATTCTTCAAAATACTTTAAGAATTAAAGTACAGGTTTTAAGTTTCAACATTATTGAAAAATTGTTATATATTTTTTTCACATAGAAACTCATTAATGCTGGAACCGTAGAACAAAAGAAGAAAACTACATATTGTCAGGGCCTTTTTACGATCCCAGCCCAAAATACTGTAGAAAAGGTCTGTTTTCCCGCATTGGCTAAATGTGCGAATCTGAAGGTAAATAGAAAAGATTACTTAATTTAACATTTTATAGATTGAAAATGTAGGTGCTTTAGATAAAGTTGTATGCCCTATAATTAACAGTACTATTAAATTTGAAGTAAAATCTATATTAGAGTTCTCTAAAATATTTTTAACACTGTTCTGTATATTTTAAAAAGATTATGTAAATTTTAATTCGTTAATAAACATCAATAGGTATAAAATAATTAGTTAAAGAAAAAGTCCTATAGTAGGATTAGTTACTTCAGGTTGATCATGAATATAAACATTATTTTCTTATTTGCTTACAGTGTAAAAGCAACGAGGTTGGTACTTGTAACAAGCAGATAAAAAATATTGCGAATAATGTCCAGAAATGCATCAAGGAAAAATCATACCGCGTATAGTTTTTAAGATTGTGTAAATCCTAATTTTTAAGTAAGCATCATATGACAAGTTTTTTTCTGTTAAAATTATAATATATGAAATACATCTTACTCTGATTGTACTTATATCAATAAACAATTCAAAAAAATCAAATTGAGTAAATACCTTTCAATCCTTAGCTATTCAAAGTGAAGTAAAGTTAACGTAAAGTATCAGAGAAGAAAATTCTTTTGCTGCAAAAGTTATATTATATTGGGTTCTCATAAAACTTTGCCGATACCTTCTGTCGTTTCCAAATTTTCATAAATAAATTTTCCAAACAAAAGGATAACAAAATTTTATTAATTTGAAAATGCAATGTTTCGAATATTAAGTCCATTAATATAGGTGATATTCATACCAGCAGCGTAATCTTAATCTTAATACTAAATTCCAATTTCCGAGTATGTAAACTTACAAACTCGCACTTGAAAAATGTGCCTTCAAAATTGGAAGCAGTAGAGTTATAGAGAATGGTTTTTTCGCAAAGAAAAAAACAAGCTAGCAGTTATTAAAATTCAACCATTTGTCAAAAATTCGTAAGAAACGATAGTAAGATAAAATTTAATGACAAAAAACATTGTTAAAATAATTTTTTTTGCAAGTTTTAAAATTTTTTCATTAAGAATAATGTTTTTTCAGTTTATATATCCTTAGTTATATTATTTTGACTCTGAAAGTCATAGAGAAACTATTTTTTGTAACGTATACACACTTCGTTTAAAAATTACTTTCCAGGACTGACGGAATTATAAACTCTCTCCGTGAGCCTTAATTAGCTTTAAACTACAAAAGACATTACAAGAAGTTTTTTTGCAGGATATTGTTTTCACATAGTATGCGCATATTTTATGCAAAAAAATAAAATAACCGTGGGAGCGATTTTTTCGAAATTTTGAAATTTTATTATAAAAAAAATATAAGAATAAACTTTTTTACTTAGGGTCTGTTAATAATGAAATATAGAGCCAAAATTGTAATACTAAAATGTTTGTATAATTATAAATGCTGAATATACAAAGAGTTATATAATATTCCTTTTGTGTAAAAGGTATTAAAGAATAAAATAACCGAACTTTTTGCGCACAATTAAAAGCTGATGTTGTAATATTTCCAAAGATGTTGAAGATTTTAGGATATTTTAAAATACTTCAAGCATTTTCCAATTGATTACAATAACTTGAAGGGATTTCAAAGAATTTGAAAGATTTTAGGGTAATTTGGAAAAAAAACTTTCAGCACAGCAAAACTTGTTGAAATTGTTTTCGTAATTACCTGTTCATCACAGGTTGCCATTAAATGATGCTCGCATGATTTTTAAATTTAAAACGAAATAAAAAAGCCTTAAATTTTGAAAAAAAATTTGGAAACAAATTTTTTGTCACGAATTTTGTTTGAGAAATACTTTTATGGCAACATAACAGAATATTCAATAAATATCATCTAACTTCAAGGATCCTTCGATTAAAGTTTGGTTGAGGTTCACCGTGCACTTCATTATGAGTTGACGCTTGACAGATTAGTGAAAAGTGACTGGAACAACTCGAAGTGACAAATTATCCAAAATTTACCATAAAGTACCGAAAAGTTTGTATATTTCCATAAATTACCGCAAAATTTGCATTTCTTCCAAAAAATGTTGGCTATCTGAAATTTCCACAATTTTTCGATAATTTATAAATTTAGTAAAAATTAAAAAAATGTCTCGTAATTTCTTACATTCAACAATTTCTAGACATTTTCGGTAAATTTGCGTAATTTTAACATAAATTTCTTAAATTTCGAGAAAATATGTTTTTATTGTCTCTCAAATCGAAAATTTGCAACAGGTGCTAAAAGTAGGCAGTTGTAACTCTCGTGAAGTTTGCAGTACTAGCCATCGGCTCAGAATATACTATTTTTCAGAGATCCTATTTTTGGCACGACAACTACCTCAAGGTTAAATATCGTTGACTTAATAGAAAAGGGCGGTTGTTGTTTAAAGATCCTGGAGATTACTGCAAATTGATAAACGGTATCTTCAAAATAAATTGAAAGCCTTGACAAACTGCTTGGCAGCTCACTAGATTTAAAAAAAAAAAGGAAATTCTGTAATCATGACATTGGCATCTTAAGGCGCAATAGATTGGAATTGCTCGAACTTCACTTCAGAGTAATTTAAAGTTGCCTCTGGAATAATTTCAGTTCGCTTCCTGTCTTTCAGATGCGAAAAGATCCGAGGATCCGAATCACTGCAAGAGTTTCGGATCTGTTTTAAAGTTGGGTGTACATTACCCTAGTCTTAGTAGCGTTTTCTGAAAGTGACGGGGGATATATGACGCTATTGTACTGCTTTTCTATGCGAACACCAGCAACCCTCGTCTGGAACTTTAATCGAAAGATTACAAAGATGTTACGACAAGTTGGACGGCTTCGAGTTGCTCCTCCTTTTCAATTACTTTCCTATTTCTTCTCGAGTGTCATTTGCAGAACTCTCAAAGTTTTAAAAGTCATACATCAATATACGTCCTGAAGGAAAGACTAGATTAGTCTCTTTTGATTTGCTTACACATTGTTGAGGAGGCTTTCTGACCTTTATTATAAAATTAAAAAGTATAAGTAATACTGGGTGGCCGAATGTCAGGGAAATCCTGGAAATGAAGTAAAGAAAGTCTGGCAATTTTGTTGGTCAGAGAAAGTCAGCGATTTTGAATTTAACAAAATGGCAAAAGTCGTCTTAATTTCTTCAAGAGTCACCGTAGTCACTTTTTCGAATGAAGATGTTACTTTAGTCACTTTTCTTTTAATAAAATAACCCATGCGTCAACCACTTATAAATTCAGATCTATTATGTTTGTAACTATTATATTTATATTATAGATTTCTGAATTTTCTTGAATTCTTTTGAAATATTTCAGAGTATTTTAAAAGTTTCCTACATTTTTGAACAGTGTCGATCATTTGAAGGGATTTCAATAAATTCTAAAGATATTAAGGTATTTTCAAAAGTTTAAATGAATTATCAAGAGATTCAAAAAGTTTCCAGGGATTTAAAATATTTTAGGGTATTTTGAAAGACTCTGAGGATTTGCTAATAGATTTCAACAATTTGAAGGCATTTCAATGGATTTGAAAGATTTTAGGGTACTTTTGAAAACATCCAAGGAATTTTCAAGAGCTTTAAAAATTGTCAAGAGATATCAAAAGATTTGAAGGGATTTAGAAAGATTTTAAACAATTTGAAATATTTGTAGGTATTTTAAAATATTTCAGGAAATATCCTCAGATTTCATGTAATTTCACGGGATTTTATAATATTTTAATAGATTGCAAAGAATTTATTCACAAGATTTGAGGGATTCCATAGGACTTTGAAGATTTAAAAAAAATGTTATAGTATTTTCCAAGATATTGAAGATTTTAGGATATTTTAAAATACTTCAAGGATTTTCCAATTGATTAAAATAATTTGAAGAGATTTCAAAGAATTTTAAAGATTTTAGGGTAATTTTAAAACTTTTAAGGAATTTTGTAGAGCTTTAACAAGTTTCAAGGGATTTCCTAAGATTTGAAATATTAAATTTTTTTTTTAATTTCAAGGAATTTTCAAGAATTTTAATGGATTTCAAATAATTTATTCACAAGAATTAAGGGATTTAGTAGGATTTCAATAATTTGCAAATATTCCAAGTTATTTCCAAAGATTATAAGGAATTAGAAAGATTTTAGGATATTTTTAAAGATCCCAGGGAATTTTAAATGAATGTTAATAATTTGAAGGGATTTCAAAGAATTTTTAAAATTTTAGGGTAATTTGAAATAATGTGGTTTTTGTATTTAAATTTCAAGAAATTTTAAACAGATTTTGAAGGATTTTAAATATTCTACTGTTTTTTGAAAGATTTTTATACATTTTAAAGAGATTTAACTAATTTCAAGGAATTTGCAAGGATTTCAATGATTTAAAGGAACTTAAACAAATTTTTATGTGCTTGTAAAGAAACGTAGAGAAAATCTGGAAGGTATAGAAGAATTTTACAGCACCTATAAGGTTTTGAAATATTGTGAACGATTCCAAAGAATTCTATAAGATTTATGAGGATCCTAATGATTTTAAGTGATTTTAAAAGCTCTCGATGTATTTTAAGAGATTTTCCTAGGATTTCAAAGATTTGAAAATATTTTAAAAGATTTTTTCCCATTGATTTGAATTCGTTCAGAACTTCCCCTGAAGTCTTATTAATTTATCTGGCATTTTTTTAGTTCTCCTGAACTTCTTAATTTCACTTTATTTCCTCTAAATTTACTCAATACTACTAAGTTATGTAAATGAATTTTGTTGACTTTTTTTTCATCCTAAAGACTTTTAAACTCACCTGTAATTCTTAGGCATTTCATCCAATTATTTGTAATTCTCCTAAATTTTTATAAACTCATTTCAAAATTACGAAATTCAATGAATTTTTTTTCTGAATTATTTTCAATTCACTTGTTTTTTTAGAATTCACCTTGAATTGGTATGAATATAATTGAATTCTTCTAATTTACCTTAAATTCCTTTAAATTGACTTCAATTTTACTGCAATCCATAAAATATTTTGCATTTTTTCCAATTCATTTGATGAAATACATTGAACTTGACTTGTTTTAAAGTCTTATGGATTTATCTCGAATTCGTTAAGTTTTACCTGGAATTCTTATAAATCTCATCAAATTCTTTTAAATTGAAGAGAAAATAAGTCACGCTATTAATGCAGATTAGTCACGGTTAGCTCGTTTTTGTGTTAAAATAAGTCAGTTTTTCACATTTTTCAAGTAAATTAGGCTGAACCAGCCCTGAGAATAATAAATAAAAAATTTATAAATTTAAAATTGTTTCATTCCATTTATAAAGGACTCTATATAAAAATGTTACAATGGTAGGATTTTGGTCTTTAAAATTAATAATGGTCAGGGAAAATGAATAATCAGATAAAAGACAGGGAATTTGTGAATGAAGTTTTGCGGCCACCCTGGTAATACAAAATTCAAACATTTTGAAACATTCTGAAATCTTTGTGAAGCGATTAAAGACACATTAATTGTTGTAATTGAAGAAGTACTTGAGATTGTATAAAGAAAGAGAGGAAAAAGTGACGTTTTAAAATTTTGTGATGATTTGTATATGAACAGGTGGAAATTGAAAATGCTTGACTTCGCCTGAAGCACTTAACGACGAAAGTACATGGTGCCACGCGATCATGAAACATTCATGGCTGTACCTCCTGTTCTCGACACCCCTTTTCGATTCTAGATGCCAAATGGGGAGAAAAAACGACATTCAGCACGTTCACATAACTTTTTGTTTCTCTTTCTCTTTGTTAAGAAACGATTTGGGAGAAAGAAATTACTATTGTAACCCTTTACCTTCAGGAAATACGTTTTTCACTCCATTTACTTCAATTTGATCCTACTACTCGCTCTATTGTTCCTTCTCCTTTTTTATATTATTTAATAATTTTTTTTTAAAGAAAAAATACTACGTTTATTTTTCAGCGATGTAATTAAATACATCTTTTTATAGATTTTACAGAAAATCTTATGGAAGATTGCCAAAAAGTTGACTATTTGAAGTCCTAGTCATTTTCCACTTTTCCTTTGAATAATAAATTTGGTAAAAAATTCTCTTAGTAAAGTGCACATATCAAAGCACAATTATTTAGTAAAGTTTGAAAATTTTAGATGTTTTAGCTGAAAAGGATAAAAATCAAGAGCAGAGTTCAGTATTTTAGAGTTGAGGATATTGAAAGTCACTTCGAAGTCTGTCCGACAAGTTTTTTGCCTGGTCATGGTTAATTGTAGTACAGTTAAAAATCGATTGATCAAAATCTATCAAATTATAAGCAACAGAATCTAATCTTATATATCTAATTGCAGCGAGAGAAGTCCAGTAAATTCAATATCGATGCAACAATTGTTTTTAATCTGAATACAATTCCTGAGAATTAGCAGATCGTTTTTTGCGCTTAAAAAATGTGACTCGCCGCGTGTGACATAATCTGCTAGCGTACTTTAAATATTTTTTAAATATATAAAATACATACTAAATATATTTTCAAGGTATTCATGAATGAATTATTCATCAAGCTAGAAATAAATTCGACTATTCCATTTCAATAAGAATTTTCTGTAAGATTTCATTTACAACGATTTAAAAGTGTTTTTTTTCTTCAAATATTGCCTTTTCAAATTTCAACCCAGGTTGTTTTTGCTATTTTTTTACAGAATTCATTAAATAAAAATTTTAATCAGGAAATTAGACTAAAAAATAATACAAATTTAATAATTTTGAATCAAATCCCTCAAAAATACAGCATTTTATTCAAATCTGGATGAAATAATTTAAAATTTAAAGCGTACAAATTATTATAATTTTTAGAATGGGAAGTTCAAAATGGTTTTGGTTGAATTTAAATCGTTTTAAATTGTTTAATTTGTCCTTTTTTATGTCCAAACTAGATTAGGAATAAAGTTTCAAATATTTGAAAATTTTAAATTAAAAGGGATTCAAGTTATACAAGATTCAATTAATGCATTAGAAAGTGTTTTTTTTTCAATTTTAATTGTTCAAAATAATACAATTTCCAATTGAAAGGCTTAACATAGTTAAATAATCAAATTGATAACGTTCAAAATTCCACAAGAGTCTTCCATAAGTCTGTTGATTTTTGTAATTTGAATCTTTTTTTTAATGTTTGAAATAAAGTGGACTAAGATGGCTTTCATTAGGCGATCAAGGGGTGAGTTTTGGGGGTTATTGAAATATAAGTTAGTTTTTTTGGGGATTTCGTTTCCCTGGCGCAACGTGAATATTTTCTTCTTTAATCGAGTATTCCTGTCGGGGTACAATTTTTAATTTGGGTTCTACACATTTTTAATAATCCTGCAATAATTCTGTTGTCTACTAATACCACCAGATTACTTCACTGATCGAAAAAACATAACTAAAATAAAGAATCGTATTTTTACATATTTGAGACAGATGACAGCCTTATGACATGGATATTCCGTTTTCTTCAAATTTTTTGGGTTCTATGATGCCTTCGCATTGAATCGGTTAAAATAACTTAAACAAACAATTCTGTAAGACAGTAAAATTTTTTTCCGTGTGGGTGAGTGGACCGGTGAAATATTTTGCGACTCGCCGAAATTAATGTTACCGAATTGGCTCAAATTTCGAGGGTTGGGTGGCCTATACTTAAAGCCAAATTCATTCGGTAGAAATTTGAACCACCTTATGCAAACCTTATTGTATCACATATGTGCATGTGCACAGTTAGGATGGGCCAACTGTTGTCACTCGCCGACCACACTCCCTTTAGGAACATTGCCGTTGGTCAACTTTATTTCTATTTCTTTCCCACTTGCCTCAGTTGTTGAGGTAGATAACTGTTGTCGATTAATATTCTAAATTATTTAATAGTTTCTATTCTGTAATGATGTCAACTGTCAATTTACGTTAAGGAGTGAGGCTGACTATAATCGGGTGTCATCACGGACGGTTCATTGAACCAGTGATCTCAGACTGGCAAAAGCGGACACAGTTATGCCCACAGTTGTGTTTGACTATAACAGGATTGTCCTACTGGTTGCACACTGCACTACATCGGCGAGTCAGTGATCCCACGTTGTTATGGTCAGGCACCGGTGCTTCTCCAGCGTCCGCGCTCATGGTACCTTAGAAAACTGACTCGGACATCATTCGGGACCTTAACTCTGCTACGGAAATCTTCCAACCCTTGCTCCACCATCGCAGACGTTATCATCCTCTTCTCCTTTTCTCCTCTCTTTAATAATTTCTATCTGTTTTATTATTTTTTCTTTTCGACCCAAGAATTCCCAATTTAGTTTTTTCTCCTTTTTCCTACCAAGACGTCCTAGTTTAGTTTTTATCTTCCCTTTTGCTATGATGAAGTTCCCAGTTACCAATCAAATACGTCACTGATTATATTATTAGAAGCACCATTTTTTAGCCGTAAAAGACTTTAATTGAGTTTTTAAACAAAATAATTCTTAAAAAATTGCGTCGACAAATGTTTCAATTATAAGTCTATATTTTTTCATTCATTTTAGATTTGAATTAAATAGTTCAAGTTACTCAGAGAAGGGTTAAATTTTTATATGTTGTAGAAAAAAAAAAAATTATTTTAACTGTAGTAATGAAAAGTGTCAACGTAGAAGGAGCTAATAAAATTTGTGGAAAATTTTTTAAAAAACTGCACTTCTCTGACTTTATCCAGTTGAAATTCACATTTAAAAAATGAAAAATTG
This sequence comes from Andricus grossulariae, assembly GCA_011634705.1. Classification (NCBI taxonomy): domain Eukaryota; kingdom Metazoa; phylum Arthropoda; class Insecta; order Hymenoptera; family Cynipidae; genus Andricus; species Andricus grossulariae. The sequence goes on from JAABKJ010000755.1 coordinate 71,040,955, forward strand.
TTTAAACAATTAACAAGAAACTGAATCTACCGTAATCATTTTTTATATTCGCGAATTAGTTAATCTCGTTGTGTGTGTACCAATAATTTGCGAGAAAATGTGAGAAACAAATAAAAATTATTCAAGTAATTAATAATTAATACAATATACATCTAAGTTTTGAATTTGATCATTGGAAATAAACTGTGATAAAAAACATATACGAAAGCAATATTTACGACCAATATACTGGAAGGGTTAGAAGGGACCAAAATTAAAAATCAATTCATACGTCACATTCGCGGAAGTACTTTTAAGAAGTACATGTAATGTTCAATCGTTTTATTCAAATTTAGGCCTCCCAGTATCATATTAGTAAAAATCGGGGGTTTCTCCATGTATTTTCAATGGAAAAAATGACGGTGTAGGCGGAACCCCTAAACGTTGTCTGATTGAAAAAAGACAAATTTTCGTTGTTTGGGAAACTCACAAAATGAGCCATCCTAAAAGAAATTCGAATTTTCGCTGTTTTTGGACGACTCTAATACAAAATCTATCGAAAAGAATCATTTCTACGTCTTAGTTAATTCATCTGAAATGCCGTTCTACCTAAACTATTTATAAATAATGTAAATAAAATTGTATTCAATCTAAGCTACAGATCCTGCGATTTAAATATATTCGTCATTTTCGTGTTTGCCTTGTTAAAATTTTTTCAGTGTAGTAAAAGATTCCTTTCGAAATCGGACACAATTTTATTAAAAAGATCGAACTATCTACCGTTGAGGACTTTTCCTAAGGTTACAAAATCAATTATCCAAAAGTTGAGACACTTTTATGTGCATAATGGGCGTCCAAATTCACGGCCCTTAGAAGAATTTCAGTTACGTGACTCTCTCATCTGGAGAAAATATTTCATCAAATTTGCATGTCGACTAGATAAAATTTTTATGGAAAATTTCACGAGATTTTAATATGTTTACTTTTACGTCACGCTCTGACTAAGAAAGAATATTTTGTCAAGTTTGTATGCTGATTAGATAACATTTTGATGGAAAATTTCACAAGATTTTAATCTTTTTACTGCTACGTCACACTCTGACCTAGAAAAAGTATTTTTAGAAGTTTGCGTGCCGCTTAAATAAATTTTTTATGGAAAATTTCACGAGACTTTAAGCTGTTTACTTTTACGTCAGACTATGACTAAGACAAAATATTTTGTGAAGTTCACGTGCCGCATGGTTCTGTTAAAATTACTTTAATCCAAAGGTGGGAAAACTAAAAATTTTTCTCTTGATTTTGTAACTGGGATGTCTCACAAATATTTTTTGATAAAAACTAAATCTTCGCCGAACCCGTTTTTGGAAAATATCCACTCTCAATTTGTAAAAATTGAAATACACAGTTTTTCTCAAAAACGAAGCGAGATATAAGAAAAAGTTAGAAGAGCTAAATTGTTCCTTGGAAAAATTCATATAAAAAGACCCTCTTCATAATTTTGTCATCTAACTTCGTTCTGTTTAAAAACCGAACTTTTTATTTTAATAGGTAAAAATTCGTTTTTCACTACATTATACCCGACAACAAATTAGAACAGACAAATATTATTATTAGAATATCTTGCTTCGTTTTCGAGAAAAACTGTGTATTCCGACTTTTGGACATTAGAAATGGATTATTTTCAAAAACGGCGAAGATTTTGGTTTTTATCGAAGGATATTTATAAAACATCCCTGGTACCAAATGAAGAAAAATACTCTTGGTGGTGTTCGCATCCTTGGCTTGAAGTAATTTCAACGGTACCGTGCCCGCTTGGATACAACTTTTATGAAAAAATGTATGAGATTTTAATCTGGCTACTGTTACGTCACACTTTGACCTAGAAAAAATAATTTTGTCACGTTTCCGTGCCCATTATATAAAATGTTGATGGAAAAGTTCACGAGATTTTATTCTGTTTACTCTTTATCCATAAAATGACGAGTTTGTCGCGGTTGAATAATCATATACGTACCTGAAGAAGAAAGGTCCCTATATCCCACGTTTTTTTGCAACTTATATTTTTTTATAAAGAATAATGTAAACCACTAAGAACACTGGTTTCTTAGTCAAAAAATGTACAATAGGTTACATTATTTGATTGAAAAGCAATTCCATTTTTTCCCTGATGTTTCAGTACACAGTTTGCGACTGAAATATCTGAAAATACTGTAATACTTAAATACCCTAAACGAATAACGGTACTTGGAAAAGGAACTATTTGTACTGAAATTTTAGTAAAAATAGCCGGATTTTTTTGATACACATTATAGGAACTTCTTTTATTCAAATTCTGCGTAATATACGTAATATTTACGCGAAAATACTAAACGCACTCATTGTGTGATGTAGAACTATTCCGAGAGAATTCTGACTTTGCATTTTGTAAAACAATAAAAGTTTTCAAAAAATATTGAGGATAACTTTTGTATTTTTTCCTAATTCCTTTCTTGTTTTGCAGTTCAGTTCTATTAAACGCTCCGGTTAACATTTCCGTAGATACACGAAAGGTAATGAGATAGAAAATACAAATGCAGTTATTGCGAAACAATATTCTTAACAAAAAATGTTGCGATAGGAATTTAGAGTAATAGAAAGAAAAATTATTCCTTGACTTTTCTTTCCAAAAGAGTTGAATTCCATGATACTGAAATGTGATTTTATGGTATTTCAAGCTTTCCGGAAAATGACCCAACAGAAACTATGGAAATACTTTTCGAAGCAAATCCATATTTAGAAAATGGATGTTTTGATACTTTATAAACAAATTTAAATTCAATGTGCAAAACAAGATTGAAGCCCTAATCCAAGTTTCTCTCCTATGTGAAAGCAGGTCAGGGAAAACCTGGAAATGGAGGAAAAGAATTTGCTGGACAGAGAATGTCAGGAATAATGAAGAGAACTTGTCAAGGGCTTTCTATGAGATAAACTTTAAACAAATATACCAAGGATAATAAATGTAAAAATGTTAGATTTGATTTCTTCTAAGTATTAAAGACTGCATTAAAATTTTGATAGAGCAGCAGATTTTTCCGTAAATCCTAAGATGAATTTTAGTTACATACATGTCTGTGTTATCTGGAGGAAATATTTGACGAAGGTTGCATGCCAATAATAGAATTCCAATAAAAAAGTTCACGAGATTTTAATCTGTGTACTTGTTAGTCATCAAATGATAAGTTTGCCTCGTTTAAATAATAGTACACGTGTCTAATGAATGTTCCCTACGCCTTAGGTTTTAAAAATAGATCTTATATTTCCTACAAAGAATAATGTACACCAATAAGAATCATTTTAATTTGCTAATCGTCAATCAAATTACAGTATTGCACAGAAAAAACTAGGGATACAATTTTGCTTCAGGTCATTATCTTACAAACTTGATTTAAACATCAGTTATCTTCATTCTCTTAATCAATGTAAAAACTGAAAAGCAATTGAATTGCTTTCAATATTCGTTTTACTCAATATAAATCGATTGCGGTTTAATTTTGTTCAAGATCATTTTGATGCTGTTCCTTTGTTCGAAATTAAATCTGATTTTCTTTCTATTTTTTCCAATGCTTTTCCGCACTCAGTTTTGAAAAATTAATTATTTAATGCCTACAATCATCAACAAATAATTAAAAACAGAAAAAATATGAAGGAAATCATAATATTTGCCAATAATTATTTCGTTTTAAAAAATTAGATGCAGTAGAGTTGTAGAGAACATATTTCTAAAAAAAATAAGCTTTCATTCAATATATTCCTATCATTTTGAAAAAAAGTTTTAAGAAGAAATAAAAGAAAGAAAAGTTCTGACAACAATACAAGTTTTTTAATAAATAATCTATGAATATTTCCAATTTTTTGCATGAAAAATAACATTTTAAATCTTCAGCAATATCGTCAATAATAATAATATCTCAATTTTTGAAAGAATAATCAAATACATTTTTCCCGAAACCTACTTTCCCGTATCTTTTTTTCTTAGCTATGATGGGGATTTACATATTGATAGAAAATGTCCTAAAGATTTCCGTAAAAAAAGCAATTTGTAATATTGTATTCACTAGCTACCAGATATTAAATTAAATTAAAAGATTTAATAATTTAATTTTTTTCAATATAAATTACCCATACAATAAATGCATTCAAAATTAAATACCAATTTCGTAGTATAGAGGTATTCTTCGGAGCATTCTGGTTTCGAATTCTACAAAAGATTCAACAAATATAATTTGTAATTAAATTTGCATCGCAGATATCCATTGAAAGAAATGGCAAAATTTGAATAATTCATTTGCAGAGTACTTTTACTTCAAGTATCGTTTTAATAGCATGTAACTGTCGAATGCCAAAAAAAAATTGATCCTAAACAATAATAAGTTAAAAATTGATATATCTAGTAATAAATAAAGCGGAAAATAAAATAACATAAAATGAAAATAGCATTTTATTGACTTAAGCAAACATTTCGAAAAAATTGAATTATTTACCTAAGCTTTCATTTCAGTTTTGGAATCACAGAGATGGTTTTATTCCAAAAAAGTAATGCTCAACTGCCATAGCAAGAAAATGAATCTCCTGTAACAATCAAAATAAAAAATTGCTGATGTTTTTCATACTATCTGAAAAGTATCTATGAGAACATGAATTTGAGAATTTTTGAAACTTAACTTCTGCGGAAACTATAGATTACAAAAAATACTATATGTTTCTGATACAAACCTTAGATTCCTCCAATTTTTAATTTAAATAAATAATAATTATACTGTTTCAACTCTTATAAGTTTTTATATTTATGTAATAATCATAATTATTATATTGGTTGACTAAACATCTTTTTTAATGACATTTTTACAAATAATTTGTATGTACATAAATTTCCTACACTTATTGTTAAAAATTTCTATCTTAATTTTCCAAAATACATATATTCAGTAGTTTTATGGTAAAATCATGATAAATTTTAGAAAATTATGAAAAATGTAAGAAAATTGAGTAAAAAATTTCGTAATTGGCAGATGCAACTATGAAATTTTCTGATACATTCTATTTTAAAATAACGACAAAACTTTGAGTTTCGAATAACATAAGCTTCATGCCTTTACTTGTAAACGAAAATTACATCAATTTCTTCCTATTTTAAGGTAAACTTACGACAATTCTGTCAAAATTTCGTAAAATAATGAATAATTTAGGAAAATTCCGCTAAAAATTTCGTAAATTTAAAGTACGGTTGTGTGCAGTATCTGAGATTTAATAAAATTTCCATTAGTTTTGTGACGTAATAATTTCGCAAACATAATATTTCCGAGAGTATTATTATCTTATTTTTTCAGTTTCTATTTAACTTGCGATAAACGAGCCGACCGTGAATATTTTTTCATTTATTGAATTAGTCGGGGTTTCTAAATCCCGTCTGAGTATCTGAACGTATGTACATCCTTATAACGTCATGTGTGACGTCGTGAAACTGAGGTTTTATTACTTTGATTATACGTGACTACTGTCACGTCTCATTAATATTAAAAAGGTAGGGAGGCAGCGTCAGAAGTGATGTGTGTATGTGAGGGGGGGGGGGTAAGTAGTCCCAACAAGGGTATTGCGTAAGTTCGGCGTGTTCTCGAAGATAAGTGTTCAGTATAAAAAGGCAACTTTCGACATCCAAAAATGTACTTCAAGTTCGCCTTTGCTCAGAAGTAGAAATTATACCTACTAATTATTCAATCATGAAGTGTGCGATAATCTGCTGCTTACTGGCATTATTTGCCTCTCAAGTAAGTTATCTTACAAGTTTATAGAACATTTCCCATTGCAATATTTTTTTTCTCAAGTAGCGCCCCTACAAAGTGTTTCTTTTGGTATCAGAATGGCCCCAGATTTTTGGATTTTTGTAAATATGTTAAACGTTTATCTTATTTATACATTCGCTTTTAATGGATTTTTTTACTTCGACAGGTATGCAATGTACTCTTTTCATTCAAATACATTACTCTAATTTTGTCCAGATTTTTAAGCAAAATTTAGCATTTTATTTTCGAAAACCGTTTTGTAGGACCCCTGAATACTTTTTTTAACTGTCAACCCTTTTATCGATGTATTTCTCTCAAAAAAGTATATTGTACGTATGAAGAAGTAAAAATACAATAACAGCAATTGTTTAAATAAAATAAACGTTTATTTACAGAATCCGACGTAGGGGACCCCTAAATATTTCTATTACATTATCCTAAACAGCAGGGGTAATTTTGAAATCAAAAGGAACACTTTTTAGGGGTGTCAATTGAAAAAATAGAGCGTTTTTTGCACAACTATATTATTTATACACATGTTATCAGAGAAATTTAAATGCAAAATATTTCTGCATTTTGGGAATTAATTATTAAATTTGAAAGTACAATTTTTTAAAATTATTTTGGTTATATGTTATGTGCTCTCTAAATTTAAATTCGTTAAAAATCTCGAATTAAAAGTAAAAAGTGATTTACTGACTCGGTTACTTATTATTTAAGTAACTGTCGATTTAATTAATTTTGACTTAGATTTTACTAATTGTATTCGTCAAAACAATTTGGTTTTTATTTCACTAAAAATTAGTTCAATTATTTTCACTAAGTTTGTGGTTGATATTTTGCTCACAATTAGTTATTCAGTTTAAATAATTGTTATTCAAAATTAACAACTTCAAATTCAGAAAGTAGTTTCATACGATTTTTAAAGGTTACGACATAGATTTAAGATGCTGCAAAAACAGTAAGAAATTTATTTTTTAAATTGGAAAATGTATCAGTGTTTGCTTAGTCTATTATGTTAACCTTGACAAAAATAGAAATCACTCAAAAGTGCTATCCCTTTTGGACCAGAGAAAATTGAATATTCTAATTTCGAAACATTAGCAATAAAATTATCATCTTATTTATTTTTTTAAAAGCCACATCCAGTTTATTAGTTATAGACTTACATAATGTAAATTAATAGTGTAATAATATGTAAAAGATCCCGTGGAATTCTTAAATTTGGAAAAAACTATGATTTAATTACAAAATATTATATATATATTGAAATAACACTTTAATGTAGTCAATCAAAATATCTGGTAGTTGAATTTATCTTCTTGTAGGTGTGGCATATAATGTAAGTTCAAAAAAAAAGCTGTGAGCAAAATTTGTGAATTTTGTAAACTTGCTTGTAAAATTCCTCAATTTGTTATAATATTCAACAAAGTAACATCATATTTATATTAAATATGTATTTGAAATTGATAATTAAAATTAACTTACAGCTCGTCCTTGCCGACGTACATCAAGACCAAATAAATGGCTTCAAGGCTGCAAAAGTGGCAGAAATTCAGGTCAGTTGGCGAAAATAAATCTAACATCTTTGAAATACTTTAAAAATCAAAGTACAGGTTTTCAATTCCAACACTATTAAAAAATTGTTATATATATATATATTTTTGTCACTCAGAAACTCATTAACGCTGGAACTGCACAACAAAAGAAGAAGACTACATTTTGTCAGGTCAATTTTGCGATCCCAGTCAAGAGTACTGTTGAAAAGGTCTGCTCTCCCGCATTGGCTAAATGTGCGAAGAACGTAAAGGTAAATAGAACATATAACTTCCTTGAACATTTTACACATGAAAAATGTAGATTTTGATGATCATGTCTTATATCCTATAATTAACAAGACTATTAAACTTAAATGAACTGTCCACTATCGGACAATTTTTCTTAAGACTAATCTTTTTCCAGCTCGTTCAGAGCTAACGTTACGGAAAATTCCGTAATGTTAGTCAGTGCCAAATTTAAAATAGAAATGATATCAGAATTCTCTAAAATGTTTTGATCCTTACTTTATATATTTGAAAAAGATTGGGGAAATTTTAATCCGTTAGTGTACAATTGTAAATCAAACTGTATAATTAGTGAAAAAAAATGTAATTGCGTTAGTTTCTTCATGTTGATCATAAATATAAACGTTATTCTTTTATTTGATTTCAGACTGCTGAACAGTGTTCTAAATCCCAGGTTGCTATTTGCATAAAGCAGATACAATTCATTGTGGATAATACAAAGAAATGCATCACCGAAAAATCATAGTAGTGATTGTGTTTCCTGTACTTTATAAGTAAATAACTGCCAAATTATAATTTATTTTTTTATACTCTATTGTACTGATATTAATAAGAATAAAAATTCGAAAAAATTAAATTGAGTACCTAAATATCTTCCAATCCGAGTTCCAAACTCTAGCAATTTAAAGATTTTCCATAAATTTCCCAATTTCGTTATATTTATTTCTTTTCATCTTTATTCAATTAATTAATTATTGATTATAATTTTCGTTTCACTGACTCACACTTTGTATGATAGTAGCCTTTATTATAGAAGATAGATATCAGCGCATCTGATATAAAACACAACTTTTCTCGGCAAGGTATAACGATAAAGCTCTATTTAGTTCTTGCATATCTATGCACGGCTAGCCTGAATCAATTTTTACTTAAAAGGCCTTGCACATCTTGGTTTCTTTCTGATTGTCTTCAAGTAGACTCAATTTCTAACTAAAAGAAGAAAACGATGTTCTAGCATTACTAAGTTTCAAATGGCATCCCAAATCAAACAGTTTTATTGAACATCAAGGTTTTTTTGAAATATCTTGTTTTCGATAAATCCTATATGACAGTTTTTAAATCGTAAGCTCCTGCTTGATAATTGATCGAAGTGTGTTGTCTCGAAATTTGGCACGAATGGACAAATATTTTTCACAATTTTGTCCATCCCCTTTTCCAACTCCGCCAATTTTTCGGGACGACTAGACGCAGCCAGAATCGATAAGTTTTTACTGATAATCTTCTTTATACAATGCCACTTTATTGAACAAAAAGCGGCGTCGAAAAAAGGACATTCTTATCCATTTGCCAGGAAAACGTCCTCTTTTAACGTGTACAGATAATTTTACACATTTTAATTTCTTTTCGGATCATAATCGGATGGCGTCACTGACGGTTTGTAGAACCAGTGGTCACAGACCGGCATAGCCGGACATCACTATCGGTCTGACTATATCTGGCGAGTACTTCTGAATACGCACTGCAATACAACGAGTCAGTCGTACCACGCCGATATGGTAAATCACCGACTCTTCTCCAACGTCCGCGCTCATGGTACTTCAACAATTGTCTCGAAAATCATCTGGGATCTGGATCTTGACATGGAAATCCTCCAACTTTGTTCCATCATCGTAGACGTTATCATCCTCTTCTCCTCTGTCCTCTCTTCCATATTTTTTATCTATCTTATTATTTTTTCTTTTCGACCCAAGAAGTCCTAGTTTGACTTTTTTTCTTTTTCCTATCAAAAAGTCCTAGTTTAGTATTTATTTACTTTTTTATAAGGAAGTTGTTCCTAGTTACCAATAAAATACGTTATCGACTGAAACTAGAAGATTGTTATTTTTGTGACGATGAAGACAGCACTGTGCACGTCTGAATTTCAGCGTGAACTGATGGAATTTGGCCAACTATACACGTCTAATTTTCAAAGTCCGCAGATGTACATCTAATGACTTTGACGTGTACAGTTGGACGTGCAAAGTTGACCGCATCTGAAAATTTATCTAAAAACGGAAGAAGGAATTTAAGAAGATCTCTAGAGTAGCCAGAGATAATATCTTTCACCCAATTGGAATTTATAAGGAAAAATCTGATTTTTTCGACTTCTTCCAGACCATTTTTTCAGAATTGTACAATAATAACGTTTCGAAATCGCACCGACTCATCAGAATGTCTATTATAAAATATGAACAATTAGAAGCATATTATGTAAAAAATAAAACGTAATAGTAAAAAATGTATAGAATAGTAAATTACGATACCTTTTACGTTTCGTAGAATTTAACCGTAGTTTGTATGTATATTATTTTTGAAACCAATTATAGATATGGATAGTTGAAAAATCAAAAAATTTAAGAAGTTTTGAACAAAGGTTCTTAACATTATTGTGAATGCTCATTCTTTAAATACATAAGTAGGACCTGTAATTTATCAAATATAATTTGAAATTGAAATACGTATTTATGAGATTGCTGTAGAGTGCACACTCCGTCATCCTTATAATTTTATTTTTTCAACTTAACTATTATAAAAAAAATTTCAGTTTCGAATAATTAATTAATATTTAATTTCAATATACTTCTGCTTCATACAGGCACATTTACATTTTTGAAATAAACTTATTAATAGATTTCCCAACTTAGCATCCACTCTCATAAAAACGCATTTCAATTTCAATCAAAAATAATATTTGATATATTACAGATCCTATTTATTTCAAAAAATGAGCATTCATTATAATATTAAGAACGTTTGTTTGATACTTCTTAACTTTTATTTTGATTTTTCATCTATTCATATTTATAATTGCTTCCAAAAATAATATACATACAAACTACAGTTAGATTCTGCGAAATGTAAAAGGTATTGTAATTTACTATTGCATTAATTTTTTACTATTACGTTTTATTTTGTTTATAATGTGTTTTTAATTGTTCATATTTTATAATAGACAATCTGATGAGGAAATCGGTCCGATCCCTAAACGTTGTTATTGTACAATTCTGAATAAATAGTCTGGAATAAGTCGAAAAAATAAGGTTATAAATCTTAAGGTTATAAATCTTATGAATTCCAATTTTTTGTTTCCCAGACGTTAAATTAAGAATATTCACATCCCGAAGTTCTTTTCATATCTTTCACCCTCTTTTCCTGTTAAATTAAATTAAAGGACTTGAATGGTTTTTTTGAAAAAAATAAAATTACAAAGTTGCCTTGATGGAGGCCTAAACTATAAGTATATATATTATTTGCATTCTATTTAAATGTTTTTTCAAATAACATATGTTGAAAGTATACACAATCTATCAAAAAGGAATAATTTCTGCGATGTAGCAAATTTGTCAAAAATGCTGTTCTCCGTAAATAGTTTATACATAATGTAACTAAAAATTTCACTTAATCTAAAGAACATATTTTCTGATGTAAATATATTCTTTATTTGCACGGTTACCTTGTCAAAACTTTGTTAAAGTTAAAATTTTGTTAAAAAGAAAACTCAGGTTACCAAGTCAATTATCAAAAAGTCGATCTAACTTGTATAAAGAATGATGTATACCAAAAAATGTACTTTAATTTGCCAACGCAAGTGTATCTAATGTTGGAGATTTCAAGGGCCCCTTAGAGGAATTTCAGATACGTGACAGAAGAAATAATTTGTCAAATTTGCGTGCCGATTAGATTCTAACCATAAAATGATCAGAATTTTATCATTTTTATAAAGAATAATGTAAATCAGTAAGAATAATTTTAATTTGCAAACGACAATGTACTCACTAAATCTGAATTAGTTAAAAATGTAGAATTAAAAAGAAAAGAATCAGGCACTAGTTCAATTAGTTATTACTTAACTAATCTTTAGTCCCCACTTGAAAAAGTGGACGAACAAAAGGACGTAAAAAGGTACGTATAAAAGGACGTTCAAAAGTACTTATGAAAGGACGTACAAAAGAACGTACAAAAGGACGTACCAAAGGACTTCCCGAATTGGAATACAAAAGGACGTACTTTGGTACGTCCTTTTATACGTCCTTCATTACATCCTTTTGTACGTCGTTGGTACATCCTTTAGTACGTTCTTTGGTACCTCGTTTCTGACGTCATTTCCTATTTGAAGATTCACTTTGCGTCTTTTTGGGGTCGAAAATTCAATCATTTTGGTAGAAAATGCATATTTTTGGGTTGTAAATAAAACTTTTTTTTTACAAAAATTTGTATTTTTTTATTTAATTCAACTGTTTTTGATTCAAAATTAAAATATTTTTCTGATGATAATATCAATTATTATACCTTTTGTTGAGAATTTATTTTTTTATTGAAGATTCATCACTTTGTTTGAAAATTTAACTTTTTTGTTGAAAGTTGCCTTTTCCTTGGTTGAAAATGATTTATTATTTCAACTAAATAGGTAATTTTTCTATTTCTTGTTCAAAATTGATCTTTTTGAGTATGTTTTGGTTTTCAAAAATAATTATTGCAATGAAAATATTTTAATGAAAATATTGCAATGAAAATATTGCAGTGAAAATATTGCAACGGAAATATTGAAAAATTACATTAGTAAATCTTGAATTTTTGTCAGTTTTATCATGCACATAAATATGACATTCTTTGTCACTGCCATTCAATTGAAACTGAAATTCTTAATTATATGTGCGAATTTTGGCAAAATTCTTTATTCGAGAAAAATATCTAAGACGTTTTATTTTCATTTTTATATATGTAACAAGTTGTGTACGAAAAATCGGTAAGATTATCATTATTATTATTTTTTTTTTGAATGCAATTGAGAAGAAAGAAGAAAGAAGTAAGTATATAGAATGGAGGAGATTTATCCTGGAGATATACTTCCTAGTGGTCAGGGACCCATGAAAAATAACGAAAATTTAGTCGAGGGCCGGGCGCAAAGCGATTAAGTCCATTATACAATGTTATCAGCATGAGAAAGATCTAATAGTAGTCCCTCTCCTTCGTACTAATTCTCACCCCTCTGTTTAAACCACTCGCAGCGCATACGCCACAGACCCTCGATGTGTCATACACGCCACTCACTTATACATAAGCGCCTCCATGTTCTATAACTAACGAGCTCCAACCCTCGACTTAAAACACCTGCAGGAAATCACTACCCCAAGAATGCAAATATTATCTTAATTGCTTCCAAAAAACACCACCACCCTCTAATATCCACTTTTCCAAACTACCAACTTCATGATATTTGTTTCACATCATTTGTTCAAAAAAAAACCTTCTATCCAATGCACACCTATTCCTTACTCTCCTAAAATCTTTACCACATCTCTTTATCTTCAATTCGTCTCTTAAAACCTTCCCACTTTCACTCTCTGGTCTCCTTTCCCGAATTTATCCCTTCCCTTACCTCTCCACCCAATCTGAATCTTGCTATTCTTGTCCATCTTCTCTCTCCATCACTTTTCTGAATATTTCAGTCCCAAATCTTATATCTCTATCCCTAAGGAGCTCTTTTTTCACATCCCGTTGATTCTATTGCTGTTACTCTCCTTTCTTCTACCTCTTTTAAACATTTTTTCGCTAACCCTTCCTTTCCCTACATTAGTTTTCACTCATACTTCCATGCTATTTTTCTTGTTCTAGTACTTGATTCAACCCATTATTTTTTTTCTCTCAAGAAATATTTGAAGCGTCCTTTATTTCAGTAACGTCCACCTTATTCTTGTAACCTCTCAATCTCTTCCCTTTTCTGCAATCCCCATATTTACAGACTTCATTCGGAATCCTATACCAGATGCCTTTCCATCCTTAATTATTTCTATCTACCTTGATTATTTCTTCTCTTGTTATTTCCCCTACCTCATCTCTTTCCCTTTACTCTCTTCCTCATTTCCTTTGTTCTCTTCCCCTCCTAGCAGATCTATAAAATATTTTCTCTACCATCTCAATATCCTGGTTCACTCTTTCACTTCTTTTCTCTCTCTATTAAGTACGTCCCAAACCCTTTTCTTACATTCTCACCTTCTCCACCTTCTCTTCAAACCGTTTAGTTTCTTCATCTTTTTTCACCACACATCTCAGAATTACTTCTTTTCTCCTATATTCATTACTATTTGTGCCTTTTCTTTATTTTCTCAATTCGTTTCTCACATCCTTCTTCTCTTTACATTCCTTATCTCCACCTCTACCTCCTCTTTCACCAACTTCTTTTTGTTGTGCCCTCTAATATTCTTTTTATTTCTTCTCTCATTGTTTCTATCTCTTCGTTTAGATTTTCGTCCCCCATTTTGATATTTCTGACCTTCTCCTCAGACACCATCCCCTCTTCATATTTTCATTTAAGATAAACCATCCTATCTCCAAGTTCTTCAACAATTTCTTTTTTTTTCATGCCTCAGAATTTCGGGCTATTTTTCACGGAAGTTAAGGTCATTTTCGAGAAGTACCTTTCAACGAGGAATTCAATGATGACCTTTATTTTGATCTTGACGATGAGCTTCAAGGTCATTTCAAGGTCAACGTTAAAAAAATTGGAAACCGCCTTTATTTAGATCGGCAACCTATAGAGCGGGAAATTTGACGTTTAAATATATACCCAGATCATACATAAGTACATTGCAACCTTGAAATATTTTCCAATGGAGAAAATTGACCTTGAAATGACCCTGAAGGTCGTCGTGAAGGTCATGCTTAAAGTCACTACTGAATACGCCCTGGTAAAGTTAGTAAATATGATCGTTACGAAAAAAAGTTGAAAAGCTTTTATTCCCAGAGGTATGCAGAACTTAAGTTTACATAACCTTAGCGTGACCTTGAAGGTTACAATGTGCGTACGTATGACCTGGGTACATATTTGAACGTGAAATTTCCCGATCTATCGATCGCCGATTGAAAAAGGGGGTTTCCATTTTTAAAAACAGTTGACCTTGGAGTAACCTTGAAGGTCATCGTCAACAAATGAAAAATATCGTATAATTTATAATATTTATGGTTTATCCACTATGTATAAACTATGTATGATTTTTTCACATGGGGTTTCCAAATTCCAGCAGAATTTTTGTTTGTTTAATTTTGTGAACATATAAAACTGATTTTATGGAAAATCTCTTTTTTTTATTTCAACTACAATTTTAGAAAAATTCTTACTCACGTGAAGAAGATTTTCTGCAAGGTTTATGCAAGCCAAACATTTTTTGTGGACACGAGAATTTTCTTTCCAAAAAATTTTATTTTTTGAATTTTTCTTGCAAATGATTTATTTATTCATTATAAATAATTATGAGAATGATCTGAAGGTCGAAATAATTCCTCTGGATATTACAAAAATGATATCAATATTGTCGTTATCCACCATTTATAAATCGAAGAGAATTTATAATTATGATTGAATGTTTCACCTAAAAAATCCCGGAACGTAATCTTTCAACTAAATATTTATAAAAAACAAGAAAAATTATCACAAGATCAATAACAAACAACACTCACCATTTTCAAAAATAAAAATAGCATAATCAATAATCATCTGGATGTTACAGAACAATGTCTAGATTTAAGGACAATTATAAGAATGATCTTAAGATCTAAATAGTTCCTCTGGATAATATGACAATGATCATAAACATTCAATAGGTCATCTGCATATTTTAACAATAATCTCAACATTGTAAGTAGCTTATAGATATCATAAAAATGATATAAATATTGTAGTAATGCACCATTTATAAATCAAAGGCAATAGAGAATTATGATTGAATGCTTTACCTTAGATCTAAATATTGTAATATTCATCTGGATGTTATAGAGGAATAGTCTAGCCATTAAAATAATATCAACAATGACTTGAATATCAAAATAATTCTTCTGAATATTATAAAAGTGATCATAAACATTGTAACGATCCTCTGCATATTGCAACAATTCTCCTAATATTGTGATTATCCTATGGACATTTTAATAATGATCTAAAGATTGTCCTTATCCTCTGGTTATAGCAATGATAATCTGAGTATCCTACGATGTTCTCGGCGATCATCCTGATACAATAAAAATCTGTTAAAAAGTATGCAGACCAGTCAAAAATTATCATTTTACATCTGAATATTGTATATTTGACACTTGCAGATCATAGTTTTCTTTTGAACATCCTGATCATATGGATGTTAAAATATTTTCTAATTCTAACTATCGCTATACTCTATTGTAACTGATTTTTGTTCAAAAAATTCAGTGATTTGAAAAAAGACAATCATTTATTATAATCTACTTAGTTTATTCATTTTATCCACATTGAAGCTTGTGGTACCCTTTCCATGGAAATGCTTTATCATTGATTATAAAATTATTGATTTTGCATCATAGATTAAACAGAGTGAATTTAAGAAAGCATGATGCAAAATTTAAAAATGAATAACTGATTATAACGTTTTGTTAAAATAGGAAATTCGAGACGCTAAAGTGGCTTTTAAGTCGGTTTTAAAGCGGTTGGTCGCTATCAATGCAAGTTGTCGGTAATGGAGGCTCTTAGACGTAACGCGATCTCTTTACTGATGGTAATTCGCCACTGGAATTCCCGTTTCAACCTCTGAAAGCTTCTGCAGGCGATTTCCAGAATTTCGAAAGCAATTTGTCGAGTTTCATTTAATTCAAATGTAAAAGAAAAAATTTAAACTATAAAAGGAAATAGTAGTCGGGGCATTAATCTTCATGCCAACTTAACAACATTTATGTAAAGTGAACTCTATTCTTCGAAGCCTATCTTAATTTTTGTGAGAAAATCTTCAAGACATATACATTTTATTACTGCTTTTCCACATTTTATTAGCAAAGGTGATACAATTCAATTTACTTTAACTGAAGTGAGCATGAGGAAAAATCTCTCTCCTAATCAATCAGTCACATTTTGTACTAAAAACCCAATGAAATATGACTCTAATTGTAGTGAATTTTCACTGATTTAAACACTTTAAGGAAAATTTCAGCATAGTTGATCCCCTATTTGGGTTATTTGACTATGTTTTCATGACCTTTAAGTTCAGAACTGCTTTCAAGACGAGAAGAAGAGGAGTTGTTTAAGGAGAACCCGAGAACCGGAAGTTGGGTGACGTTTAGCTCACCCCAGGACAATGGTAAACTCGAGGAAGTAATTCACGAGGGGACTTGGACTTGGTCGTGTGCACTGTTTAGACACCGGTGTCGCTAAGACTTCTGAGCATTGTCTTGACAACTTAGAGGTTATTTTACACGCTGTTAGCTCGGTAAGCTAGCTCTGAGTTTACCGCTGTTTCTATGCTAATCAGTGTCACGGTTGCAAGATAACAAAATCAGAAGTGAGATAGAGTTAGCAGGGAAAAGGCGTCTACTACACCCGTAGAAATTATTCTTATCTTAAACTCAAACTTACAATTAAACTCTTTTACACTCTCAAATAACCATACTTAAAAATTAATAGCAATAATCTTCGGATGAATAAATTCATTAATTCATTAATTATTGAGTTTATTAATGCGTTTCTTTTATCTCTGATCTAGATATTGTAACATTCATCTAGATGTTGAAAAACAATGGTCTAGACTCTGAAACAATTTTAACAATAATCTCAACATTGTAAGTAACCTATGGATGTTGTTACAATGATCTAAAGATGACCCTTATCCGCCATTTATTAATCTCAGAAAATTGAAACCCATACTGAAACGTTTTACTTAAGATCTAGATATTGTAACATTCTTCTGGTGTTATAGAACAATGGTCTAGACTTTGAAACAGTTTTTAAGAATGATCTAAAGATCGAAACAATTTATTTGGATACTATGAAAATGATGATAAACAATCCAAAAGTCCTCTGCATATTGCAACAAAAATCTCAACATTGTGAGTATCCAATGGATGTTATAATAATAATGTAAAGATTTTTGTTATCCGATATTGTAACATTCAGTGGATGTTCCAGAACAATAGTCTAGAGATTTCAGCAATCATAACAATAATCTGAAGTTTGAATTAATTCCTCTGGATATCATGGCAATGATCATAAATCTTGTAAAGATCCTCTGCATTTTGCAACAATAACATCAACATTGTACGTATTCTATAGATGTTATGACAATGATCTAGAGATTTTCATTATCCACCTAAGATCTAATTATTGTAACATTTAGTTTAACACTGATTATTACGGATTTTTACTAGTTAGGATAATAATTATTTATTTAAAAATGATGACTCTAGTGTGGTTGAAAGATTTTAAAATGATCTGGCAGGCAGTTTACCTACTTTTAATTCTTGCCAGAGCCAGGATTGCGGGAATTACGGAATAATTAGAATAGGAGTAAATAGTAAATAGTTGGCTACGATTCCCATATTCCTGGCACCTCTTTTCACGTTAACGAGCGAACGTGTACGCTGCGACGATGTAGTTCATTTATGTTTTGCTTTCATCAATTTCAACAATAATCTTAGCATTGTAAGTATCCCATGGATTTTATACATAAAAATGATCTACAGATTGTCGTTATCAACAATTTATAAATCAAAGACAACAAGAAATCAAAATTGAATGTCTTACCTATAATGTACATATTGTAAAAATCATTTACATGTTATAAAACAATGGTCTAGACTTTGAAGCAATCATAAGAAATTACAATCACAATAAAAATTACAATAAAATAATTCCACTGCTTATTATGACAATGATCATGAATATTGTGCAGGTCATTTGCATATTGCAAAAATAATTTTAATATTGTCAGTATTTTATAGATGTTTAGATTATCTTTACCACAGCCAGAGGATAACAATCTTTAGATAACTGTTTTACATCTGAAGGATACTTAAAATATTAAAATTATTGTTGCAATATGAAAAGGAACTTTGAAATATTTATGTTCATTGTTATGATATTCAAAGAATTTATTTCAAACGTTAGGTCATTGTCATAATTGTTTCAAAGTCTGGAACATTGTTCGATAATATCCAGATCAATTTTACAATATCTGAATCTTAGGTAAAACATTCCATCCTGATTCTCAGTTGTCTTCGATTTATAAATGATGAGAAACTCGATAACAACAATTTTGAAATCATTGATATAACATCTACGGGATACTTACGATGTTAAAATTATTGCGACAATATGCAAATGACCGGTTCAATATTTATGATCATTGTAATGATATCCAGAAGAATTATTTTTGAATCAGATCATTCTTGTAATTGTTTCAGTCTAGACAACTTTTTTATAACATCCAGATAAATGCTACAATATCTAGATATCAGGTGAAACATTCAATTATGATTCTCAATTTTCTTTGATTTATAAATGGTGGCAAACTGCAATCTTTAGATAATCCTTAAGACACTTAAAATGTTGAGATTATTGTTGCAATATGCAGAGGGTCTTTGAAAGGTTTTTGATCATTGTCATAGTATCCAGAGGAATTATTCCAAACTTTTGATCATTAGTATCATTGTTGCAAAGTTTAGACCCTTTTTCTAGAACATCCAGATGAATGTTATAATATCTAGATTTTTGGTAAAACATTAAGTAATGATTCTCGATTGTGTTCGATTAGTAAATTTTGGATAACATCAATCTACAGATCATCATTATGATATTAATAGGATACTAAAAATATTAGAATTATTGTTGCAGTATGCAAAGGACCTTCACAATATTTATGATCATTGTCATAATATCCAGAGAAATTATTTTGAACTTCAGATCATTCTTATAATTGACCTAAAGTCTACAGATTGTTGTTGTTTCTGATTATTGTCATAATATTCAGGGGAATCATTTCAAACTTTAGATCATTGGTATCATTGGCGCAAAATATAGACCATTAATCTAGCATATTAAGATAATTATTACAATATGTAGATCTTAGGCAAAACATTATATCATGATTCTCTATTGTCTTCGATTTCTGAATGGTGGATAACAACAATCTTTAGATCATTGTTATAACATCTACAGGATACTTACAATGTTAAAATTATTGTTGCAATATGCAAAGCACCTTTGCAATGTTCACTGTCATTGTCATAATATCCAGAAAAATGGTTTGAACTTCAGATCATTCATTTAATTGTTTCAAAGTCTACACGATTGTCTTATATCATGCAGATGAATGCTACAATATATAGATCTTAGGTTAAATATTTTATAATGATTCTTAATTGTCTTCGATTCATAAATAGTGGAAAGCGAAGATCTTTAGATCATTGTTATAATATCCATAAGATACTTACCATTTTTAAGTTATTGCTGTACTAGGGAAAGGACTTTTGCAATATTCAAAATTGTTGTCATAATATCCAGAGGAATTATTTTGAATATTAGATCTTTCTTATAATTTTTGGAAGTCAAGAGTGTCTAGACTATGGTTCTACAACATTCGGATGATAGTTACAACATTTAGATCATAACTAAAACCTTCCATCATGATTCTCACTTGTCTTTGATTTATAAATGGTTTATAACAACAATTTTTAGATCATCATTATAGTATTCATTGGATACTTGAAATGTTAAAATTATTGTTTCAATATGCAAAGAACCTTTACAATATTTATGATGATTGTCATACTTGTAATATCCAGAGAATTTATTTTGAATCACAGATCATTTTTATAATTGTCTTAAGATCTAAACCATTCTTATATAACATCTAGAGGAATGTTACCATATCTAGATATTAGGTAAAACGTTCTATCATGATTCTTAATTGTCTTAGATTTATAACCGGCCAAAATAACAATCTTCAGATCATTGCTATAATATGTTATAATATCCCTAGCATTTTTACAATATTGAGATTATTGTTGCAATATGTAGATGACCTTTGCAATGTGTAGACTATTGTCTTATAACAACCAGATGATCATTACTATATCTTGATCATAGGTAAAACATTACATCGTGATTCTAATTATCTTCGATATATGAATGGAAAGGAACTTTGCAATATTTAAAATCATTGTCATAATATCCAGAGGAATTATTTTAAATATTAGATCTTTCCTATAATTGTTTGAGATTCAAGAGTGCCCAGATTATTATTTTATAATATTGAAATGATTGTTACAATATCTAGATCATAGGCAAAACATTCTATCATGATTCTCAATTGCCTTCGATTCATAAAGGGTAGAAAACGACAATATTTAGATGATTCTTATAATATCCTTAGGATAATTACAATGTTGAGGTTATTATTGCAATATGTAGAGGACCTATGCACGGTTTTTGATCATTGTTATGATATGCAAATATTGCAGATAAATTATCCCAAACCTTAGATCATAAGTATCATTATTATAAAGTCTAGACCATTGTTCTAGAATATCTAGACGAATGTTACAATATCCAGATCATAGGCAAATCATTCTATCATGATCCTCAATTGTTTTTGATTTATAAATAGTAGAAAACGACAATATTTAGATTATTGTTATAACATCCTTAGGATACTTACAATCTTGATATTATTGTTGCAATATGCAGAGGACCTTTGCAATAGTTATGGTCATTGTCGTAATATCCAGAGAACTTATTTTGAATTACAGATCATTTGCATAATTGTCTTAAAGTCTAGACCATTCTTATATAACATCCAGAGGAATGTTCCTATATCTAGATCTTAGGTAAAACATTCTATCATGATTCCTAATTGTCCTCGATTAATGAATGGCAAGAACAACAATCTTTAGATCATTATTATAATATCCTTTGGATGCTTAAAATATTGAGATTATTGTTACAATATGCAGAGGACCTTTGCAATGTTCATGATCATTGTCATATTATCCAGATAAACATTACAATATTTAGACCTCAGGTAAAACATTACATCATGAATCTCAATTGTATTCGATTTATCAATGGTAGATAATAATCTTTAGACCATTCTTATAACTTCCATGGGATACTTAAAAAGTTCAAATTATTGTTGCAGTATGCAAAAGACATTCACAGTATTCATCATCATTGTCATTATATCCAGAGGTATTTTTTGAAATTCAGATCATTCTTATCATTGTTTCTAAGTCTAGACAACTGTTCGATGACATCTAGGCGATTATTAATTTTGCTTTCACTATGTTCTCAAAGGGTTAGAAATTGTTCTTGTTGATGTGGTTTTTGTATATAGTGATTTAGTTGGATGCTTGCGCTTTGTGATTTTTGGACGATAAGAAGGTTCAAATCAAAGAGTTGCTCATAATAAAAACTAACTATGATCTGCAAGTGTCATATATACAATACCCAGATGAAGTATAATTACTTTCCACTGTTTCGGATTTTTAAAAGATGGTTATTGTATCTGAATGATCATCAGATCATTAAATGATCTCTGTATGATCGTTAGCACAATCAGATAATGACAAACTTTAGATCATTTTTATAAAATCCATAGGATACTTACAATGTTGAGATTATTGTTGCAACATGTAGATACCTTTTAGATTGTTTATGATCATTGTCAGAATATTCAGAAATTTTTTTTTGAATTTCAGTTAATTTTGATAATTGTTTCAAAGTGTAGAGCATTGTTTCACAACATTCATTTGAATGCTACAATATCTAGATCTTAGGTAAAGCATTCCATCATGATTTTCTTGGCACCTCTTTCCACGTTAACGAGCTTACGCGTACGCTACGTTTCAAATCGATGCCGTTTCCTCTTTACTTGAGCCATTTCTACGACCACCGTGGCTCATTTATCTTTGGCTTTTATCAACGATTACGGTCAGTTATAGTCTAACTATAACGTTCGTGTAACTAATGATACGTTTCATGCGATCGATCCTTTTTTGACCGCTTGCTCGAAAAGTATGCGTAAGTCATCAAAATACCCACAGAGTATATCCACTTCAAAGCAAACCATTTTTTCAACAATTATTATATTTTAGACAATTCTCATCAATATTAACACAAAACATAATGGAAGAATCCGAAATTATAATCTCATTCCAATCACTTGTTAAGAATTCCGTCTTGTAGCAACATTTCTTTCTAAATATTAAATACAATTTTAAGAATTGTTATAGTTTTTATGAAAAGTGGGTAAATTGCCAACAATTTCCGTAAGGTTTTTGCAAGTCAATTAGCATAGCGAGGCCAAATATACGTTATGGAATTTTTAACCGCGAAAGAGCCGGTATATGATCATAATGGAGTTACATAAATTCCTCAAATCGGTCAATTGTAGAGAAGCGTGTAGAGAGCTTAATGGGCGGAAGGAACAGAGAATAAGTATTAGTAAGTATGTTCAAACATTCAAAGTACTTATATATTGCACACATAGGCACCTCATACGTTGCCTAAAAAGCGTAAAAAATTCCCGGTTTGTCTTCATAGCTCGTGTGTGTATAACATTAAACAAACAATGTAAAACTCTCTATTATCCTGCCTCGCTATTATCATCAAGGAAAAATCAACCATTTTCATTAAACTTATAGTTTCACACTTTTTATGTAATATTTATGATATTCATTTATACCGATTTCACTGTGAATTTTTATAATTAAATCAGTCATTTCGAATTATATAATCAGCAACTTTCACTAATTAAATATATTTTTTTGGGACAGTCTTATCCGTAGCTTTCACTAATTAAATCAGTCATTTTGATTAATCTAATCTGTAAGGTCATTTAGTAAATCTGTCATTCATGGTTAATTTTAATCATTGATTAAAATCTAGGGATTTGATGGAGAATTTAATTCACAAATAATTTTACTGTTTTATTTTTGATTCTTTCCGTTCGAATTCAAATTAGTGATTCATTTGCAATTTTGAATATAAAATATAAATAAATCACTTGAGTTGACTGAAAATCAGTCATTTCAAGGAACTGATTATGAAAAATTACAATGACTTACAAATATGTCAAAAAATTATTCTTGAAATCAGTCAATTTGACTCTCTGATGAAATCAGTAACTTTGAATGATCTCATCTGTTAGATTGCAACAACACAAAATTATGTAAACAATTAACAATCAATTTATTAGATCGTGTTAATCATTGACTTAAACCAATTATTTCATGTTACTTAGAAACGGTGTAAATTTGTGATATTTCGCCGTAAAAATGTTTATGCAAACGGAAATTATTTAAATAATTATGAGTAAATGGAACAAATACAGCGCGTACCAAAATTCTACAGATTTTGTTGAAAAATGTGTGAAAAACTAAAAGTTTCTGCCTTATTCCAGTCAAAAGCTGATTTGAAACAATAAAAAATTGTTTAAACAATTAACAACAAACCTAAAAAGGCATGATTTTGTCATATTGTCTAATTAGTTTATCTTGTTGTGATCATAACGATCATTTACTATCAAATGTGAAAAAATAATTGTTTAAACAAAAAATTTGTTTAAATGTGTAATTCACGCGTGATATGAGATGGGCTAGCACAGGATAGAGCAGGAAAGTAAGATATAATATGATAGGACATGACAGGATATGCTAGGACAGGACTAGAAGGGATCGCACATAATTGGGAAGGATAAACTCGGATAGGATGCTATCGGATGAGATATGATAGGATTAGACAGGACAGGATGAGATGGTATTGGATAGATTATCATAGGATTAGAGAGAAAAGGATAAGAAAGGGTATGATATAGTATGATATGACAGGGTAGGGTAGGACATGATTGGATGGGATACGATAGGTATCGAATAAGATAGGATGGGATAGGATAGGATATGATATAATATGATCGAATAAGATAGGATCGGTTGGAATGGGTTTTAATAAGATGAAGAAGGGTGCGATAAGATAAGACTGCGTAAAATCGGAAAAGATAGGATGAGACAGGACATGGAATCACAGGACGGGTCAAGTTAGATGAGGACAGTAGGATAGGATAGGATATGATAAGATAGGGCAGGACATGACATGACATGACAGGATATGGCAGAATAGTAGGATAGGATAGGATATGATAGGTCAGGATAGAATAGGGCAGAATATGATAGGATGGGATTTGATGAGATTGAATAGGAATCACAGAACAGGGCAGATAAGGACAGCAGGATATGATAGGACATGATAAGAGAGGACAGGACATGACATGACAGGATATGACAGAATAGTAGGATAGGATAGGATATGATAGGTCAATATAGGATAGGACAGCATATGATAGAATCGTATGGGCTGAGTTTGAATAGGATGGGATGAGTTTGTATAGGATGTGATGAGTTTGAATAGGATGGGATAGGCCACGATGAGGTAGGATCGCGAAGAATCAGATAAGTTAGGACACGGCAGGACAGGGAATCCCAAGACAGGACAGATAAGGACAGTAGGATAGAATAGGACATGATAAGATAGGGCAGAACATGACAGAACAGTAAGATAGGTGCAGATTGGATGGGGCAGAATATGATAGGATGGGACAGAATTAAATCGGATAGGAAGGGATAGGCCAGGATATAATAGAATAGGACTGCAATGAATCGTGCATGATAATGTAGGTAAAATGTAATAGAGTAGGATAGGATAGGACCGAAAACAACAGGATAGGACCAGATAGGATAGGATCGGTGTTAGAAGGATGGGATTTACACAGGCCAGGATGGGAAAGGTTATGATACGATATCATAAGATAAAATAGGATAGGACCAAGCAGGATGAGATCGAAAAGGATTGGATGAGGTAGGATAGGATTGGATTGGGTAGGACAGAACAGGATAAAACAGAGCATGGAAAAATCGATTAGAACAGTACAATAGGCCATGACAGGCCAGGATAGGACAAAATATGATGGGATAGGATAGGTCTGAATATGATAGGATAGAATAGCATAGGATATGTTTGGATAGAATGGGTTAGGGTAGGCTAAAGGACGCGTAATATTGGATACATTAGGATGGGACAGGACAGGAAATCACATGACAGGACAGGATAGAGAAAGGCAGCAGGATAGGATAGGACAGGATAGGATGAAGCAGGACATGACATGACAGGAAAGTGCAAGGTTGAATAATGTGACAGGATAGGATATGATAGGTCAGGATTGAACATAATGAATTCGGATAAGATAAGATGAGCGAGGATAGGAAGAGGTATGATAGGATATGATTAGATAGGATAGGACAAGGAATGACAGGATAGGGCAGAACAGTAGGATTATGTAGGATATGATAGAACAGGATGTAATATGATAGGACCATAAATGATAGAACAGGATAGGAGATGATAAAATCTGATAAGATAGCATTATATAGGATAGGAAAGGATAAGACAGAATAGGATAGGGTAGGGCAGTGCATTAGATAGGATAAAATCGGATAGGGTTTGTTCGTATAGGGTAGTTTAGGATTACAGAGGTGCGGGCAGGAAAAGGTATGATGTGATATCATAAGATAAGATAGGATAGGACCGACCAGGAGAGAAATGGATTAGATAGCATAACATTGGATCGGACACGACCGGGCACGGCAGGATGTAGTAGAACAGTAGAATAGGATATAATGGTCCAGGATAAGATAGGCTCAAATAGGATAGGATGGGTCAGGACATCAAAGGATAGGACACAACCGCAAAAGATAAAGGATGAAGTAGGATAAAACTGGATTAGATAGGATAGGATTGGATAAGGTGGGATAGGATTAGATACGGCAGGATGGGAAAGAGTATGATGGGATATTATAAAATAAGATAGGACAGGACCGACCAGGATAATAAAAGAATTTGATAGAATAGGATTGGATTGGATTGGACAGCACAGGACATGGCAGGATAGAGTAGAACAGTATAATAGGATAAAATAGGCTAGGGTGGGATAGGCCAATCATTAAATTTTCTCAGTGAAATAAAAAAAAAATTTGATTTTTGCTTGAACCACCCCACAGTGGGCCAGAAGACCACTGATTTCGAATTTGACGTCAAAAATTACAAATTCAAAATCGCGGCTCTAATATGGCAGATGAATTCTCAAAATTCTCACATGTTTGTCTGAAAGATGTTATAAGGGAGTTTTTGGGATCGCTGATTTCGAATTTGACGTCAAAAATTACAAATTTGAAATGGTGGATCCAATGTGGCGACCAAAATGGCAAAATTTGATATATTTTTCTGAAACTTGGTATAAGGGGGTCTTTGGGGTCGCTGATTTCGAATTTGACGTCAAAAATTACAAATTCAAATAGCGGATCCAATATGGCAGATAAATTCACAAAATTCTTACATATTTGTCTGAAATATGGTATAAGGGGGTTTTTGGGATAGCTGATTTCAAATTTGACGTCCAAAATTACAAATCTGAAATGATGGATTCAATATGGCGACCAAAATTGCAAAATTTGATATATTTTCTTAAACTTGGAATAAGGGAGTTTTTGGGATCGCTGATTTCAAATTTGACGTCAAAAATTACAAATTTATCATGACGGACCCAATATGGTGTCCAAAATTGTACCATTTAATATATTTGTCTGAAACTTGGTATGAGGGGGTTTTTGGGATCTCTGATTTCGAATTGGACGTCAAAAATTACAAATTCAAATGACGGATCCAATATGGTGGATAAATTTACAAAAATTGTTCATATTTGTATGAAATATGGTGCAAGGAAGTTTCTGGAATCGCTGATTTTGCATTTGACGTCAAATATTACAAATTAAAAATGACGAACCCAGTATGGCGACCGAAATTGCAAAATTCGAAATATTTTTCTGAAACTTGGTATAAGGGGGGTTTTGGGGCCGTGGATTTTGAATTTGACGTCAAAAATTACAAATTAAAAATGGCGGATCCAATATGTCGGATAAAGTTAGAAATTTCTTACATATTTATCTGAAATATGGTATAAGGGAGTTTTTGGGATCGCTGATTTCGCATTTGACGTCAAAAATTACAAATTTGAAATGGTGATCCAATATGGCGACCGAAATTGAAAAATTCCACATATTTATCTGAAACTTGGTATAAGGGGGTTTTTGGGGTCGCTGACTTCAAATTTGACTTCAAAAATTACAAATTCAAAATGGCAGATTCAATATGGCAGACAAAGTTATATATATTTGCACTAACTGAAAGAGCAAAGAATTATGAAATTTGTTATCTGAACGAATTATGAACGGTGTAAATTCTTGGTTTAAGTCTTGCGCACACTTACGAGATCTCACGCACTGGTGCGCACTGATGGCGTCGCAGTCACATGTAAAGTGAAAAAAAGTACCTCACGCACACCTTCGCGAAAGAATCACGCGCACAAATAAAGATTCACTATCTTCGGCGCTCATCGCTAGAGATTTCACTCGGTGCTCGTGTGAAACGTAAGTACATGCGCGTATAATGACGAGCGACGAAGAGAGGTTACCGGCGCTTAATAACTCGTTAATTATCGTTTTAGGAAATCCGTGAAGAAGCGGCCAATTACTTTACGTAACCACGTCATGTTCATTTCACCGCCGAGTGCCGTAATTGCTTTAATTGCATTTCGTAAACAAAATTAAATACAACAATTTATTTGCAAACAAATTGCTTCTCAATCCTAATTAGAGAGTGTACCTTTTATATGAATCAGTCAAAAGTATATTTTCAAATACATCCGAATTTTTGGGCCTTTATTAAAAAATGTGGAAAAAAACTACATTTTTCTGCCTTATTTTAGTCAAAAGTTACATTTAGTGAAGAGAAAATTGCTTAGACAATTGAAATAATCAAATTGATCGCTTTGATCTTTGGATAAAACCAATTAGTTCATGTTACTCAAAAAGGTATACATTTTTTATATTTTATCGGAAAAAATTTTTAAGAAATGAAAATTGTTCAAACAATTATGGCTGAATGGTGAAAATACTGACCATACCAGAATTCTACGGATTTTCTTAACAACTGTGCAAAAAATTACATTTTTCTGCCTCATTCCAATCAACAGTTACATTTAAATAATACAACGTTTGTTTAAACAATTACCAAAAAATTGAATTCTTCAACTTGATCTTCAATTCAAATCAATTAGTTCATGTCATTTAGAGAAGGTATACATTTTTTATATTTTATTCAGAAAAAGTTTAAACAAATGGAAATTGTTTAAACAATTATTTTTAAGTAGTAAGAATACCAGGCATAGAAAAATTCTACTGTTTTTGTTAGTAATAGTGCGAAAAACTACATTTTGCTGCCTTATTCCAATCAAAAGTTACATTTAAACAATGTAACATTATTTAAACAATTAACAAAAAATTGAACCTTTCAAGTTGATCTTCAGTTTAAACCAATTAATTCATGTTATTTTGTGAAGGTGTACATTTTTTTCTTTTATTGAGAAAAAGTTTAAACAAATGGAAATTGTTTAATTAATTATGGTTAAGTAGTAAGACTACCAGGATTTCTACAGATTTTGTTAAAGAAATATACAAAAAACTAAACTGATTCGGAGTCAATTTTGACTGATTCAAATAATGCGGATTCGACGACTGGCAAATCAGTCAAAAGTAATTTTTCGAATCAGTTGATTTGACTGACTGACAAAATCAGTCATTCTAAATTATACCATCTATATTTTTCACTGATGAAATCAGTCATTGGCTGATTTATTTGTTACGTAGAATATAACAGACGAATCAGTCACTTCTTCTGTCTCAAAATCAGTCATTTTTCAAGTGACTGATTCATTCAGTCGAAAGTAGTTTTTGTAGTCAATTTTGACTGATTCAAATAATGCGGATTCGACAACTGGCAAATCAGTCATAAGTATTTTATCAAATCAGTTAATGTGACTCACTGATGAAATCAGTCATTTCTAATGATACAATCTGTAATTTTCGCTGACGGAAGTGTTGATCAACTGATTTATTTGTTATCTAAAACATTAAAGACGGATTAGGATTCGACGACTGGCAAATCAGTCAAAAGTATTGTTTAAATCAGTTGATTTGACTCACTGATGAAATCAGACATTTTGAATTATACAATCTATATTTTTTACTGATGAAATCAGTCATTGACTGATTCATTTATTACGTAGAATATAACAGACGAATCAGTCACTCATTTGGACTAAAGATCAGTCATTCCAAGTGACTGATTGATTCAGTCAATAATATGGACTTATTCGTCTGTTAAGTCGACTGTTTCTTCAGTAGAATGACTGATTTTTCAGCCAATAGATATGACTGATATGTCTGTTACCAAGTCAATCAACAAAAGTAATCCACTTGTAATACAGAGTAATCCACTTTTAATCCAGATCCTCAGAATGATTCAGGTAATCCAAGTACGCCACCTATCCTGTCCTATCCTATCCTGTGCTATCCATTCGTACTTTTTTATCCTATCTTTTCCTTTCCTATCATATTCTATCCTATTTTATCTCATCTCATCCTGGATGATCCATTTCGGACATATCCTATCCTATCCTATCCTATCCTATCCTATCCTATCCTATCCTATCCTATCCTATCCTATCCTATACTATACTATCCTATCGTATCCTATCCTATCCTATCGTATCCTATCGTATCATATCTTATACTATTCATATTCTATTCTATGTTGATGGAAAAAAATGTTTGTATAATTCTCTCTGACATACCTTCAAAATGTATAAAAATGTAAAAAATTAACAAAAAAACTGAAGCAACTTTTACCATCAAAATTTTTTTATCAAAATCTAAATTTAAACAATTTTTTTTTCAAAGGCAATACTTTTCACAAATGTTAAATTCTTGCTTGTTCCATTCTGTTCTATTCTATACTATTCTCCTCTGTCCTATGCCATCCTATTCTATTTTATTCTATTTTTCTATCCTATTCTATTCTATTTTTTCTAATCTATTCTATTCTATTCCATTCTATTCCATTCTATTCTATGCTATGCCATGCTATTTCTCTTCACTATACTCCACTCCATTCCACTCTACTCTACTCTATTCTATTGTATTCTATTCTATACTATTTTATTCTATTCTATTCTATTCTATGATTTTCTATTCTATTCTGCTCTATTCTATTCTATTCTATTCCATTCTATTCTATTCTATTTCATTCTATTCTATTCTATTATATTCTATTATGTTCTATTTAATTCTATTTTATTATGTTCTATTCTATTCTATTATATTCTGTTCTATTGTATTGTATTGTATTCTATTCAATTTTAATCTATTCTATTCTATTCTATTCTATTATTTTCTATTCTATTCTATTCTATTCTATTCTGTTATGTTCTGTTCTGTTCTATCTTATCTCATTCTATGCTATTTTATTCTGAGAAGGATACGTTTATTATGAAAAAGATGTATGCCTCATTGACATTATTTCTTATATTTAAAGCGAAATCGAAAAAACAAATATTATTGAAATCTTCAATCTAAGCACTATGGATTCTCGAAAATATACTATT
Source organism: Andricus grossulariae (assembly GCA_011634705.1). Lineage (NCBI taxonomy): Eukaryota > Metazoa > Arthropoda > Insecta > Hymenoptera > Cynipidae > Andricus > Andricus grossulariae. The sequence goes on from JAABKJ010000755.1 coordinate 71,071,918, forward strand.
TTTACCTTCAGAAATGTTTGTGCGATGTATTTTTATTTCTTGGAAACATCCGTGTATCAAATAACACGAGAAATGAGTTTGCACGGAAATACGAATATCGGGATTCACACGCTAGTGTTAGATGATCCGAATTGACAACTGATTCCTTTGACTGGTTTATATGCCATGCGATGGATGTTCTCATTCTCAATTTGCATTCTACAAATGAAAAAGAATCGATTCGAGTAGGAGGACGGGGGGGGGGGCATCGATTTAGGACATAATTCGGCTCGTGGTGAGAACGAGGATCCATGAGAAGGTTCCACGTGGATTTGTGTACTTAAGTGACCTACTTGCGAGTTAACGACTATGTTAATTCAAGGAACGTAAAACGTCGAGGCAATGCGCGAGCGAGCGAGCGTCTTATCTCTACTTCAGTTTAGAGGGAATTCTCCCGACAAGTGAATCATCTTGTGTAAAGGGCGTTGCCAAAGGAAGGAAGTGCACATTTAAACTGACTTTTAAATTTTAGCTTCTTCAGATTCACTCATTTATTTACTCGCCTCATTATTTTAATTGTCGTCATAATAACTCAGATCAGGTGATAAAAATATTAATAATGAACAGGAGTACTAAGACAGGGCGTCCAGTAGAGTGGCCCAAAGGGCCTAGCCGGTTCAACGTGTAAAATCTGCCCCAGCATGTATTAAGTTGAAATTTATGTCGTAGTTTCATGCCCATGTGAAGTATAATTTTGCACAATGATAATCTTGAAATTCAATTTTTGAGTGACTTATGGAGGGGAGAAGAACAAAAAAGTGGGATTTCTCGACAATGACTCAACCGATTTTGATGAACAAAATATGTGTTACATAAATCAATGAGAGTTTGAAGGGATCGTCTTTTTTTCTCAACTTTATAGAAATGATAGATGAAATAAGTTCAATTACACTGAATGATACAATATCGTGAACAATTACAATACAAGCACATGTTATTACTGTCTTTACTGTTTTGCAATCTTGAATCAAATGATGCCTGAGCATCACCTACACAATGTCTTATATAAAACACAGAAACAAATGTCAGTCTATATGATCGTCTTCTGCTTTTAGCTTCACACAAAAGCAAATAATTGAGAGTCTGTGTAATTTTTTTTTACGATTTCAGTCCTTTGTAGCACTGGCCAGTGCTGCGTGTGTGATTTTTTCAGTCATGATATACAGCGACAGAAAAGTCGGAAAAAATAAATGTTAAAGCAGACAACGTAAGGATTTTCCTGCGAGAAAATTAGGAGATTTATTTTACAACAGAATATTTTTAATGGTCTCGTTGATATTGAGGACACTTTTTTCATAAAAATGGATTGAGCCGCTTGATGGTATAGGATTCCTCAGCCGTGTGGGAGGGTGCCGTATGAGCGTAACGCTGCATGCATGGTTTTCATTTTTTTTACCCATGTTGTACCTCCACACAAAATCCAGAAAAAATATATGTTAGAGCTAATAATTTATTCATATTTTTTTTATCACTCTCATTGATATATATGTAACATATATTTCGTTCATCAAAAACGGTTAAGTCGTTTTCGAGAAAAACCACATTTTTCTTTCCCCCTCCATAAGTCACTCAAAAATGCCATTTTAAGGTTATCATTGAGCGAAATTATACTTCACATGACGATTTATTTTCAATTAACAAGAAACTAATTTTCGACTAAAATAATAAAATTTTCAACCAAAAATGTTAATTTTCTACCAAAGAAAGACAAATTTTCAACAAAATACATAAATTTTCATTTAAGAACGATCAATTTTCAGCAAAGAATAGAATCGTTCAATTCTTAGTTAGCGAAATAAATTTTCAAGCAAACAAAATATATTTATAGCGAAATAATTGAATTTTCAACCAAACAAATGAATTTTTCACCGAAAAGATTAAATGTCTGCAAAAAAAATTTTGAACGAAAAATTAAGTTAAATTTCAGTTGAAAAAATTCATTTTGCATAAAAACATTAATTTTCAATGACAGAAAAATGAATTTTCAATTGAAAAAAATTATTTTCTACCAAAAATAGATAAAAATTCAAAAATGTTGGCTTTGAGACCAAATTTTTCTTGTTTAAACAATTTTTTGAGAAATAACTTCTAAAAAACTTCGAAACAAAATACATGAATTTCTAAACAAAAATGTTAATTTTGAATGGAATTTTCGACCTGATAGTTCAATTTTCAACTAAAAAGGTCAGTTGGTCACTAATTTTCAACAATTTAGAGAAATTTTAAAACAAATATGTAGTTAAATTTCTAACTAAAGAAGATTAATGTTTAAACAAACATGATATGGTTAAATTTTTGGTCAACAAATCAATTTAAAAAATAAAATAATTTTGTACCAAAGAAATCAATTTTTTACGAAAAAGAATAATTTTTTATAAAGTACATGAATTTTCAACCAAATAGTTGCACTTCTAACTGAAGAAGATAAATGTTCAACCAAACATGGAATATTTAAATTCTCAGGTCAAGAAATAATTTAAAAAAATGTTAACAAAATAGTTGAATTTTGAAAAAAGGGAGTTTTCTACTAAAATGATAAATTATGAACAAAAAAATGAATTTTCAGCAAAGTAGTTCCACCTAGTAGATTGTTTTTAATGAAAGGGTTATAATTCATAATTTTATAAGGGTATAATTTTATATTTAGCAATCATTTATTCATAAAAAGTAAAATCACATTATTTATTTATTTTTCACCTTAAAGGACCCTAGAACCTAAATTTTTTTGAATTGGAACGTAAAATAAATAAATAATTGTTAAATTCTTGTAGATTGTGCAATTCAAAGACTTAACAAAATATGTAAATCTTCGCTAACATTTTTAATTTTCTAAATTGAAAAAAGAATCAACGAATTTAGAGATTTTAAAAATTATATCGTTTTAAGCAATTTTAATTCAAATCGTTAAAACTTGGAAGATTATATTTTATTAAAATGAACAATTTTTAAATGAAAAGTAAAATTATTTAAATTTTAGGTTCATATAAATTTATAATTGTTCAATTGTTATTCATAAATCAAAATTTGTTCTTAAACCTATTTTAAATATTCTCTTCAAATTATTATTCTTTAAAATAAACAATTATTTAAAACTTTTCCAGGAATCTTGAGAAAATTTCTGTATTATATTGAAACCTCACAAAATCCTTAAACAGCCTATAAAACGTTATTTCAAGATGTTGACAAATTAAAATTTTGCTTTAAAATTTCTGGTATGTTTTCTAAATTTTCAAAAGTTTAAATCCTGGGAAATTAAAATATCACTTAAAATGTTCCAAATTATTTTATAATAATTTTGGTTGTCTTTTGAAATCTTTTTTAATATTCTGTTAAAATTAATTTTTTAAAATAAAAAGTCATTTAAAATTTTTCCAGGAATCTTAAGAACATTTTTTTACTCCCTTAAAACCTTTATTCCCTTCAATTTATACTGCGATGCGTAAATCACGTGAAACTTGTAAATATAACCTAATCCAATCAAAAAAGTCCAAGGGGATGTAAAAGAAGAGTTAAGAAAATTGATACACTAAAGGTGAGGATACAATAAATAAGGGAAGGGAGAAAAATAAAAGGTCTGGAAGGAATTGGTCAGTTTGGAAAATAGGCAAAGAGAATGAGGATCAAAGAAAAATGAAAATAAAACTGTTAGAGAAAGTGAGGAAACTGGAAATAAGGAATGAGCATAAAGTGGAAGAAGAAGGAGGCTTGGAAGAAGCGAGAGAGGATAGAGCTAGTGTGCATGAGAACAATGAAAATTTGCGTTTAAGACTGATTGAGGTTGGAAGAAAGGACGAAGAGGAAGAAAGGACAAAGAGGTAGAAAGGACGAAGAGGAAGAAAGGACGGAGAGGAAGAAAGGACAAAGAGGAAGAAAGGACAAAGAGGAAGAAAGGACCAAGAGAAAGAATGGACGAAGAGGAAGAAAGGACGAAGAGGAAGAAAGGACGAAGAGGAAGAAAGGACGAAGAGGAAGAAATGACGAAGTGGAAGAAAGGACGAAGAGGAAGAAAGGACGAAGAGAAAAAAGAAAATAATAGTTGAGGACATGCAAGTGGGCAGTGAAGTGTCAGAGAAAGATATTGGGAATCATATGAAAAACATCGGTGCGCAAATCATAGTGGAGGGGATGGAGAGACTAAGAGGGAAGAAGGAAGGGAAAGAATGTATGTTTTTGGTGACATTTTGGAGAGCAAGAGAGGTATGAATTTTCAGAGAAGAAGAAGTTACCGAAAGTAGAAATAGAAATGCCAATCGAACGAAAGGCATGGGTTGAAAGAAATAAAGGCAGTAGTAAGGATTGGGAGAGACAAAATATTGGTAAATAGGAGGGTATGGATTAAAAGCGATAAAGTAGAAGACCTGAGGAAGGGTAGAAAAGGAAGTAAATGTAGGATAAAAAGAAGAGGAAAATGAGGATAAAAGTGGTACAGGAGGTTCAAACCCAAGGACAAAGGATTCTGGAGAAGATGGTATGTGTGGAAAATGCAAGAAGCAAGAAAGAATCACGTAAAAAGAAGAGGAATAGATGGCATCGTGTGAGAGGTAAGAGAGAAAGTGGTGGTAGAGGATGGAAAGGAAGAGTATTTTCATGTACTCTCCCTTTTCTTCCTCTAACACCACTTCCTTTAAAAGAAGAAGGGAAGGATGGAACAATGGTGATAAGAATGAAAGTAGGAAAAGTGATTGTAGATGTTGTATGCGTGTAAAGGAGAAGAGGAGACGAGGGAAGATGGAGAAGTGGAGACGAGGGAAGGTGGAGAACGATAAGGAAATGAATAGAGGAAGAGAAGGAGGATTTAGTACTGATAGGGATGGGGGAACTGTATGCATGGACTGGGGAACCATGAGACGGGATGGTTCATTTGCAGCAGAAGAAAGAATGCGACACTGAGATGTGGAGAGCCAAAACGCGATATGAGAATAAAAAAGGGAATAGGGAAAAGCAAATTAAAAATGGGTAGCTAGGAAGAAAAGGTGACACAATTTAGAGAAAAAATCTAAAACAAGATAGTATGGAGTATTCAAGAGGAAGTAGTAGGCACTGCTAGAAAAAACTTGAAGGAGTACTTGATAAGGTATGGGAAGAGGCGAGACCGAAAAGAGAAGAAAAGAGTAGGAAATAGAAAAGGGAAACAGTAGAATAAGAAAGCAGGAGGGAAAGTTGAGGAAAAAAAACAGAAGGAGAAAAAAAGGTACATGCAAGAGGTAGAGAAAGCTGTAAAGGAAGGGAGGGAATGGGAAGTGATCAATAGGGAAAGAGGAGGAAAGAAGGGTCTAAATGTACATGGTATGAACGAGTGATTGGGGTGTTCCAAAGCAGGGGTAGAAAATAGGGTATAGGGTGAAGAGAGGAAAGCGGTAGCAGTGGTGTAGGACAGTCGAAATGAGATTAGTAGGAAAGAGCTGAATGAGGCGATCGCGAAGCTAAGGAACAAGGTAGCACCGGAGGATGGCTTGAAAAATTAAGCACTGAAATATGGAGGAATAAATGTCAAATAAGGGATTTGAAGATAACGGCCAGACAAGAAGAGGAAAGATAGTTAAAAATCGCGGATTCAAGGTACAACAGCTGGTATCGAACTGTTAGGAGGTAGAAGGAATCAAAGTACCTAGAGGAGAATAAAATGGAAAGCAAATTAAATTGAGTAGTGGAATTCAGAATGGGAGAAGGTGTAAGAGGAAGAAGATATTGGAGAAAAAAAATGTCTGTAGTGTTGTAGGTGTGAGCAGGAATGAAGGTTACTGGTGTTAGAGAGGTGTACAGGTGACAGAAGGAGAGGGAAGAAGATGGAAGAGAAAGTGCAGTTGATTTTGAATGACAATGATTAGGGGACGGAATAGATGAAGAAGCTAGAAGGTCTGCAACTGAGAGAGACAAAGAGAGATAGAGATATGGTTGCAAGGGAAGAAAAAGCCAAAAAATGACTCCTTAAGAATGAGAATAAGAAAGTAGTGTTGCGGAATAGAGTCACACTTTTTAGATTGGTAGTGGTAAGAGGAAACCTTTTTCTTGAAGAGAAGTTCACTGATCTTCGCTAAAGTAGATTTAAATTTTAATTAATTGAACCATCGCCAGCAGACGGTGCATGGCAAGCCCTTATTAATGAATCTCGTAAACAAGGTGGTGTATTGGATTCAGATCCCGTTACCCTGGAATGACATCGTTATTCTATAAAGTACAAGACAAAGGTGAGAAATTGGGAAATGCGTATGAGGGTTACCTTCTACAAACTACCTCCAATTTCGTGTAAATTTCTCGGGCTTGCCTGAGCATAATACCTGTATTAGGAGCCGGGCTGGGCGGCTCATAAATCTGTATTAGAGCAAGCTCCATCGCAGGGGATTCGCTAGACCTGTAAATTTTTCCAAGCAATTATATCGATCGAACTAACCCATTTACGGAACACCATCTTTCTTTCTTTCTCGTGAACTTGAAGTGGAGGCAAAAAAAAGTCTTGCAAAAGCGAAAATACTGATATGCAGGTCCGGCTTTCTACTCATTTTCAGAAGTGAAACGTATTACATTTTTCTTGCCATTTTTTTTATTCTAACAGTTTTGACAAAATTTGAAACGGTTCTATTCTATTATACTCGTATTCCATTCTATTTTTTCCTATCCTATCCTATCCCATCCTATCCCATCCTCTATAATCCTCTCCTCTCCTATCCTATCCCAACCCATCCAATCCCATCCTATCCCATCCTATCCTATCCTTATCCCATCCTATCTAATCCTATTCTATCTAATCCTATCATATCTAACCCCATCTAATCCTATCATATCCTATCCTATCCTATATCATTCCGTTTCATTATATTCCATTCAATTCTATTCTATTCCATTATATTCCATTAAATTCCATTCTCTTTCATTCTGTTTTATTCTATTCTATTCTATCCCATTCTATTCTATTCTATTCTCTTTTATTCTATTTTATTCCATTCCCTTCTATTCCATTCCGTTCTATTTCATTCCATTTCATTTTATTCCATTCCATTGTATTTCATTTCATTCCATTCTATGCTATTCCATTTCATTCCATTTAATTTCATTCCATTCCATTACATTTGATTCCACTTAATTCCATTTCATTCCATTCTATTCTTTTCTATTACATTCTATTCCATTCTATTCCATTCTATTCTATTCTATTCTATTCCATTCTATTCTATCACATTTCATTCAATTCATTGTCATTCTATTCTATTCTATTCGGTTCTGTTCGCTTATGTTCTTTTCTGTCCCATTTTGTTCTATTCTATTCTATTTTATTATCTTCTATTCTATCATATTCTCTTATATTCCATTATATTCCATTCTATTCTATTCTATTCCCTTCTATTCTATTTTATTCGGTTCTGTTCTTTTTTGTTCTGTTTTGTACTATTCTATACTATTCGATTCCATTCTGTTCTCTTCTATTCCTTCATATTCTATTCCACTCCATTCCATTCTATTCTATTTTATTCCATTCAATTTTATCCTATTCCATTCCATGGCATTCTATTCCATTCCTTTCTATTTTATCCTATCCTATCCTATCCAATCCAATTCAATCAAATCCAATCCAGTCCTATCTCATTCTATTCTATTCCATTCTATTCCATTCTATTTCATTCTATTTTATTCTCTTTCATTCCACTCCATTCCATTCCATTGCATTTCATTCTATTCTATTCCATTCTATTCCATTCTATTCCATTCTATTCCATTCTATTACATTCCATTCCATTCTATTCTATTCTATTCCATTCCATTCCATTCTATTCCATTCCATTCCATTCTATTTCATTCCATTCCATTCTATTTCATTCCATTCCATTCTATTTCATCCCATGCCATTCTATTCTACTCTGTTATATAATATTATATTCTATTCAGTTCTGTTCTGTTCTGTTATGTTCCGTTCTGTTCTGTTCTGTTCTATTCTGTTTTTTATGTTCTGTTCTGTTTTGTTCTATTATATTTCATTCTTTTTTGTTCTCTATCTATTCTTTTCTATTCTATTCTATTCTATTCTATTCTATTCTGTTCTATTCTATTCTATTCCATTCCATTCTATTCTATTCTATTCTATTCTATTCCAATCTATTCTATTCCATTCCTTAGGATTCCTTTCCATTCTATTCTATTCCATTCTATTTGTTTCTGTTCTGTTCTTTTCTATCCTATTCTAGTTTATTCTATTCGATTCTATTATATTATATTCTATTCTTTTCTATTTGATTCCATTATATTCTATTCTATTCCATTCTATTTAATTCCATTCCATTCCATTCTATTTAATTCCATTCCATTCCATTCTATTCCACTTTTTTACATTCTATTTCATTCCATGCCATTCTATACTACTCTGATATATTCCATTCTATTCTATTCGGCTCTGTTCTCTACTGTTCTTCTATGTTCCGCCCGTTCTCTTCTTTTCTATTCTATTCTATTCCTTTCTATTTTATTCTGTTCTATTCCATTCTATTCTATTTTATTTCATTTTATTTTATTCTATTCTATTCTAATCTAATCTATTCCATTCTATTCCATTCTATTTCATTCCATGCGATTCTATTCTACTCTGTTATATAATATTCTATTCTATTCAGTCCTGTTCTGTTATGTTCCGTTCTGTTCTGTTCTATTCTGTTTTTTTTATGTTTTGTTATGTTTTATTCTATTCTATTTCATTCTTTTTTGTTCTCTATCTATTCTTTTCTATTCTATTTTATTCTATTATATTCTATTCTGTTCTATTATATTCTATTCTATTCCATTCCATTCTATTCAATTCTATTCTATTCCAATCTATTTCATTCCATTCTATTCCATTCCTTACGATTCCTTTCCATTTCATTCTATTCTATTCTATTCTATTCTATTCCAATCTATTTCATTCCATTCTATTCCATTCCTTACGATTTCTTTCCATTCCATTCTATTCTATTCTATTCTATTCTATTCTATTCTATTGTATTCTATTTGTTTCTGTTCTGTTCTTTTCTATCCTATTCTAGTCTATTCTATTCGATTCTATTCTATTATATTCTATTCTTTTCTATTTGATTCCATTCTATTCTATTCTATTCCATTCTACTTTATTCCATTCCATTCCATTCTATTCCACTTCGTTACATTCTATTTCATTTCATGCCATTCTATTCTACTCTGTTATATTCTATTCTATTCTATTCAGGTCTGTTCTCTTCTGTTCTTCTATGTTCTGTCCGTTCTATTCTTTTCTATTCTATTCTATTCCATTATACTTTATTCTATTCTATTCCATTCTATTCTATTCTATTCTATTCTATTCTATTCTATTCTATTCTATTCTATTCTATTTTATTCTATTTTATTCTATTTTGATCCATTCTATTCCATTTTAATCCATTCCGTTTTATTCCTTTCCATTAATTTCCATTGTATTCTATTTTATTCTATTGTATAATATTATATTCTATATGTTTCTGTTCTGTTCCTTTTTATTCTATTCTATTCTATTTCATTCTCTTCCATTCTGTCTTATTATTTAATGTTTTATTCTATTCTTTTATATTCTTTTCTATTCCATTCTATTCTATTCTATTCTATTCTATTTTATTCCATTCTATTCTAATCTATTCTATTCCATTTTAATCCATTCCATTTCAGTCCTTTCCATTGATTTCCATTCTATTCTATTTTATTCTATTCTATTATATTATATTCCATATGCTTCTGTTCTGTTCCTTTTTATTCTATTCTATTCTATTTCATTCTCTTCCATTCTATCCTATTATTTAATGTTTTATTCTATTCTTTTATATTCTATTCTATTCTATTCCATTCCATTCCATTCTATTCTATTCTATTCTAATCTATTCTATTCCATTTTAATCCATTCCATTTCATTCCTTTCCATTCATTTCCATTCTATTCTATTTTATTCTATTCTATTATATTATATTCTATATGTTTCTGTTCTGTTCCTTTTTATTCTATTCTATTCTATTTCATTCTCTTCCATTCTATCCTAATATTTAATCTTCTATTCTATTCTTTTATATTCTATTCTATTCTATTCTATTCTATTCTATTCTATTTTATTTTATTTTGAGCCACTCAAGTATTTCGCATTATTTAAGATGAGAAACTCGGAATAAGTATACAGTTTTCCTAGTTTCTCATAAATATTGTTTTTTTTTCAGTCTCTCAGGATTCAAGTAACATGTTTAATTCAGAAAGCTTTGGCAAGTCTTATTACAAAATATTCTTAAATATATTAGAATCATCGATTAATTAAATAATTAAATGATACTAAAAACATAACAAATCATTTCTTGAGTTTGTATGTAAAGTACCAAATTAATTAATTTCAACTAAAAAATATCAATTTTCAACTAAATAGAGAAATTTTTAACTAAAATAGATCACTTTTGAACCAAAAATGGAATCGTTCAATTTTCATTGAAAATAATTAATTTTTGTCCAAAAAAAGCAAATTTTCAACCAAAGTGATGAAGTTTTTATCAAAATTATAAATCATCAACTACAATAGATAAATTTTAAACCAAAAACCTCAATTTTGAACAAGAGTTCATCTTTCGAATAAGTAGTTTTATTTTTAACCAAAAAGATAAATTTTCAAATAAAATTATAAATAGTTAACTAAAATATTTGAATTTTCAACAACAAAAAAAGAATTTTCAAACTGAAAGATTAATTTTCTACCAAAATAGATCTTTTTTCAACAAAATACATGAATTTTTAACGAAATAGTTGAATTTAGAACTGAAAAAGATCAATTTTCAACCATAAATGAAATTGGTAAATGTTCAATAAAAAATCATTAATTTTCAACCGAAAAAATGATAATTTTTACACAAAAAAAGTAAGTTTAAAAAAAGTTACATTTTGAAACAAAGTTATCAATTTTCACCTGGAATGATGAATTTTCAACTGAAATAGTCCAATTGTCAAAAAAAAAAAATTAAAATAACTTGATGAATATTTAACTGGAATGTTTTAATTTTCAACGAAAAATCGATAAATTGTCCCCCAAAAACTTAATAGTAAAATTTTCAGTTGGAAGACTAATTTTCAGCCTGAGATGAATATTTAACTAAAATGAGGGAATATTCAATCAGAATAATAATTAATTAGATTGTCATTAAAAAAAAATTAATTTTCAACAAAATAGTCAAATTTTTAATGAACGTGATGAATTTTAGAACTAAAATTATGCATCTTGAACTGAAATTGTTAATTTTTTAACCAAAAAGATCAATTTTCAACCAAGAAGATTAATTTGTACCAAAGAAGATGAATTAATACATGCATTTTCAACAAAGAAAGATAAATTTCCAATTGTTATTGAACATATAGCTTAATTTTACACTAAATAACAAAAAAATGTAATGCAAAATATAATAATCACATTTTTAACTAAAAAGATTGATTTTTATAAAAAAAAGAAATTTTCAACACAATAATTAAATTTTTAACAAAAAAGATGACTTTCAAATTAAGAACATTAACTTTTGACATATGAGTTCAACTTTATTCAAATTAGTTGAATCTTTACTCAAAAAAAGATAAATTTTAAGCCAAAAATGTAAAATTTGCTGTTCCAACTAAAAAAAGGATAAATTTTTAACAAAATATTTAAACTTTTTAGTCAGACATATCAATTTTTAACTAAAGTGATGAATCTGCCTCTGAAAAAATTAATTTTTGAAAAAGTATTTCAACTTTAAATCAAGTAGTTGAATTTTTTACTGAAAAAATTAATTTTTCAATATAGAATGGAATAGTGAAATTTTTAACCAAAGAAAATAATTTTCAATCATGAAAAACAATTTTTCAACACAATAGTTAAATCTCCAACATAAGAATAATTTATTTAAAATATGGTTTAATTTTTAGCTAAGTATTTTGATTTTCATCCAAAAAAGTTTCATTTTTAACGAATAAGCATGTCTGAACTAAAAAAAAATTTCATTTTTAATAAGAAACAGTTGTATTTATCCAGAAAAGACGAATTTTTAAGAAAAAAGGTGAATTCTCAAGCGTAAAAATAAATTTTCAAGAAATTAGTTTAACTTTCAGCCAACAAGTTGAATTTTCAACCAAAACGAGAAATTTCCAACGAAAAATGTGATATTTAATGTTTCGACTGAGAAAAAAAAAATTTCAACGAAACAGTTCAATTTTTTACCAAAAAAGATCAATTTTAAACTAAAATGGTAAATCTTAAAAAAAATTAACGTTCAACAAAGTAGTTCGACCTTAAGCCAAGTAGTAAAATTTGTTACTAATTTTCTTTAGCTCTTTTTTTATTGTCATTAACAAAAGAATAATGAAAAAAATGGTTTAATCGTTAACCAATTATTCCAATCCTTAACCAAATAAGATTGATTTTCATAGAATAATTAAATAGCAATCATATATAATTTTACCAAAAAAAATATAATTTCAAATTAAAAAAAAATTAAATTAACCAAAAAAATAAGATTTTTTCACCATAGAGAATCAAAAAGATGAATTTTCGACGAAAAATGTGATAATTGATGTTTCAACTAAAAAATGACTAAAAATGATCTAAAAATTTCTCAACTTTAAACAAGTTGTTAATTTTTTTAACTAATAAATATAAATTTTGAACATAGAATGGAATAGTTACATTTTTAACCAAAAAGAATAAATTTCATTCAAGAACAAATGGATTTTCTATACAATACTTGAATTTTTAACAAAAAATATAAATTTTTGAAAAAAATTGCATTAAAATGGTTTTCAATAAAAAAAGGTGGATTTCTAACAAATACTAAAATAGTGAATATATACATATATTTTTAATTGAAAATATTTTAATTTCATATTGAAAAAAAAACAGTTGAATTGAACCAAAAAATACGAATATTCAACGAAAAAGATGAATCTGTATTTGAAGACATACATTTTCAACAAATGAGTTTAATTTTTAAACAAATATTAAAATTTTTAACACAAAAACACGTTCTCAATGCAAATTGTAATAGTTTATGTTTCATTAAAAAAATAACGAATTTTCAAGAAAATGGTAAAATTTGTTGAAGATTCTTCTTTTTTTTTTGTTTAATTCAAATGTTTTTTTTTATATAAAATTGAAATCTTGTTGTGTTGAAATGTATTTATATATTTTCTATTTTATTGCTCGTTAAAAATACATATTTTTTCATTGAAAACAAATTAACAAAAAAGAGATCAATTTTCAACTGAAATGGTGAATGTTCGAATAAAAAAATCAATGTTTAACAAAGTAGTTCAACTTTGAAGCAAATAGTTATAACGAAAAATATAACAAAAAATAGAATAGTTTCATTGTCAACACACAAGATTAATTTTCAATGAAAAAAGAAAGTTTCAACACAATAGGTAAATTAAAAAAAAAGAAGTATTAACTAAAATGATTAATCTGTAGCGAAAAAGTAAGTTTTAAATAATCTCGTTCAATCCTCAATCCAGTATTTTAATTTTTAGTCACAAAAATACTGATTTTCAACGAATAATTAATACATGGAAACGTTTAGCTTGAATTTTTTTTTTTTTTTTTGAATGACGGTCTGTTATCTCAGTTGAAAAGAAAAATCAGGACATGTGTCCCATTGTTAGCTCATGTTGATAGTTTGGCGCACCGTAAATCCTCGCTATAACGGACTCGTATTTGTGACACAGAAAAGTTTCATGAAAAAACTGCTACGATCTTTAGAATCCCTAGAAAATAGAGGACATGATAGCTGAAATGAAAAAAAATATAGTACTGTTTAGAGAAACATTTGAACATTTAAAAATTTGAACATTCAAAAGAAAATTTATTTTATCAGAAATCTGCATAAATTTTAACGTCATTTCAGACAAGATGGAAATATGAATTGAAAAATTTTTAATTAAATTTTATTCAGAAAAAAGATCTTCTTCTTTCACTCTGCTGGGATTCGAACACCAGGTCAACTGATTTCCGGTCAGGTGCTCTAACCACTGATCTACTAGAGAAATCAGTGGAAGAATTCTTTTTTCTGAATCACGCTTTATTTAGCAAGATGTTACATATCAATTTTTAATAGAAATCTGTATTATATATAAATGTAAAATTTAATAAAAAATTTTATAAAATTTTTTAATATCCCCAATTTAATAATTAAATAAATTTATATAATATATAAACTTTTAAATTTAAATTTGATAATTATAAATTAAAAGACAAATTATTATGCTACCTTAGTACAGTTAAAATACTGCAGCTATTTAATAATAAAATTTTTATATAATTCATTGTCAAACTATGCATTTGTTTATAAGATTTATTTATAGCATAAACAAATAATATCGATTGGCAATTCTTCGTCACTAAACCTCACCACTTATGTAATTTGAAGACGATTAGAAAGAAAAACTATTCCTTTCTGTCTATAAATGACCAACATAAGCTTTTGTTTATAATTTTTTTTATAAAATAAACAAATAATATCAAACGACCAATCCTAATCACTAAATATTACCATTCATAGAATTGGAAGGTACTAAGAAAGAAAAGTGATTACTTTCTACCAAAAAACGCCTAAACTAGGCGTTTGTTTACATAGTTTGTTTATAAAATAAACAAATTATACCATACAATAAATTTTCATGATCAAACGTGATCTTGTTGATAAAATCAAGCAATTTCAACTCACAAATATACTTGGAAGTAAAATTTCCAATGTGTTGAAATTTTGTTAAAATAATTTATTTATAAGAATTAGATTTGATATCCTGTAAATTATTTATATTCTTTGGATACTTCTTCATTCATTTTCGTCTGTATGTGATTTTGAATAGTAAATTCCCGATTCAGCCGACTGTGCGCCCCCTCATGATTGTCCATTTGCTTTAAATATACGTAATTAAGAAATATTCACAGATAATATTTAATAAACAATGCAAGATTGTTCTTAACTCACTCAACGTTATTTATTGTGAGTTCAAATTGTCAATATTTTTTCATATATATGTTCATTTGGAAGTGGCAAATCATTGTCAAAGGTGGCTAATCACTATACCCATCATCCTATACTTTCGACAAAATAGTTGAACTTTTAACTAAAGTTACGAATCTTCAACAACAAAAAAGAATTCTTAACAACAAATTTTAGGTTCCAAACAAATATTTGAATTTTTAATAAAAAAGGATTCATTCTCAACGAAATATATGATAGTTGATATTTCAACCAACAAAAAATTTTAATTTTTAATCAAAAACTTAACCACAACCGATTTATTTTTAACCAAAAAGTTGTATTTTTAACCAAACAAAAATTACATTTCTACCAAAGGAGATGAATTGACAAACAAAACGGAAGACTTTTCAGCAAAAGAGTTGAATGTTCTACCAGCAGAGATTCTTTAGTTAAGAGAGAAACAAATTCCAACCAAACTATTGCATTTTTAGTAAAAAAAAATGAAATTTCTAGAAATCTTTTTCATTTTCAACAAAATTAATGGAACTGTAACTAATCACATGAACTTTTAGCAGAGTAGTTCAACTTTTGAACAATTAGTTGAATTTTCAATCAACGAGATTAATTTTTTGCTAAAAACGACGTATTTGCAACAAAATAAATCAATAATTTTCAGCCAATCTGGTGAATTTTTGAGTAAAAATGATGAATTTTCAACCAATAATGGAATAGTTAAGTTTAAAAAAAAAACGAAGAAAAAACGATTTTTTAATAAAATAGTTAAATTTTCAACGATAGAAATGAATTTTCAATTGAAATTATGAATCCTTAGCCTAAAAAATGCATTTTAAACTATCAAAATGCATTTTAAAACGACGATCAAAAATAATGTGAAAATATGAATTTTCAATCAAGAATATCAATTTTATAACAAAAAAGACGATCTTGCAGCAAAATACACCAATTTTCAACCAAATAGTTGAATTTTTAATTAAAACCGATCAATTTTTACCAACAATGGAATAGTTAAATTCTTATTTCAAAAAACTACTTTTTAGCCAAAAAAGATCGAATGTCCTACAAAGTAGTTAAATCTCTAACCAATAAAATGACGTTTAAAAAAGTAGTTCATTTTTCAAGAAATTTGCTGAATTTTCAACCAAAACAGATGAATTCTCAATGCAAAATTTAATAGTTGAATTCTCAACTAAACGCGGTCAATTTAAAAAAAGAAATTATTATAATAATTGAAAAATATTTTTATCATAAAAATGTATGAAATCGAACATTTATTAATTGAAAAATTGAAGAAATGTCTGCATCAAAAATTAAAAAAATAATTCCATTTAATATTATTATAAAAATTGGTTAATTTTTCAGTTGTCTTTAGTCAAGGAAATTAATTTTCTACGAAAAAACAAACGAATTTTCTACAAAATAGTTCAATTTTCAACCAATAAATTGAATTTTTAACAAAGTAATGCAAGTTTCAACCAAGTAGTTGAATGTTTAACCAAAAAATACGAGTTCTCAATGAACAATTAAATAGTGGAATTGAAAATGAATTGGTTAAATTTTCAGTTAAGAATGATAATTTTCAACTGAAAAAAAACAAACAAATTTTCAACAATATAATTCAATCTCAAACCAAGAAAATAAATTTTTAACAAATTATTTCGACTTTTAACCAAGAAGGGTAACTGCACCAATCACTGCTGTATCATGCGTTTTGTCTCACTTTAGTTCACTATTATTTTTAATATATAATGAAATAAAAATATTTATTTGTTTCACTTCAAAGTTGGGCGTATTTTGTGCATAAAACCAAGTAATTAATACATAAATATAAGGCAATATACAAAAATATTTATTATTTAGATACATGTATGTTTGCAGACATTACTGCTGATGAATAAAAACTGTGTACTTATTACTTTGTCCCTACTAAAGTGGATTTTATATTTATGTATGCGAACGTATAGCAAGTAAAACGTTGATTTCAGTGAAGTTTTTTTTATTAACAATAATCTCATTATTTAAAAAATAATAAGATAATAGAAAATGTACTTCATTTTCAATCTGTATTTTAAAATAAAAAAACAGAAATGTGTACCGAATACTGCGTCCCTATTACTGCAAATTTATTGGTTATAACTTGAGAACTGAAGCTACAAATGTCTAAAATACGTAACGATTTATTGGGACTGAGGTGTTGGGACATTCACTCTAGTTGTATTTGCAACCGAAAAATATTGATTAAAATTTTTAAAGTCAATAGTTGAATTCTAAATAAAAATTATAATAGTAAAGTTGGTAATCAAAAAGAATGTACTTTAAAAGAAAAATAGTATTCAAATTTATATTTTCCATGTGTGATGTGACTTTCTGTGTTAACCCCTCCCACTCTACGTCACACATCGCCACAAAGCCTGTTACTCCCTTCGATTGCAGATTGAAGTAATTTTTGAACAACCCCTTGGTACATTTTGTAGACGATAAAGGTCACACGAAAATTTGAATTCGTTTTCCGCAATTCGCGTTTCCTCTTGTGAGAGTTTCACACCGGCAGATTTCAAAGCGTTTCATTCCACGACGACAGACGTACTCGTTCGGTGGTGAGGTCCGACCAACGAAATGTACTTTTACCAACTCGCCCCGTTTCAGCTAATTTCGCTAGCAAACGGATCGCTAAATTATGCTAATGAAACACTCGGAGAGCTTATGATGGCGTTGCACAACTGCAAGGACGAAAAGCCAAATTTCCATTCGTCGTCGGTGACGGATGGTGATTACGATCGTTTTTCCTAGCCGCAATTCATTATGGACTCGCTGGATGACCCGTCGTAGAGCGAATGGCACGCCGTAAAGTTACTAAAAGCCATTGCTGTAATTGGCAAGCGAGAGCTCTCGTTACACAAACTGAAAAATCAGTCAGCCATTTGGCAGTCATCAACGTCATCGGACTCCCAGGAGTTCGCCAACTTGACTGAGTATGGTAATTCTCGATACGAAGGAGAAGGTCTTGCGCTTCATGGGATTTCAAATTAAAGGCTTATTTACATTGGAAGCATTTATAGCTCTCTGTACAAATCACTCGAGACATGACGTAATGCAAATAACAAGTTCACTGTCATTCTCAAGTCACTGTGAATTAAATTCATTTGCATCTCTTCGAAAGCAATAATTTAGAACTATCTTATTCCAATATAAAAAGTCGCGTTGGGACGCATTGCAATTAGGAAAAAATTCTAACCAAAGTAAGGGGTATAAGATAACTCAGTACTAAAGTACCAATCTTTCTTAAAATTGTATTTACGTCCAAGTAGGTACAACAGTACCAGAAGAGTTCAGTTTTATTTTTTTCAAACTTTTTACAAGTACTCATAGGATCTGCAGAAAACAAAGAACAAACTGAGTGAATAAGGGAATTATTTTGTTTTGAGTGAAAACGGAAAGAGCATTATCGAATTACTATGCTCGGAGACTGTTTTCTTCAGACTTGTTGAGAAGAGTCTTTCGGAAATTCGACAACCATTTTTCAAACAAAACTGGCTGTTTGAATCATGAAAAATTATCGATAGATCTGAGATCCTGTCTCCTGGAAATTTTGCTCTTCATTATAATGCTAAAATACTCATCTCGAAATATGCTGTCATTTTCGTTATCCTGCACTGGATGTAATTTCCAGTTTTACTTAATTCACGAGTGAACATTTTTTATATCACGAGTAACACTTTTGTTTTAGATCGATTAAAATGGTTGGATACTTGTAAAAATATTTAAAAAGCCAAGCGCAAAAACGAAATGAGTAAATTAAAGATTTATTTTATTTTTAGTGAATACGTAAAGAGCATTGTCGAACTATATTCGGATACTATTTTCTTCGAGCTAGTTACGGAGAGCAACTTGAAAAACGTGAAAAATTCCTCGTAGATAAAAAATCATCTCTTTTAAAAATTGTATTCTTCATTATAATACTAAAATACTCGTCTCCAAATATGCTGTCAGTTTCGTTATCCTGAAATACTGATTGAATGAAATTGTTAATTATTTCATTTCCCAAAAAATTTAAAAAATAAACCTGACCTAAAATATCTCTGCCGAAGTATGTCATGTTTTGAACCTTATTGGTACTTTAGACCTATTTTGGCCATAAATTTTAACGACATAAATCTTGTGTATACTTGTGAAAATAAAAATACAACATAAATAAAGTGGAACTTTTCTAGTGCTTTTTGCCTCATTCATACTTTTAGAAAATGTTGTTATTTTTGTACAGATTGGCCACATTCTCATGGGTATGCGACATTTTTAATGATACCTTCTAACTATGGGGTCTTCTGATTTGAATGCCACTTTATGTTTACTCAACTTACTATATAAGTTTTTCATTTTTATGCTTACCCCGGAAGAGATTTTGGGCTCAATTATTTTGGATCAATTGTATAACGATAATAATAAAAAAAGTTAGGGTCTTAAAAATGCGGAGTAAGTAGCTGGTCGAATGGTGCTGGAAGATTTAAAATTATGAAAACTTGTCAACATTTCACCTATTATCTCATACTCACAGACATATTGTATCCGAATCTATCTACATCAACTGGACTTACCTGAAACAGAAAACAAGAAAATGTATATTACTGAAACGTCCCTTTTAATTCTAGTACTATTAGAATTAGATCACGGTGGGACTGAACTAACTCTAATTGAACGGTATTTTGAGATGAAAAACAAAAAATCCATCAGGTTATTTTAAAAAAAAGTCGATTTCCATGTTTAATATGAAAAAATGTTATTAGAAGAAATTTAAAAATATAATTTCCTATAAAAACGGTTTACAACTAAAAAGTAAACATCTAAGTCACACAAAATTTGATACAAGGTATTATATTTGTGAAATTTTTTTTGAAGTAAAATATATCAACATTTGAAACTTCAATTTATGATTTTATTGATAAACTTTTTTAATTTAATAGGAAAATATTGTTTCAAATGGTAATAAATCAACCAGAAAATTTATATTATCAGCTACAATGTTTATTATTTTTTTTCGCTTTTGTTATAATTTTTCTATTGAAATTTTTAAACTATGCAGAAAATCAAGATTAGAATCGAGGTAACTTGCACTTATAATGTTTCAAAAAGGCAAAACGAAAGCATGAAGAAAAAATTCACGATATTTTCAAAAACCAGGTATAACATACCACGATTTTGACTGTAGTTTGATACAGTTTTCGTCATTTTGTCAATATTTCAATAGAAAAATTATATTAAACGCAACAATAATAAATAAACTGACTAGTATTACGGAATTCTCTGTAAAGCCACCAGGTTAAGTATAGAGCTAGAGCTAGTAGTATTACGGAGTTTTTTATAACATCAGCCTTAAACGAACTTGAAAAGAAGTAAGTCTTACGGAATAATCCGTAATGGTGTATTGTTTGAATAAATAAGCATAGCAGCTGGTAATAAATATCGTCTCCTTTATTAAATACTGTTTAATAAAATGTTCTTATTGAATTTAAATAGTTTATTATTGAATTTTAATAGTTATTCAAAAAAATCGCAAATTGAAGTTGTAAATATTGATAAATTTCATCTGAAAAAAATTGAAGAACCTAATACGTTGTATGAATTTTCTTGAAAATCAAAACGTATAATTTATTATTTAAAACAACATGTACAGTGAAAATGAATGAATACAACCGTTTTCAGTACACAATGGAAGGTCATGTGAAAGAGTATTTTTTAACGTGTATAAAAAAGACTGCTCTTCAACATTGTATCATAAATTCTTTTCGACAAATATATTCGTCCTTTTTTTAGTTTGATATGGATATGGGGGCGCTTTCATAATACCCAATTAGTACCGAAATGTTGAATGCAGTGTACTCTGGCTCTGGTTCTAATTATTTTAATATTGAAATTCAACGCAGATATAGCAGTCGACGAGTGTCTTTTGTTCTCTCGATTTTGTAAACCTACACGTTTTCGATTCAAGCGCATCGCATATAGCTGGAAGCTATGAACATGTTATAATTATAGCGAATTATATTGCGGCCAGCAATGGCGGTGGAGTATGTATTTTCGCCACAGGCGGATGTAGATATTCTCAGGGATTATGAGATGTTCGGTCACCTTCCAGTAATTACCTGTGAAATTGCACCACGAATAGTGTAACCATACTCGCATGTGTAGTTAAATCCTTGACCGAATGTGGATCGATTGGTATTCGATTTGATTTCCTTTAGATTTCAATTATGGATAATTCCATGTTTATTTCTAACATATCCAGTTTTTATTAACAAATTCGAGTTTTTATGGGAAATATGCAAAGATTTAGTGTTTCCAAACATGCGGAAGTTACAAAACAATCAGAGATGTACTAGACCTTAGGCAGGTTGCCTCCATTATCTTGATTTCATCAAATACAAAGTTCTGATTCTCGTCAGTGTTTCCACTTTCGCCCTGACGTTGAATTTCGCGGGGCAATCACAATAAGTGATATACTTGTTCCCTGTTGCCGGCAACAGAAACAAATAATAAATGTGCACATCCAGTACATTCCACTATGATAAACCTACACAATGACAACTGATCAAAAAGCTACGGATGATAGGGAAAACACGTGCGTATTGTATGCCAAGCTAAGTGCGAGAGCATACAAGGAAATGGACATGGGCTACTCATGTGTCTTTAAGGATCCTAAAGGCTCTAAGGAATACTAACACTCCAGATATTTATGACACCGAAAGAGTGCAAGGTTTGGCCACCATAATTTTATTTCAAATTGTATAAATTAGGCCATTGGCTGATAATAGGGTACTATAAGGACCAAATTTTGAAAAGAGGGGACTTCATAAACCACAGCTGAATAAATTGTACAATAGGTGGTATGGTGAGCGATATGTAAGATTCGACATTTCCCAAACAAGTTGAAGTTACAAAACAATCAGAGATGTACTCGAGTTTAGGCAGCTTGCCTCCATTATCTTGATTTCATCAAATACAAAGTTCTGATGCACACATCTATTATATTGTACTCTGGTCAACATAGACAATGACACATGATCAAGAAGCTACGGATAGATAGAGAAAACAAGTGCTGATTGTATGACAAGCTAAGTGCGAGAGCATAGAAGAAAAAGGAAATGGGCAAATCATGGGTTCTAAAGGATTCTAAAGGTTCTAAAAAATACTAAAGAATGTAAGGTTCAGCTGCCTGGATTTTATTTGAAATTGTATAAATTAGGCTGTTGACTGATGATAGAGTACTATAAGGACCAAATCTTGAAAATAGGGGACTTTATGGATCACAGCTGAATAAAGGGTACAATAGACAGGTATAGGGACCGGTCTCTGATGCCTCATTTTTTTCAAACATGTTGAAGTTACAAAACAATCAGATATGTAATAGAGCTCAGGCAGCTTGCCTTCATTATCTTAATTTCATGAAATACAAAGTTCTGATGCACACATCTATTATATTGTACTCTGGTTAACATACACAATGACACCTGATCAAGAAGCTACGGATACATAGAGGAAACAAGTGCTGATTGTATGACAAGCTAAGTGCGAGAGTATAGGAGAGGGACACATGTTTGGTGAAAGAGACAAATACATTGGAGAAAGAGAGAGGGTAGCATGTTACTAGGTTGTTGCGGCTTGTTCGTACAAGGACTGTAACGTTATCAGATCGAAATGGTGTTCACGAGGGTCGGCATCGTCATGAAAACCCGTTCATCGTGTACCTTTAGCCAGACTTAGGGTCAGCCCTTGAGGTTTAATCATGGAAACATTGCGCAGAGACAATCTCAAGATGTTGTCTCCAAGTGTATAGGAGCACTTCTCTGAGTCATACCCGATCTACATAAACAGGGTGACCGTGAAACTTCATTTAAAAAATCCCTGACTTTTCCATGAGTATGTTACGACCAATTTATCAATTTCCCTGACATTTAGTATTTAAAGATCAATACTGTAATCTTGTGAAATTTTTTATATAGAATCTTTTATAAATGAAATAACAAAGTTTTTCATTTCAATTTATAAATTGTTAATTCGAAGTGTCTCGCCGTCCCGAAACTCGGAATGAGCAGTCCAAAAACTTTCAAACGATTGGCTAGTCGCCCTGAAATTTCGGGACGACTAGTTCATCCCCTTTTCCAACTTCGTAAATTTTTTGGGACAACGAGATGCAGGCTCTTTAATTATTATTTTTTATTGATACTGTGAATAATTATCTTCTGAATTAAAACAAATTGTAAAGAATTCGATTCATAAGACTTCAGAGCAATTCAAGTTGAATTTAAAATAATCAAAATGGATTGGACATTGTTTATAGAATCCAAAAAAAATTTAAGGCGAATTAAGAAAAAAATTCAACTGAATTGAAAACACTTAAAATATATAAAAGAATTATGGAATTCATAGAGTTTGAAATGAGCTTAGAAAAGTTCATCAGAATCCAAAATAATTTGATGAAATGCCGATGAATTCAAGGTGAGTTTAAAAGACGCCAGGATAAATTAAATAAAACTTTTAGAAATCAATCGAATTTAGTAGAATTGAATTAATTCAGAAGAATTCAAGTGCATGAAAAAAATCAAGACAATTCCGAAGCAATCAAAAGAATTTTAAAGAACTGAGGATAAATAAATAAGAATTTATGCTCTAAAATTTATTTAAATATTATAAAATCCTATGAAATTCTATAATATCTTATGATCCTTCTTAAAACCCGACAGGTTCTATAAAATCGTTCTATACCTTCCGAAACACTAGGGAGTTCTTTAAAACCTCTTGAAACATTTTTTTAAATCACTTAAAATTATATAAATACTTGTAAATTTCTTTCAAGTTTGTAAATCTCTTGAAAAGCCTTGAAATCTTTAAAAATATCGTAAAATATTTTTAGTACTGTGAATTCTTTTAAAATCACTTGAAGTTTTTCGAAATCCCTTAACAAATTTTAAAGCTCTTCAAAATTCTTTTAAATTGAAAAAATACACTGGAATCCTTGAAAATTTCTTCAAGTTACTGAAATCTATTGAAAGTTCCATGTAATCTTTTAAAATATCCCAATAGATTGTAAATTTTCTAAAATCGTGATAAATACCTTGAAATGTTGTGTGCTTTAAAAATCTTTTAAAATTAGTGAAATCTTCGGAAATTTGATCAAATCCCTTGGAATGTTTTAAAATATCCTTGGGCGTTTTAAAACCTATACATAATTTTAATCCCCCAAAATAATTTAAATCTGTGTAAATCCCTTGACATTTTCTTAATCTCTTGAAAGACTTGGAGTCTTTCAGTCTAAGACACCCCAGAATATTTAAAATCACTTGAAATCTTTTGAAATTCCTCTTAGCATTTTAAAACTTCTGAAAAATCCATGGAATTTTCAAAAATAACCGAACATCTTAGAAATACTTTGAAATCCCTTAAAATTATTGAAATCTATTGGAATGTCTTGGAATCTTGTAAAATACCTTAAAATGTTTCAAATCAATTCAAAAACATTCAGAAATAGGTATAGCCAACAATGCGATAGTGGTTTACCTATGGTTTAATTTATTGAAAGAAAAGTGACTAAAGTGACCTTCTCATTTTCAAAAGTGACAATAGTGAGTGACTTTATCTTAAAGAAGTGACTAAAAAGTGTTTTGAAAAAAGTAACTAAAATTGAATGTGTGGCAGCCCTGATTGGAGTGCCCCATATAAAAGTAGAAGTTTCGACAGACCAGACTAGTCCATTCTTACGTATTTTGGGTCGCTGAATCCGAATACGGAATCGGAATTGCGAAGCTAGCTCTTTTGCTTTCTTCCTAACAAAAAAAAATTTTTACGTTTCACGGCCCCGCAAAAAAGCAGGAGTTCCGACGGACCAGGATAGTCAGTTATCACGATTATTGGGTCGCTGAATCCAAATCGGAATTCATAATTCCAAAGTTAGCTCTTATTTTCTTTCCAACCTTAAAAATTCCTGACGACAAAAAACACTTTTTTCGCACATTTCATAGCCCTATACAAAAAAAACAAATCTGTCGCTGAATTCAGACATCGGTTTCGGATTTAGCGACCCAATATACGTAGAAATTGCCTAGTCTGGTCTGTCGGTACTCCTAATTTTTTGTGGGGCTTTTTTATTCTTGACAGTTACTTCCTTATAGGAATTCGTCGACTTTTGACACTTTTTGCAAAATCCCTGACTTTTCCCTGAAACTTTAAAGGATGTCTTATCTAAAGAAATTAAAGAATGGTTTAATAAAAGTTATTAATTTTTATCGTAAGAAGAACAAGGTATAGAGATTATAAGAGACAAGAGGGGTATCAGGTGTTTCGGCAAGATCTGACAGTCTTCTTAGTAACGTCATTATGCACTTTGGTAAAGATAAAGTCGGCGGATGATCAGGCAAGGTGTAGGTAGTAGAGCAGCTTTATGACACGTGAATATCTCTTATCCTCTTTTTCATTTTACCGCTTCTGTCTCGGCTACTCTTCCTCCATACTCTTAAGATGCAGTACAATATGGTGGGACTCCCGATGGACGCTGATGGCTATTCTTTCGAAGCTGCGGAGAGTTTCTTGAGAGTGGTGCGGATAGGGTTTCACTTTAGACAACCAGCCGAGGCTAGGTAACGCACGACACTCAGGTTACCTCACCTTAGCTGCTACCAAGGATTTCTGGGCGACTCAAGCCCTTCTCAAAAAGCGACAAGCCGACGCTACTGCCATTAGGATCAGCCGGTAAAATCCTTTATTTTTGGCTCCTGTGCTTTTGTCGTACCAACGACCGGTGGTCCTCACTTCGCATAGTTAGTCAAGGGTGGCCCAAAAACAAATCTGTTTTTGTCGTTATCTCACACCCTATTTTCTTTTATTTCGTGTAAAAATAATATTCCCTTTTTTATAATTTGAAAAAAATAGTTTTGATCGTGGTCGAAGGTCTTTGAGCGCTCAAAAGTGTTAATGTTTTTAAAATGAAAATTACAGATGAGTTACGCAGAAGCAATGATTATGTCAAAATGATAGTTGGCATCACTGAACATAATTTTGTTTTAATTTTAGTTAGAAAATACTACACCGAAAATTTGAAAAACCACCCTCTATAGGAGATTGCAAATTATTAATTTACTTTTTTAAACACCTTAGGTATTTTCGGCATTGCCTGAATAAGAGTGACCTAGTAGAAGTTAAAATATGTGCTAGTAATGGAAAACATCCCTTAAACTTCTAAACACTACCCTTTTGAACGATATTTTGCTTCTTTCACAGTTATTTACATAATATCTCATAAGGAAGGTTCTCGGATTACTTTAAAAAATATTAGTTTAATATTTTATAGAGGAGGAGTAGGGAAAAATGGGGGCAAGAAAGTAGGGGAAATCATGGGAGGGGCAGTAAATGAAAAGTAGTGGAGAAAAAATAGGGGGCAATGAGGAAAGAGGAGCTAGAATAAGTAGGGGGAAGTGGGGTGGGGAAGCATGGGAAATGAGGAAACATGGAGTGGGGAAGCAGGGGAAATGAGGGTGTGGTAGTGAGGGTAAGTAAGTCAATTAGAGGAAATTGGGAGAAATAATCGGAGGGGTAGTAGGCGAAATAAGGGGACGGGATGCATTGGGAAATGTTCCGATAAATTCGCGTAGGTCTGGTACAATACCTACAAATCCCTTGAATTGCTATAAAATCCCGTAAATTATCTTGACATTTTTCATCTTTAAAAATTTCTTCAAAA
This sequence comes from Andricus grossulariae, assembly GCA_011634705.1. NCBI lineage: Eukaryota > Metazoa > Arthropoda > Insecta > Hymenoptera > Cynipidae > Andricus > Andricus grossulariae. Next base: position 71,098,645 of record JAABKJ010000755.1, read on the forward strand.
GTTTTAAAATTATTAGAATTGTGTGAAATCAGTTCAATGCGTATGAAATCTTCTAAAATTCCTTGAAAACTTCAACATTTGCTGAAATTCTTTGAAACCTTCGAAAATACCCCAAAGCTTTGGAACCCCATAGAATCCTTTCAAATCCCTGAAACCAGATAAAGTCTTTTAAAACCCTCCAAATCATTTCCCATTTTTTAAAATCTATAAAATTTTGAAATTTGGCAAAATTTGGATTTTTGAGATAGCGGAAATGTTATTTTCGCAAGTCTAGCGAAGACGCTTGAAAATATTCTTGAATGCAAAGTGAAAAAATAGTTACATAAGCGAAGAATTTGAGAACATTTTGTGGTACTCATGTCCGGAAAATTAGTTAGAATTTGTGACAAAATAATAATAACGTAATTGGCTCCCTTCTAATATTTTTGTCACAAAAAACTCCTGCTGAAATAGGATGGATTTTGAAGGATTTGGTAGTTGGGTTCTATTTCAGTACTGTTTTTGGAACACGAGTCCTATTGTTACTTGTAAAAAATTAAAATTGAAAAAATTAAATTAAATTTCTTTGATACTTTTGCTTTTATTTTGGACTTTTAAGGAATTGCCTCTACAAGATAGATACGGGACTTGAAACTTGATGCTTGGCAGGGTGAAAACGTTATTTCCAAAATTCCGTGATTTTTCCTTGGCTAATTATTCATTTTCCTTACCATTAACACTCAAGTACCAGCATTTTATTTCTGTAATATTTTTAACATAGGATCTTTTATAAACGAAATAAAACAATATTTTAGATACAAATTTGAAATTTTCAAATTTATTCAATTTAAGCAAAAATGATGACTTTTCTACCATTAAATCTAACTTTTCAACAAAATACTTGATTTTTCAACTAAATAATTAATCTAGCAGCAAAATAATTCAATTTTAAACACTAAAAGATGAATTGTAAACAAAAAAGTGTAATGGTTGATAATTCAACCAAAAAGGTAACATTTCATTTAGAAAAAATTAATTTTAAAACTAGAAAGACGAATTTTCTGTACAAAAAATGAATTTTGAACAAGAAAATATGAATTTTCAGCAAAAAAAATTAATTTTCAACAAAATAGTTGAATTTTCAACCAAAGAAATATACCTTCATTCAAAAAAACAAATGATCAACAAAGTAGTTCAACTTTTGCCCACGCAGTTGAATTTTCAGTTAAAAAAGATTCATTTTCAACAAAATAGTTTAACCCCCAACCAAAGAGATGAATGAATTTTTTAATTAAAAAGAAAAATTTAAAGCGAAAAAGTTTAATTTTCATCAAAAAAAAGATTTTAGTTTGACTTTTCAACACCAAAATATGAGTTTTAAACAAGAAGTTAATTTTCTACGAAGATACTTGAATTTTAAACCCAAAAAGACTAATTTTCAGCCAAAAAGGATGACTTTTTTTACAAAATTGTTAAACTTCAAAACAAATAATAATATTTATAACTAAAAAGATAATCTTCAGTAGAAAGCAACTATAAAAAAAGTTATACAAGAATAAATACAAGGTAAATAAATTTTTAACAAGAATATTATATCAGGGTTACCGCAAAACTTCATTTTAAAAATTCATTCATTTTTCCCTGACCAATTTGATAAAAAAATTCTAAATTAAAATTAAAAAACTTAAAATTTATTCTGCTTGACAGTTACTTCAAGTTATAGAAATTCCCTGACTTTGGCAAGATTTTTTTTCTAAATCACTGACTTTTCTCTGACCAATAAAATTCCCTGACTTTTAAAAATAGTTGTTAGCCAGGTTCGTTTTTCACTCACCAGGTTTCTTTGGCGCGTAAAGTTAAATTCTTATTAAATTTCTGTACAGCTACTGCATGTTATTTGTTTTATTTGCGAATTTCCGAAAATTATTCATATAAATAAAGGACCCCTCCCCCTACTGTAACAAATAATAACAAAATCTCTGAAACCCTCCCCCCATTTGACCTGTTACGTAATTAAGCACGGTCCGAAATTTATACATCATTGCGATAGTTAAAAATATGATATTTAGACTCATTATGCAATTGTGAGCAGATTTTCAATTAGAAACAACTCGCTAGATAATCAAGAGCACGACTGAGCGGGGTCAGGACACAATCGCTCGAGCGCCACAATAATTCTTTTTTTATCGTACCAATGAATGTTAACAGTGCGTTACGCGTTAGATAAGGTAATTGCGGGTTGCAAGTAAACGCGTTTAGATTCTACTCGCGAGGGGTTTCTAGATTCATAGATTTTACGTGATTTACACATTCGTAAAGCGACAGTTTAATCACGGTGTGATAACGTTTTACGCATGCTTGATCGTAACTCACATCGAATCCCATATTGTGGAATATTTCATGCAGGTAATAACTTTGTACAAGGAAAATAAATCGCAAACAATTACTCATTAAATGTATAATATGTTCATTATAATGTACAAACAGTTATTTATTTTCTTTAAAAATTGAAATTGTTACAAAAATTCTCTTTAAATTCTGGACTAACTTAATCAAATAGTTGATTTTGAGAAAATTTCTTGAATTTTCGGAATTTTTGCTCTCAACCTGATACCTGCAGAGTGACCAAAAAACTTCACTTTCAAAATTCTTGGACTTTTTCGTGATTTTTCCCTGACTAATTTCTCATTATGTCTGGCCATGATATTCATATGAATTCAAGCAAAGTGAAAAGAATTTGATAAATTGATAACAATTCAGAGAAAATCAAAAAATACATTGAATTAAAACCTACTGAATAATATGAACATTTAGAAAAATTCAAGGGAATTCAAGATGATTTGATGAAATCCCTAAGGATTCAAGGTACTTTTAAAAGATTCTAAGATGAGTTAAACAAAAATTCGAAGAATCCAAGTGAATTAAAAAAATTGACGAGAATTCACTCATTTCTTATGAATAAATTCTTGAAAGCACATCAAAATATCACAATATGCCGTGAAATTCTATGAAATTTGGTGACATTCCCCGAAATCCTGAACAATTTATTAAAACACCTTGAGAGCTTTCAAAACTTTGTGAAATCTTCAAAATCCTAGGAAATCTTATAAAATCTCCTGAAAATTTGCTCAGAAAATCTCTTGAAATTTTTATGACCTGTTGAAAATGCCTTCAATACTTAAAAACAATATCAAATATTTCAAAACCTTTTAAATCCCTCCAAACTATTAAAATTGATCTAAAATTCCTTGGAATATAAGATATTAAAAATCCCCTGAAATCTTTTGAAAATTTTTCAATCTTTTGAAAATCCCTTCAAATCTTTTAGAATACACTGAAATCTTCAAAATCCTTTTGAATCAATTTAAATGATCAAAATCTATAAAAATAGCCCAAGATATTTCCAATCATTTACAATATTTTTCAATCCCTTCAAAGTTATTGAAGTTCTTATAAATTCCTTGGAATTTGTGAAAATACAGTAAAATATTAAAAACTATTTGAAGTCCCGTTGAATGAGTGAAATCGATTTGAAATCACTTCGAATCTTTAAAAATATTCTAAAATCTTTCAAATTCTTTAAAATCTTTGGTAATTAATATCTTGAATCATTTGAAAATATTTGAAATCTGATAATTCCAGAAATCCTGGATAATACATTAAAATACCTTGAGAATTTTTGAAATGCCTTAAAATCATTGAAATACTCGCAAATATGATGAAATCCGTTGGAATCTTTCAGAATATCCTCGCACATTCTAGGTTTATAAAATCATTCCATGTCTTAAAAAATTATAGAAATTTCAAAAGAGCTTTATGAAAATTTGTTCAAATACCTTAAAATCCTAGGAAATTCTTTGAAATTTTTGTAATCTCGCGAAAATTCCATGGAATTTTGAAAAGTACCCTGACAGATCCTTTGAAATCTCTTTAAGTTATGCAAATGTATAAAAAATTTTTTTGAATCATATAAAATATCTTGAAATTTTTTAAATTCTTTAAAATCTTTGAAAACATCTTGAATTATTTAAAAATATAAAAACGCAACAAACTCGCTTGATTCTCATAAATAAATTATTTGAAATCGATTAAAATATTATGAAATCTCGTGAAATGCATGAAATCTGTTGAAATTTCTTGAAATCCTGGAAAATTTTTCAAAATGCCTTGGAAGCTTTAAAAAACCCTTAAATACATTGAAATCCTCTCAAATCTGATCAAATTGTTCTATATTTTCTAAAATTCTAGACATTTCTTTAGAGCTCCACGAAAATTTGTTTGAAATAATTAAAATCCTCAAATTCCTAGGAAATTCTTTGCAATTTTTTTATTCTTGTTGAAATTCCATGGAAGTTTGAAAAGTACCCTATAAAATCCTTTGAAATTTCTTTGAGTTATGCAAATGTATAGAAAATTTCTTCGAATCATTTAAAATATCATAAACATTTTTTTAAGTCTTTTAAATCTTTGGAAACACCGTGAATTATTTAAAAATATTAAAAACGCAACGAAATCGCTTGATTCTCAAGAATAAATTATTTAAAATCCATCAAAATATCATACAATCTCGTGAAATACATGAAATCTTTCGAAATTGCTTGAAATCCTGGAGAATTTTTTTAAATGCTCTGTGAGCTTTAAAAATCCCTTAAGTAGATTGAAATCCTTTCAGATCTGATCAAATTGTTCTATATTTTCTAAAATTCTAGGAATTTCTTTAAAGCTCTAAAAAAATTTGTTTCAACCTCTTAAAATCTTTAAAGTACTTGTAAATTCCCTGACAATTTTTAAATCTCTAAAAAATTCCTCCAAGTTTTGAGAAATGTCCTGGAATTTTTTGAAATTATTGAGATCTATGCAAATATCCTTAGAATCTTTTAAAATATTCTAAGCTCTTTGAAAATCTTCGATATTTTTAAAAAATATCTTGATCATTTGAAAGTCTTTGAAATACCACGAAATCCCCCATTGTTGTAAATCCACCCGACTGTCGGTTTAGCCTCCCGCGGTTTATCAATTCCTAGAACTGCTGGCCGACGAAGTTTCTCAATGCGCAGGGCGAGAGACGGTTGCAACTATCGCCTCAGAAGGGCCATAGTGAGCGAGTACTCAGTCGAGTATATTGCGTAATATTATGTATTTCAAATGGAAACGGTTCAGGCGGCCCTAACACTGAGGCTAAACCGAGAGTCGGGTTCAAATATTTTGAAATCCATTCATATATAATAAAATTTAGTAAAATTGCATGTGATCTGAGAATATTTCCTTAAATCCTGAATAATTTAATAAAATATTTTAACAGCTCTTAAAATCTCTTCAAATCATTTTAATCCTCGCAAATCTGATGAAATTCCTTTGAATCTTTAAAAATATCCCAAAAAATTTTTAATCCTGTAAAATCGTTCCATATATTCTGAAATTCTTTAAAGCCTATGCAAATTTTTTTAAGTCATTCAAATCCTTGGAAAATCCTTGGGAATTTTTAAGTCTCTTGAAAATGCCTTGGAATCTTTTAAATTACCCTAAAATATTTAAAATGCTTTGAAACCTTCTGGAATTCTTCGAAGCTTTTTAAAACTTTCGAAAATTCCTTGGAATTTTCAAAAATGTTTAAAAATATTTAAAATCCCTTGGAATCCCTTCAAGTCATTGAAATCTGCTCACAATTCCTTGTAGTATTTCAAAACACCATAAAATATTTCAAATTCTTTAAAATCTTTTGAAATCCTTGAAACCTTTTAAAATTATTTTTAAAATTCTTCGAAATGTCTAAAAGTACAGTAACGTTTGTAAAATCCTTTGAAATCACTTCAAATTATTGAAATCTCTCCAAAATATCTTAAAACCTTTCAAAATGCCCTAAAATATTTCATTAGAATTTGAGAGAATTCAGAAATAGATATATACCTGAATTCAGTACTGGTAAACCAATGGGTTAATGTATTGAAGGAAAAGTGACTAGAGTGATCTTTTCATTTTAAAAAGTGACTATAGTGGCTTTATCCTAAAGAAGTAATTAAAAAGTCATTTGAGAAAAAAATAACTAAAAGTGACTGTGTGTTAGCTCCCTCCAAATGTTATATCGTGGCATTTGACTCTGATGATCGAAATATGAGGGGAAGCGTGACGTCTCCTAATTATGGAATATTCCGAAATCGATACGTTTGTCTGTGAATTGGAATTCACCGACTGAGTGAAAATGATGAAAAAGAAATATCATCATTATAATGGACTGAAACATTGAGTGGAGGCAAATGATTGTTCTTCGTGGGTGAATAGTCATCCTCGAGAGGGAGTGATTGTAAAAAGGGAACGAAAATCAAATTTAAATGAGAACTTTCGTCATTTCTTTTTGAGACAGAGCAGGGGAGTCATCGATGCGACGAAAGGGTGGAGAAAGTAGACGAGGTTCATGTGTGTCCGTGTAGGGGTTCACTCCCCTTAACAACCTTACGTACTTGATGTCGGCCCGTCTCAGCCCACGCCAGTGGATGTCAATGACTCGGATGACTTCGTGAATATTCGTCGTCTGCGCAACTACGTCACAGGAAAATCGATCATTAACCAGACTTTTCTAGACTACGTCTTGGAACTAGACGAGTTCCGAAGTCATTAAAAAATAATAGATTCCTTGAATCGAAAGCCGGAAAATATTGAGTATCATGAACCCCATCAATTGAGGGCCCGGATCAAAGAAATCGTTATACTCGGCGCCTAGATTCGGGAGGCCCCTGAACGTCGCTTAAATTCAACTGGTCAGGGGTCTCTCCACTCTGAGCGCCAGAAATTTATAACCGGTTCTTTGATCCGGGCCCTCAATTTCGACTGACTAGTAGATCCTACGAGGCTTCATCACTAGTCGAAAGAACTTTTTGCACTAAATTATACAAGTTCTTGCAGAGAATTTAGTTACTTGATCGATTGCCATCAGAAGATAACCCTTAGGAGTTGTCATCATTATTTTGTGATTAGAAATGTCAGGAAATTAGTCGAGGGTTATATTTTTGAGTTGAGGAATGTTGGATATGATAGGGAGAGTTGACCACCTCGGTGATCTCTTACAACCGGCGTCTGCTTCCAACCCCTTTTTTCACTCGCCCACCGTCTCACGCATGCAGGGGCTAAGTGCACCCCTGTGCACTGCACATTACAGTGCGCCCAGACTGCACCGCTTCGACGTAGCATCGCGACGAAAAAAGCGAAAGGTGTCTACAGAGTTCCTGAAGTCTAGAAACACTCAGTAATAAACCTAGTTCACGATTCAAAAAAAGGGGTAATAAAAATATCTGCATTTTTTCTCACGAAAAATATTTACAGAACAGAATTCGAATCTTTTAAAGTATTGGTAATTGTATACTTTGATGTCTTTCCTTAATTTTTGAGTAAATCATATTAAACCTTTTCGAAAACCTACTTTCTAATCCAAAAGTAAAGTTTCAGTCAAGGTAAACCAAGAAGCATTTGTACTTTTGTCAAGAAATACAAAAGAAATTACAATTTTTCAAATAACTGCTTTTTTCAATGTTTTGGGTTTTCCACTCTTTTTAATTTTGTATGCAAATCGATCGTAAAGGTGCATTGAGGCTTTTAGGTGGGAACTTTTGGACAAATTAGAGATACTTCCGATAATAGAAATTTTCATTTTATTTTTTTATACGTCTTCCCGGTTATATGTTTCATAATATCAACTTAAAAAATTGTAGAGTTTTTTCATTTTGTATGTACATCGATCGTATAGGTGCATTGAGGCTTTTACATGGGCACGTTTGGTCAAATTTCACACTATTTTTAGCAATTAAAAATTAATTTTGAACCTTTTATGTACACCTTATGAATAATGTGTTTTAAAATTCAAAGAAAAAAACAGTGAAACTCTTTTTGTGTTGCAGAAAATTTCGACTTTTTGAGAAATTTGTTTCTTCGGTCACATTTTTTTCTATGGTAAAGTTTGAAAACCGAAAGTAGCAATATCTTTTATAACCATTATCCAATATTGTTATGCAAATAAAATTAAAAATTCATCAAAATTCGTCTGACTCAGGCGTCTTGAACTTCAGCCCAATCACTTTATACGAAAACAATTGACTACAATTCTGATACGGAATAAGGAATTACCCAAAAGAATTACAATTTTGAGTTAAAACAGGAAATTTTCTAAAAAAAAACTACAATTTTGACATGGAACAAGGAATTTTTCAAAATATTTACAATTCAAAGCTGGAACGGGGTACTTTCAAAAAGAATTACGATTCTGATTTAGGACAGGGAATTTTCGAACTGAAGAATAATCTTTACTTAGAACAGTGAATTTTCCAGAAGAATAACAATATTGACTTATAACGGATTATGTTCTCAAAGAATTAAAATTCTGAATTGGAACAGAGAATTTTCAAAAAGAAGAATAATTTTTACTTGGAACAGTGATTTTTCTGAAAGAATTGCAAATTTGACTGGAAACGTAAAGTTTTCGAAAAAAATTATGATTCTGATTGGGGACAAGGATTTTTCAAAAAGGGCTATAATTTTGACATGAAAGGAGGAATTTTCCCGAAAGACTCACAATTTTGATTTCGAAAAGGAAATTTTCTAAAAGTATTATAATTCTGACATGGAATAAAAAATTTTGCAAAAGAATTACAATTTAAGTTGAAACAGACAATTCTCGAAAACAACTACAATTTTGACATGGAACAAGACCTTTTATAAAATATTCAAAACTTTAAGTTGGAACGGGGAATTTTCAAAAAGAATTATCATACTGATTAGGAACATGGAATTTTCATGAAGAAGTATAATTTTTACTTGTAACAGTGTATTTTCCGGAAGAATTAAAATTTAAATTAGAGAAAGGAATTTTTAAATATATTCACAACTTTAAGTTGGAACGGGGAATTTTCAAATTCGTAAAGATATATAATTTTTACTTGGAACAGTAAATTTACCACAAAAATCAAAATTTTGACTTCAAATGGGGCATGTTCGGAAAGAATTATGATTCTAATTTGGAAAAGGGAATTGTCGAAAATAATTGCAATTATAAGTTGAAACGGGGAATTTTTGAAAGGAATTATGATCCTGATATGAAAAAAGAGAATTTTCGAAACGTGCTATGAAATTAACATGAAACAGTGAATTTTCCTGAAGATTTAAACTTTTAACTTCAAATAGGGATGGTTTGAAAAGAATTAGGATTCTGATTTAGAACAAGGATTGTTCCATAAGAAATAAATTCTGAGTTGAACATAAAAATTTTAAAGAGAAGTGTAATCATCAGATCGGAAAAATGAAAAATTAACCCAGAAAAAAAAGGGAAATGGCCAAGAATTAAAATTCATCCGTCTGGTAGACACTCTCTTCCACTTATAAAAATTTCTTGACTTCTGCAACTTTTTTTTCAAAATCCCTGATTTTTCCGTGATTTCTACGTTTTCTCCGATCTGCGGCCACCTTAGGAATAAAATGAGTAGAAGAAAATTAGGAAAGGTATCTAGTTTGTTGGAAATTGTTCTCAGGGAATTGGTTTGAAAGACCCTGATGATGACGGCTAGATAAGAGGTTGGGGAGTCGAAAAGGAAGGGGGTAATCCACGCATCATATCTCACAGTTGACAAGCATTCATGACCCCCCTGTGTCGGAGGCCTCAATAGAAAACGACATCTACCAACAAACGCCCTCCATGAACTCTCCCCTTAACCCCGCACCTATATCGGCATTGCAGCAGCAGAGTTCAACTTCATCAGTCCGGACGGAACATTGCAGGAACCAAGCCCCATGTTCTGTTAAAAAATAACCGAATCACCGTGAATGCATTCATATTTTCAAAAGGATTTCTCATGAAAAAAAAAACTTTTTTATAGGTCGCTGAGGTCGTACTTTTCGCCGGAAAAATCACGCAACTTCTGCAGAGCGAGTATTGTCGGATAACTTTTATTGTTACTTTACAATGTATTGCGGATTTTCACGTTTTTTTCAGGTTGCAGGAAGAAATGATTTAAAGCTCGATGTGTGAGTTTCCATATTGATCTCAAAGCCATTTTTCACAAAAAGTATTCTGCAGGTGAAACAGAAAAAGTATAATAACCAGTATGGGCCGTTTAAAAAGTGCGTCACACTGACAGGATGTAGGCGTAACAGTTTTTGTGACGATTTGCAACGTAGGGAGAGAGGGTTTAACGCAGAATGTGATATCACACATGGAAAACATAAATAACAATTGTTTTGAATTCTTGAACCAAATGAAAATAATTTCTTTTTCGGTGAAAGTTAATTCTTTTTATTGAAAAATCGAATATTCTACTTTTGGTTCAGAATTCATCTCGCTTGGTTACAAATACTGATATATGGTACAAGATTCAATTATTCTGTTGAAACATCGTATTTTATTGGTTGGTAATTATTTTTTTCTAACGAAGCATTTAACTGTTCTATTTATTGGTTGAAAATAGAATTACTTGGTTGAAAGTTGAACTACTTTGTTCAAAATTCATTTTATTAGTTGAAAATTCATGTATTTTATTGTAAATTCGTCTTCTTGATTGAAAACATAACTGCTTGATTTAAAGTTGAACTACTTTGATGAAAATTAATTTTATCAGTTGAGGATCCATCTCTTCGAGTAAATATTAGTTTTTTCTTTTTTGTTGAAAATCAAGTTTTTGAACTGCAAATTTAATTATTTCATGTTTGTTTGAAAGTAGATAGTTTTTAGTTTAAAATTCAACTGTTTGGTTGAAAATTGATGTATTTTGTTGTAAATTTGTCCTTTTTTGTAGAAAATAAATTCTTCTTCACTGAAAATTCAATAACTTGGTTAAAAGTTGAACCACTTTTCTGAAAATTCCTTTTATTAGTTAAAAATCCATCTCTTTGGTTGAAAATTAGGCTATCTTTTTATTTGAATTCGTCTCCCCCCCCCCACTGCAAATTAAATTTGTTCATTTTTCGATGAAAATTGACTGTTTTTAGTTTAAAATTGAACTATTTAGTTAAAAATTGACTATTTTGTTGAAAATTCATATTTTTTAGTTAAAGATTCAACTGCTTTGTTAAAAATTCGTCTCCTTGGGTTAAAAATGCTATTATTGGTAGAGAATGTAACTTTTTATCTTGAAAATTTAACAGTTTGACATTTTTTCTCTATTGAATAAAAAATTTTTCTTGGTTGAAAATTCAATTTTTTTTTGTAGAAATGTTATCTTTTTTGGTTCAAAGAGTAACTTTTTGGTTGAAATTTGAACTTCTTTGTTAAAATTTGTTTGAAAAAAATGATCGTTTTTATTAAACATTCAACTATTTTGTTCAAAATTTTATTATTTTGTAAAAAAATTTAACTATTACATCAATAACAGATTTATTGTGTTGAAAATTCATCTGTTTTGTTCAACATTCGTCTTTTTGAAAAAAACTTGTTCCTATTGGATTGAAAATTCCACTGTCTTTTGCAAAATTTCTTTTTCTGGCTTGGAAATTCAACTATTTAGTTGCAAATGTAACTGTGTTTGGTAGAATTTTATTTTTCAGTTTAAAAATTCGACTCAATGGTTGAAAATTTACCTATTTGTATTAGAATTCAACTTTTTTGGTAAAAATTAATTTCTTTTGTCCAATTTTTCCTATTTTTAAAGCAGTTTGGGCTTTGAAGTCTGTTAATATATTAGGTTTGTGTGTTTTATTTTAGACGTTTAAGAAATGAAATCGATGAAAAAATTGTGAGTCAACATTGGGAGGGGGGGGGGGGGGATTCGTATTTGTAACGTCACTCTGTTGATTGAAGCTTTGTGTGATGATCTGTGATGAAGAAGGGGAAAGGTGGAAAAAGTGTTCAAAAGTGACGTAGTTTTTGAACAGAGCCCCTATTGACATTCAAGGTAAATTTAGGTAATTTTTTTAATTAAATGAGCTTCTCGTTCTTTTTTTAATAAATTAATCCCTCTACTCTAATTGGATTGATATTGAAATTCAGAGGAGTCTTTGATAAGGTTAACGAAAATCCTTCCTCTCTATAACTCTCAACCGGATGTGCACTCGTGAAGTGTTCTGAAGATCAAGGGAATAAGAAAAGCAGTCGCTGACGATGAAAGGTGGAAGCTAGTAGAGAATTGCGAGGAACTTTGAAAAAAGACATCAGGAGCCATGCATAGAGAAAATTGAAACGTAGAGGAACTTAGCAGAGGAATGTGAAAGGAGTGAGTCGAGAAAGGAAGGAAAGCAGAAAAGCTTTCCATCAAGCAAATCGAATCGCACTTGCAAGCTCAGTAAACAGATGGATGATAAATGATACTTTGAGCTTTAAATCTCCTTTGCGTAACTATTCATTCGCAATGGTTGAATCCTCTGATTTTTTTCCTTTAATACTCATGGAAATTCGCTGACTTTTTCCCTGATGTTCGCTTAACCAATATTTTGATTTCCCGAACATTTGTAATCAAATACCAGAATTATAATCTTGTAATATTTTCAACATAGAATTTTTTTAAAACGGAATACAAGTTCAAATTAAAATAAAGGAATGGTTAATTAATTGATTCATATCAACAAGAAAAAATTACTTTTCTATCATAAAAGTTGAATTTTCAATCCGTAAGAACAAATTTAAAAAAAGTTTAATTTTAGACCAAAAAAGATGACTTTTGAAGTAAATAATTTAATTTATAACAAAAAATTTGAATTTTCAAAACAAATTTTCTGTCAAAATAGACGAATATTCAACAAAACAGTTTGCATTTTGAAACAAAAAGATGACTTTTCAACAAAATAATGTTATTGCTAACAAAATTAATTGAATCATCAACAAAATAGCTGGCGTTTTAGTCACATACTAGAATTTACTAGCTACAAAGATGAATTTTTAACTAAATATTGGGATTTTTAAACAAAAAAGATTAGAATTTATGCAGAAACTGTTGATTTTTCAACCCGGAAAGTCTAATTTTCAACAAAAAAAGATTAATTTTTAATCCTAAGGGACGAATTTTATGTCGAAATAAACGAATGTCGAGAAAAAAGATGAGTTGAGAACAAAACACGTGAATTTTCAACAAAATAATTAATGTTAAACACGAACGTGAAATTTGTAACCAAATACTGGAATTTCCTACCTAACAAGTTGAATTTTCAAAACAAAAATTCAGAAGTTCTGAATAAAAAATATTACATCTTGACCAGAAACTGTTGAATTTTTCACCAAGCGAATGTGAATTTTTAATTCTAAAGGACAAATTTTTTGTTCAGATTCCAAAAAAGACGACTTTTTAACAAAATACTTAAATTTTCAATGAAATAATTAAATTGTCAACACGATAGTCGGATTTTTAATCAAATACTGAAATTTTATACCAGCAGAAATAAATTTTTAAGCAATATTCGAAATTTTTGAATAAAAATGATTAAACTTTGAACTAAAAGCAGTTGAATCTTCAACTTGGAAGGTTGAATTTTCAACAACAAAAAAATACATTTTTAATTCTAAGTACAAACTTTCTGCTGTTCAAATAGACGAATGTTCAATAAAAAGTTGAATTTTCGACCAAAAAAATGACTTTTCAACTAAATGCTTAAATTTTTTACAAAATAATTAAATTTGAAAATAAATAGTTGAAGTTTCAACAATAAAATTAAATTTTGAACAAAATAGTGGAATTATTATTCAAATTGTTGAATTTTCAGCCTACAAAGATAACTTCTGAACCAAAAAGACAAATTTTAAGCAGAAATGAAAATGTTAAATTTTCAATAGAAAAAAAAATTATCTTCAACAAGTGAAAACAAATTTTCAACGAAATTATCGAATTTTGAACAAAATAGTTGGATTTTTAACCACATACTAAAATTTACTACCTACAAAGATGAATTTTTAACTAAATATTAGAATATTCAAACGAAAAAAATTAGAATTGATGCAAAAACTGTTGAATTTTCAAGACGGAAAGTTTACTTTTCAACAAAAAAAAAAGATTAATTATTAATCCTAAGGGACGAATTTTCGGTCGAAATAAACGAATTTCAAGCAAAAAGATGAGTTTCTAACAAAATGCGTTGAATTTTCAAAATAAAAAAATTAGAAGGAACGAATAAAAAATATTAAATCTTGACCAGAAATTGTTGAATTTTCCACCAAGATTCGTCCTAAGGGAATAGTTTTGTTTCAAATACCAAGAAGATGACTTTTTATCAAAATAATTAAATTTTGAATAAATAAAGATACATTTTTAATCCTAAGGATGAATTTTCTGCTGTTCAAATAGACGAATGTTCAATATAAAGTTGAATTTTCGACAAAAAATTGAATTTGGAACAAAATAGTGGAATTATTAATCAAATTGTTGAATTTTCAGCCTACAAAGATGACTTCTGAACCAAAAATACGAATTTTTAAGCAGAAATGAAAATGCTAAATTTTCAATAGAAAAAAAAACAATTTTTAAGGAACAAAAACAAATTTTCCACAAAATTATCGAATTTTCAGACAAAAAGACAAATTTTTTACAAAAAGGTTGAATGCTCAACCAGCAAATATTTATTTTCTACCAAAAGTACAAATTTAGAAAAATATAGCTCAATTTGCATCAAAACAGATGAATTTTTAACTAAAATTATGAATATTAAGAAAAACATGAATCTTTCACAAAGTAGTTTAACTTTTAACATAGAAGTTGAATTTTACAACCAAAAGAAAACATACGAATTTTGAACTAATAAAAATCAATTTTCAACCAATAATGTAGAAGTAACAGTTTTAGTTTGAACAATTAATTTTAAACAATAACAAAATAAAATGTTTAGCAAAGTGGTTTAGGTTTTACCCAAGTGTCGAATTTTCAATATAAAGCAATCAATTTTCAACGGAAAATAGAATAGGTAAATTTTAAGATGAGGAAATTAATTTTCAACAAAGTATTCTAGCATTCAACCAACGATATGAATTTTCCACTAAGATGATGAGTCTTCAACAAAATAATGATTTTTTCACAAAGTAGATCAACCTTCAACGAAGTACTAGAATTGTTAACCAAAAAAGATTTCAGTTGACTTTTCAACACCAGAATTGGACTTTTTAACAAGAAAGATAATTTCCTACAAAAGTGTTTAAATTTTTACCCAAATAATACATTTTTTAACTAAAATAATAAAACATAGGAGGAAGCAACTAAAAATCAAAGAAATAGAAAAAAGAATAACAAGAAAAACAATAACAATAACTAATGCGAATATTATATCAGGGTGGCCGCAAATTTCATGTTTAAAGTTCCCTAATTTTTCCCTAAGCCACTTTTCATTTTCAACATAGAATCTCTAGTAAGCGAAAAAAAAAAATTTTAATGCAAATATTAAGATATGAAATGTATTATCCGCGATAGTTATTTAAAGTACCTATTATAGAAAGGTCGAGTATTCTGTTCCGGCAAAATAGACCGGATTTTAATTTTCTCGTCCGGAATATTTTGCCGGATTTTAATTTTCTCTATCAGCATATTTTTAAGAACGTCATCATTTTCCGTAAATTATCACAAATTTCCACAACTTTCATAAATTTTCACAAGTCACAGGGGTGCCTTGCCGGAAGAGATAATTAAGATCCGGCGAAATATGCCGGAACAGAAAATTAAAATCCGGTAAAATATGCCGGATCCGTATACACTACGTTATAGAAATTCCCTGAATATTGCAAGACTTTTTTCAAAATCCCTGATTTTCCCTGATCGATACAATTCCCTGACTTTTCCATAATTTCCAGGTTTTCCCTTACCTACGGCCACCCTGTCATTAAAAACTAATTATAATGAAATAATTTCACTTTAGAATATATCTCTTATTTTTATCACAACTCGCGGAATTGTGTTAGCACTTACAGGCGTAATAATTCGAGACTTAAAGGGCGGCAGGAAGTTAGGAAGAGCAGCGAGGACTTTTCTTTTAATTAATTTGGGTGGCATGATGCCGACAGCCTAAAGTAGGACCATCCTTTCGATCCCCTACCAAGCCTCCGTATTATGAACAACTTTTATAATTAAGCAACGAAGAAAACTTTCCCGGAATATACCTCTGTTATTCGGAATAGGATCCCGGGAATCCTGTTGGCTGCCGAGTATCTTCCCGCAACTCGACATGACTTTTCATTTTCCAGCTCGTTTCCCCATTCCACGAATCGCATCGGGCATACATTTGTTACGGATTGAATTACGTCAGCAAACATCGAACTGTAATGAGATCGTGAGATAAAAAGAAAATACCAACCGAACAGCGAAATATTTATCTAACACAATACTGTTAGAGGGAACAATTCGAAAATATTCATGTGAAAATACATTCCTCTGATATTCGCAATTATAGGTGATGAAGGTGTGATAAATACATACTCTACAGCCCAAAATGCTCTTAGAACGGGGAATATAAGGCAATTTTTCAAGACATTGAAGGAATAATAGGGGAATAAGTTCTTGTAAAAATAATGCATTTTCTACAAAATGAATGAATTTTCAACAAACAAGATGAAATTTTAACAAAAAAGATAAATTTTCTGCCATCAATGATGAATTTTCTACCTAAGAGATAAACTTTCATCTAAAATGATGAACCTTCAACTAAAATCTTTAACCAATATGAAAAGTTTTATATGCTTCAGATTTCAAGTCGAAATATATTACATTTTCAATAAAATAGTTGAATTTTCATCGAAAACAGATTTGCTATCAGAAGAGATGCATTTTTGACCCGAGAAGAGGAAATTTCAACAAGAAAGATTATTTTTAATCAAGAAAGATGAATTTTCAACCAAATAATTTTCAACCAAACAATTGCATTGAAAACTAAATAGTTGAACTTTAAAGCAAAAGAGACCAATTTTTAACAAAATATTTAAAGTTTCAACCAAATGTTCAATTTTACATTAAAATACGAGTTATTAACAAAACCGTTGACTTTGCGACCAAAAAAGATAACTTTAACAAAATAGGTGAATTTTCAACAAAATAGTTACATTTTCAACGAGAATAGTTAAATTTTTATCAAATGCTTGAATTTTAAACAAAAAAAGATAAATTTTTAACAAAATGGTATAATTTTTAAAGGAAACGTATTAAAATTTGAACCAATAATGGAATAGTAAAATTGTTAATGAAAAAATTAATTTTTGACAAAAAAAACGAAATTCTAAACAGTTTAGTAAAACCAAAAATGACTGAACTTTCAGATTAAAATAAGCAATTTTGAACAAACAGCAACTAATTTTCAACGAAACAGGTACATTTTCAAGCAAAAAAAGATCAATTTTCCACCAAAAAATTCCATTTTCTACCAAAAAATTAAAATTGTACACTAAACATTTTCGTTTTTAACCATATGAGATGAATTTCCAAGACAAGATGAATTTTTTACAATACAATTCAATTTTTTACCCGGAAATATGAATTTTTAACATAAAAATGAATTTTCTACTTAATGATCAAATTTTTAAACAATCAAAGTTGAAATTCAAGCAAAAGTAACTGCATTTTACAACATATAGTTGAATTTGCAATATGAAGAGTTAATTATAACCAACACTGATAAATACTCTACCAAAGAGATCAATTTTCTTCAACAACAAATTTTTATTTTTCACCAAGATAAATAAATTTTTTACCAAATTTTTTAATTTTCAACATACAAAGATGAATTTTTAGCCAGAAAGAATGAACTTTAAGCACAATACATGAATTTTCAACAAAAAGGTTCAATTTTCAAATAAAAAAGTGAAGTTTTCAACCACGAATAGAATAGTTAAATTTTCAATTAAAAAAATTAGGTTTGAAAACAGACAATTTTCAAACAGCTACATTTTACCAGAAAAAAGCGGATTTTTTAAACAAGATACATTAATCTTTAACCAAATATTTGAATTTTCAACTTATTAAGGGTAAATTTTCAATTAAACACGGAGTAGTTCAAATCAGATAAAAAAAATGTAATTTCAAAAAGACAAATTTTCTTCAAGATAGTTGAATTTCCAAGCAAAAGAGATGAATTCTTAAGAAAAATGTAATGGTTGATATTTAAATAAAAAATATTTAAATTTGAATAAAAATAGTTGAACTCAAAAAAAAAAAGATTACCTTTTAATACAATAGTTGAACTTTCAACGAAAGAATTAAATCTTTAACCAAAAGAGATTAATTCTGAACCAAAAATACATATAATAGAAAAATTTGAAAAAAAAGCTTCAACCAAAAATAGTGACATTTCTTATTCAGTTCTGCTAAAGAAATATTGTATCGACAAATTATTCCCAATAATATTTCATCAAAGTTTTTCGATTTAGCTCAAGACTTTTCATCAAGATGAAGCAGATTACCTGCAGAAATGAAAGCTATTGGAATGTTTCGCGCCATCTAGAACGATCAAGCTAAGCTAATGAGACCATTGACTACCCAAAGCGCCTAAGATTACCAAAGGTAATAGTGCACTACTATTAACAATTATGCGAGATTAGAATGTAGTTTCCAGCATTTCAAACTCGCTCTTGCGCTGCTTTCGCTAATGCAACACAGCTACCGTTGCTTTTAGTTATACTCTCCGATTACGAGATTCTGTCCCAAAACGCAAATGTTCCATTTCCTAACGGTGGCCTCTACTGACATAGATTATAATGTTACCATCTAAGATGCTCTCTGCTTCGAAAACGACCCTATTACTAACATTTAAGGTCGCTTCGAGTTTCAAATGATACGCTTGCACTCTGGAGCTTTCGTACCTTAGAGAACTTTCAAATCATAGCAGGCATGGAAAAAAAGATTTGACTGTTAGTGAAGGAGGGAATAGAAGTGGATGAGATGAGGATGAGATGAGGAATGTTAAGAGAAAAAGAAGTTCAGGAAGGAATTAAGAAAATTGAGAAAATGGGAAAGTAGTGGAGAAGAATATAGGAGAAAAAAGAAGAAGTATACTGAATTAATGTGATCAAAAGAAAAAGGAGCGAAATAAGAGGTTTTACGAAGACGCGGAGAACACCAGGATGGAAGAAAAGGTTTGGAAAGCAGTAAATAGAAAAAGCAAAAGAAGGAAAAGAGCAAACCAGAATATTGAGATGGTAAAATGGAAAAACTATTGTAGGGATTTACTAGGAGGGAATGAGATGCAGGCTAGGAAAGGAGGAAAATAGAGTAGAGAAAGAGATGAGGAACGGGACATAACGAGGGATAAAATAGTCAAGATGTTTGGCATAATGAAAGATGGGAAGGCACCTGGTATATATGATATTCCAAACGAAGTCTGGAAATTTTAGAGGAGAGAACTAAAGGAATGGGCATGGATAATGTGTAATAGAGTACGGAGATGAGAGGGGTGGCTGGAGTTTGGGAAAGAAGAAGTAGTGGTATCCATAGTGGAGAAAGGCAAAGGGGAGGAGGTTAAATATTATAGGGGTGTGACGCTGATGCCAACATTGTATAAAGTATATGTATATTGTTTTGTCGGAGAGATTGTAGAAATAAGTTGAGAGAAAAAAGGTAGAGCCGCCGAATCAGAAACGAGTTAGAAAAGGAATGGGGAAGAAAGCGGTAATGAAACAATTATTAATAAAATAATAATAATAACCCTGCTGAAGGTGTTATCGCGTTGTTATCGCGGTAGGACTTGAGCTTTCCTCTTATTAATTTGACGGCTATTTTGGCTGTAGCGTTGCTACTGACAGTGTTTTCCATGCCAGACAGGCAGCGAAAGAAGAGGAAAGTGACTAAGAGGAACACCAAACCCCATACATTTTAATGGCGTATCTTTTAAAAATTTTGGAACGCTTGTTGCATCTCGAGGATCATCGGGGCGCCCCTGGAGCCACCGCTGGGGGCCACAGCATGCGAGACGGTGGTGATGGTGAACTGCGAAATGGTGAGGCAGATCTCACTCACCAAACAGCTGGCCAGCAAGAACATCTGCGACATACGGTAAGCAGTAAAACAACAGCTGTGTTTGCTGAAGATGCTTTGGCTGGCGTTAGCTATTTGCAGTCAACCACCTAAACAGAAATATCGTGGGAGAGCATCAAGTGGGATACCACAATGAATGAGGAATTGGTGCGTCTCTATTATAAAAATTCGATGTTTGAAACCCCACGCGAAAAAGGATACGAACGAAATTTGCTGCAAAGTATCCTCAAATAGAGAATGTCACACTAGGAGATCTTATCACTAAGGTACTGGACATCAGGACTAGACACATCTCAGAAGATCGAGCAATTGAGATTAACCCATTAGGGCCTGATTTATTTTAGTGTTTCAGAATTGCATTTTTTTTATATGACTAATACTTAAAATATACTTGAGTATGAAATGGCCATTGGTTGTTGAAAACGGTCGTGGGGAATCCTCCTGAGCTTGCTTGACAAGCTTTAGATGAGTTCGTGTGGTGACGGCACGCAGGCGACAATTGACGCGCAAATTTTAAACAACGTGAAAGTGATGCCAAATGGCATTGCTAGGCGCTAATGGGTTAAACAACAGGTTGATTCGGCGTAGAAAAACGAAGGCAATGAACAACAGCATCACACGAACAAGCAGCGGTAATTGATGTTCTTCCTCAACCTGGTGATAATCCAGCATCACCACATTCTCCGGAGGGAGATGGCCAACTAGAACCAGAAGCAGAGGTTCAAGAAGCAAGAAGGCGATTGAAATGGTCATACCATAATAAGAGAGATGTGATGCGCTCTTAATTTTTCGCGAGGAAAAGTGGGCAAAGTGTAAGAAGAGAACATAATCGACTCTTCTTACTTAAGTACCCAGAACTAGCCACAAGAATAACCCTTCACCTATATACCCATCCACACATCACTACTTTACCACCGAGCAATTCACGCCTACCCCGAAATGGAAACGGCTTAATGATATAATAACAAAGGATTACAAATATTTGAAGATATTTCAAAACATTCTATGACATTTTTTAGAGATTAAAATTTTTTAAGGGAATTTTGAAGGATTGTAAGGTATTTAAAACATTTTTACGGGTGTTTAAAAAATTTCCTGGAATGTCAGAAGGTATGGAATGGTTTTGTAGGACCTATAAGGTTTTAGAATATTTTCAAGAATTCGAAGGGATTTCATCAGATTTCCGAGGATTTCAATGATTTTAAAAGATTTAAATGTATTTTAATAAACTTTCTAGGATTTCAGAAAATATTATGAGATTTCATGCAATTTTACGGGATTTTATGGCAATTTAATGAATTTCAAAGAATTTATTTATCAAAAATGAGAGAATACGTAGGATTTCAAAGATTTTCAAATAGTTCAATGTATTACTAAATATTTAAAAAAATTTTAAGATTTTTGAAAATTTTCAAAGATTTAATTGAATTTTCAATTGATTCGAAACATTTTAAGAAATTTCAAAGAATTTCAAAGAATTAAGAGTCTTTTTAAAAATTCCAAGGAATTTTTAAGAGCTTTAATAAGTTAAAAGGGATTTCAAAATATTATAAAGTATTTGAAATATCTTATGGTATTTTCAATATATTTCAATAATTTGAAAGGATTGAAGATTTTTCAAAAGATTTTAAAAGAACTCGAAATATGGTAGGATATTTCAAAGGATTACATTGAATTTTTTATTGATTTCAATAATTAGAAGGGATTTCAAAGGATTTGAAATATTTTAAGATATTTTAAAAGATCCTAAGGCATTGTTAAGAGATACATAAAAAAAGTGAAGGGATTTTCGAAGATTTTAATGATTTTAAGGGATTTGAAAAAATGTTAATTCGGTTGTAGAGAATTTCTTAGAATTTCGAAAAATGGGGAACGATATTACATAATTTGAAAATATTTCAGTGGATTTTATAAGATTTACGAGGATTTCAATGATTTTATGGAAATTTAAAAGGTCTCAAGGTATTTTAATCATTATTCCAGGATTTCAGGAAATGACGATTCAAAGATTTGAAGAGATATTTAAATACTTTGTGCCATTCATTCTTATTTATATGGAATTCACCCTGAATTTTATAATTGATCCTGAATTCTTTTAATTTCTTTAGAATTCTTTTTAATTTTTTCAATTCACTTTAATTCTTCTCATTTCCCGTAAACTACTTTAAATTAACTACAGTTTTACTCAAATAAATTGAATTTGTTGGAATTTTACATTTTTTTGCAAATTCAGGAGAACATTATTCACATTAATTCAAGTCAATTTGGTTGTGGCACCCCTGAGAATAATAAATAAAAAATTTTTAATCGCTTTTATTCCATTCATCAAGATTCTATATTAAAAATGTTACTGAAATAGCATGCAACTTTTTATATTGCAGGAAACTGTTTCGCGGTTTGTTTAAAGTTGAGTGAATTTTATAAGCTTCTAAAGAATGCTGACTGAAGTTATATTTTTCATCAAATAAGCAGTTTATTAATTTTGAATGTTAAGGAGGTACGGTCGCGCACACTATCTGCAAAAAGTTAGTTCTAAGTCTACGTCGGAAAATAATACTGGTTGAGTGAAATCAGTTTTATTAACCCTTAAATGTATAATATGTAGATTATTTACGCAGAAGAAAGTGAAAAATTAGATAATTATGCCGGTATAATGTTTTATTAATTAATTTCCTGTCAGACCTAAGAGAACATTTTTGGCTATGATGGTACACTACACATAGAGAAGTTGTGTATACAGACGAGTATACACTGACTCCTCAAGATCTGAACGTAGACGCGGAAACTTCGCATTTTTCATGGTGTCTGCTTTGACAGTTGTGCTCTTTGACTGCAAAAGAAAACGTGACATTTGTTGAAAATTACAGATCGATTAGTAGTTACAGGTGAATCTATGAAAAAGAAAATTTCTCATAAAATATTGAAAGATGTTGCGCAAGCGCTAGACCCGCTAGGCGCTCCGACAGCGTTGCCGGATAGCTACCACGCACGTGCTTCTTTCATTTTTCGAATAATTCAGAATTCTCAAACTTTGCATACCTCTCATTCTCAAACTAAGAGGACGAAAATTCTGAAATTTTTTTAAAGTCTTCATGAAACTCCCTTCTAATATATATTAGTTTTTGAAATAAAAAACGGTGAGAATAGTTAACGAGTTAAAGTTAGAAATATAACATTTTTCTATGCTTGGGATAGACTTTACGTATATAAGGGTTCAACTTTGATCTTAATTATCTCAGCTCAGGAGAGGACAATATTTTTTTAATTTTGCAAACGTTTAGATAACATTCCAAAGAACCTATAGTCTAGGTCTAAACAAATCCGTAAGAAAAGTGTGTTCGTGACCGTACCTCCTTAATTAGTATAACTGTCAAACATTATTTTGAAATTTATTTGGTGCGAATGTATTAGTGAGCAACTTCACCCTACATAAGCGACTTTACCTCGTTGTACGGTAATATTCGCGACCATAGGGAAATTCACGAATGATCAAATTCCAGACCCTGAACAATTAAGAAATTCTTAAATAGGGGAGACAACCCTGCAGTGGATAATGATTCTACAGTAGATAATCATTAATTAAAACTACTAATGGATGTTGAATGTTTAATTTAGAGTAATTAGTAGTTAATGCACGATACGTTTTAATATAGTAAAATTATAATTAATTATTTTGTTTATATTTTTGCTTTTAATTAAGGATTATCTACTGTAGGGTCATTATCGACTGTAGGGTGGTCTCTCCTAATAAAATAATTCTATTAGATAAACATATTTGTTATTTTATTAATTTGGAAATTGTCCTGCATCGGAAATTGCATAATGTCGGATAAGGGATCAAATTTTTGTTATTTCAATGACCGTACAAAATTTGGCGAATCGGGAATAACCTGGGAAATGACTGAGATTTTTCTCCTCGATAAAAACGGTCACTCTGCTTTAATATGTTAAAAATAAAAATGTGCATTGTTTCCAGGAATATAACATTTTAACTCGATAGTGCGATAGTGGACGGTATACAAGTATAGTACACCATTTCCATAAAATGTAACGGAATAGAGTGACTGTCGCGCGAATAGGTAGGATTTATGGTGAGCTCTCGGTTGCCTGAAGGAAGTTAAACACGTTGATGTACTACGTTATTGCATAACCACATTTCCACACATTGCAGCGTGGCTCCGAGATACGCTGTATCATCACAAGAACCTTCCCGGTCTATGTGTTCTGCTTGGACGAAATATCTATGGAAAAACACGCTCCGAGGGACCTTTATTATATATATGAGATAAACATCCAGACAAGTCACGTAGAGAATAGGAGCTTCACACGTGCGGATGCATGTTTTTGCGGAAATGTACTTCCGTATCTTCAAAGGAAAGGCATGAGCACCGAAAACAGCTACATACATATTTATGATTATTTTTTACGGGCAGTCCACGACTCATCACACCTGCTTCAGGACGAAATCGCACGCACGGTCAGACCGTAGATCTGACCTGAAAAAGGGATGAGGACGAGTCGTGAATCGCCTTTGGTTACTGCTACGAAGATAACCGTAGGTTCATTTTTGCAAGTACAAGCCAACAAGTTAAAATCTTGGCGTTCTGAATTGCACTGGAACTTGGATTGAAGCAGGCCGGATTTGCGCCGTGAAATACCAGCAGCCTAGCGACAAAGGAGCAGTGCGCGGGTACCGAAAACCGTAGAACCGAAACTGGTTTTCATTCCAAGTTCAAGTGTAATCCTATTTCTGAGCCTTATCTCAAGCGTTCTTGTTTATGCTATAAGGATCTGAGGTATGAGGTAATGTAAAAAGATACAGGTAATAATTCATAATACTTCCTACAAGAGAGTTTTGAGTTTACCTTCGCACAGTCCAGGTTACGCACGTTGACTGGAACTAGGCAGTGTATCACTATCACCTAACATATTAAAGATTGCCTTAAATTGACTGGACAAAGTTTTAGGTATGGGTGAAGAAAGGCTTTCCAAAGTTTGCCTAAAACGTCTTCAGGGATGCGAACCTGTGCAGTGTGCAGGCTGTATCTGACATCCTCTCTTCAGGTACTGCCTCATCTATGGATCGATCCTGTGGGGCGGCACCTTCATAGCGGAATATTGTTTGAATTCGTTAGACTTCTTACCTAGGTGCGTCTCATGGGAGATGTGAGGGGCAGATTTTCTTTGAGACATCTTACTTTCGGTTACGTTCAGGGGCAGCTCTGTACAATCTGCAAGCTGGGAATGCAAGAGAATCTGTTTCATTTGCTGGCAGAATGCCCTATCCATGATGCTCATATACAATTTTATCTTTATTATTTCATATGAAAGAGGAAAAATTAATAAAATTTTCAATGTCACCATGTTTATTTATCAGTTATACACCAATTGTTGAAAAACAAACCGGTTTTCAAGCCATTATAAATGTTATATAAATGTCTTATCTTTTATCCAGTCACGGAAGTAGGTTATATCGGTACAAACTCCGGGGTATTTTCCATAATGTTTACTCCAAGAAACTATTAACAAGTGGACCCCAAGAGTCACCCTAGAAAAATATTGTTCTCTTTTTAAGTATATCAATGTTGTCGTTGAAGAAGTTTGAAAAAAATATAAAATTTCAGTTACGATTTCGGCATTAAAAAAGTTAATAAAACAAAAAATCTTAAAAAGAAATTTTAAAGGATAACAATATTTATAATCTCATGAAATTTTTTTGCTCTAATTCTGCAATAATATATGCATGTTAGGAAATATATATTTTTTACAATCTTTCATTTTTACTATAAACACTAATAATTAGGGATGTAAACAAGAAATCGCCGGGTTAGCGCAATATCATGCCTATTTAGGAAAAGTAGAAAGAAGATGCCGTTTTAAAGAACGTAGCAAGAAGAAGAAAAGTTTTTTGAGAAAAAGGGACAAGAACGTGCCTATTTAGAAATTAATTTTTGTTACCTAATTTTAAGTCGGTAGCACTGGTAGTATCATAATAATATATAAGTACTAATACTGCGCAGCTATTAATCCTTCACTAATCAGCTTCTGCAGGTTGTCTGTTATAGACTAACGATATTTTATGTTTTTAGCAAACATTTTACTTTTTTCGCGACATAATGGGCCAATATAAAATGAAGTTTTTTAAACGTTGCCAGTGCTACCAAATTAAATTTGCGAGATAAACATTAATTCCTGAATATGTACATTCTTGCCTCTTTTGCTGGAAAAGTATCTTGTTGGCTATTTTCCTAAAGCGGCACCTTCTTGGCCCCGTTTCTGAATAGGCACGTTCTTGCCCATTTTTTTTAAACAGGACGTTTTTCCAACTTTTCCTGAACAGGCATGATATTGCTCTAACCCTAAGAAATAATATATACATTTTTCTGCTTACCTGGCAAGTCGCTTTATCCACTTTTTTATTCAAATATCCGTAACAAATTGTTCCGTTTCGTATCGAAAGTCCTATGTGAGCATAAATTTTCTTTAATGATTTTAATCGTATGTTGTGAAGTTCCACGTACATTAACTTTGATGAACGAGTTTCTTTTAGCTGTGAATTGAAAATAATAAAATAAGATTCTGATTCATACACATTTTAGTATTTATTATTTGAAGTTGGCATTGCACCCAAGAGTGTAGTCAATGATCAATGAGAAATTCTATGGAGATAGTTTGAAGCCACTATAGTTAAGTTAGTGCATTTTGAAGGGTTTCATTCTTGAAAAACCTGTTCCATGAGAGACTTTTTCATATATTCATACAAACAGATTATCAAAATTTGTAACATTTTTAAAGGTGTCTATAGGTGCAAATGTGGGATATTTTATAAATATGAAATGAAAAGATTTTCGTCATTTTTGTTATACGAGCAAATAAATTTGTTCATGCTTAAGTATATCATGTGGGAGATTTTTTAAATAAAAATTAAAAATACTGTATTCGAACTGACACTATTAAATTATTATGAAATATACAGAGTATTCTTACTTTTGTGTATCCCCAACCTGCAACTTGACCCTAGCACGTTTCTACATGTTCCCCTTTTTTCGGCAATCTTACAGGTTGCATTACAAAAAAGATTACTTGATGCAAAGAAATGTAGTACTGAATACGTCCAATCAAATATTTTTTTTATCTGACCTTGAAAACGCGCCATTGTATGCACGTGAAGCAGGCGTAATGTGGCCGCTTCCAGCCCACTGACGCTCGCACATGCGCACTCCGCCACCGGGCCAACATGAAACTTTACGCCCGCTACATAAAACTGTACACCCGATACACACACACTGCACCTTCGAAGTGAGAACATGGAGGAATTGATCTTTATATTTGAAAAAATTGTATTGCTATACCCGACAGCAACACTCGTCAAAATAGCCTTCTTGACGCCCTCGATACACAATATACTATTTTACCTGAAGAAATCTTTTCATAACAAAGGAGAGCTTTTTGTTCGAAAAACATAATTCCTTAAAGCAAGAAAAATGGTCTCCGATCAAACAAATATTTGATTAGACGTCTTCAGTACTACATTTCCTTTAATCAAGTAATCTTTCTTCTCAGTGTAGCCGTACGATTGTACTTTTCATATACGCCATATTTCGAGAGTCGATAATTTTGTGTTCTGTTCTCTGGATTTTTTATATCATCATTTCCACCAACAACGATTGGCTCACGCCCAGCATCTGCACTGAACACAATATTTGAAAATGAATAAAAATTATGATCTGAGAATTATCAGTGAATAATCAAATCTTGAGTCAAATTATTTATTAAAGAAGAAGGTTACTTCCACATTACTTACTTATTGAAACCATGTGCTGCTGTAAGTCCCCATTTTTTCCAATAATAGCATCACTACAGAATCTGTGATTTTTATGGAATTTGAATTGCAGCTGAAAATATTCAATGTGATTAAACAAATAAGGTTCAAAGTTCATAAATTTTCAAGAATTTATTAATGCGCAGAGAAATATCTAATACATATGCACTGTTTAAACTGATTTACCATATAAGGAACATTTCGAATTGGAATTTCACTTCCTCCTATAATTCTATCCTGGCACCGAACTAATTGATAGTTTGCTGTATAAAAAACAAAATAAAAACATCACTTAAAACCAGTTAAGTAGTTAATCAAGTAAATTATCGATAAATCGTTTAGCGGTCAATTATAAGTTATTTTTAAATTTTAGAGTGGATATAGTAGACGGTAGAAATGATATGCTCACATGCCAAAATTAATGTCAAAAGCACATATGGTACTTTTAGCATTAGGCCTTTCAACGACATTCTCGGCACAATACCGAAAGAATATTGAAGAAGTTGTGGAGAAACTGAAGGAATTGAAAACTTGTAACGTTTATCATTTACGTAACTTCTATCATACCTGATAGCAGAATTTTCCTTATAGAAGTATCGAACGATGAATGTCTACATTTTTATGCTTTCTTGAAATGATAATTTTTTGCGATTATTACTTAACAATTGAATACTTGCATATGAGGAAAACCAAGCTTCATTATTATTAAAACTAATCTGGAAAATTCCTCTATACAACTATCAATTTTAGAATTAGTTTTACTTTGGAGAGAACTTTCTACCTTTCTGGGTAGATATAATGAAAAGGGGTAGAGGGCTAGTGGAAAGGGAGTAGGGGTGTTTTTTACACAATGGAATTTAAACTTTGTATGCATACGTATTTCCGATGAGAGTAAAATATTTTGTCAAATTTGAGTTGACGGACTTGTAACTTTGCATGCATACGTAGTTTTGAGATGATACCTCCTGGATTTACACAATATGAGAAAACCTAAAAAATATGACGTTCATTGAAAATTGAACGATTTTGACGTTAACTTTTATAACTATGATGCGATATCTCTCAAATGCGATATCACAAATAATATTAACCTAATGGGAAATATAAGAAAAAAGTATTTTTTTTCGATACATACCTAGGTATGCTTAAAAAATTAAAGAGTCATATTATTTTGATTATAATTCCCTATAATGCCCAAATACAGCTTTTCATATTATCTAGACACGAACAGTTTTTTATATGATGTCATTAAGGAACCAAAATTTTGATCTATAATCACCCAATCGAGAGTAACTTCGATGGAGACATTTTTTTATATGACATTTGCAGAGTATTGTCGATCTTAAGTAACTTCAGAAGTTAAAAAATTTTGGATGTTGGAAAAAATATGTCAACTGGCCAATCTTAAGAATCCGGTTTCATAAAAAGGGCTCCTTTTAAAAACTATAAAAATCATTTTGTTTAATACTTGATATTGATCAATTCTATTCGCTGTATATTTTTTAAACATTAATTTACTTTGATGACGCATTATTGTATATACAAAATACATAATAAAACCTGAAATAAGCGTTAAATAAAGCCAATTATGAAATGATTGATATTAATCAATGCAGTAATATATTTTAAAGAATTTCGTGTTGGTGATCAGAGAGCAGAAAAAGGTTAGGTGAAGTTAGAAGAGGTATCCCGAGATTGTCTCTGATTGGATTCCTAACGAAGATGGTTAGAAAAACAACTAAAAACATCTACATGAAGTAACAACCACTTGCAGTTTTAAAATCATGTCAAACTACTAAATAAGTCCTTCTAAAGTAGGTAAGAATTCATACTCTAAAGCGCTAAAATAATGTTTACTTTCTGCTTTTGTTAGTTTACTTGCATTGTGAAAAAAAACATTACGTAACTAACTAGAACATCAACTTGCCCTAAACCTAGGAATCTTAACAGAATTGATGCCTTTCTATAGAAACATTTCAGTGCCCGTTTTAGGAAACGAAGATTATATCTTATATTGGGCTATTACTATCCAGACGAATCATTATATCCGAGCCAATCGACTCAACATCTTGATGCGTGAGAAAAAAGGTGGAAGAGTCTATATCATCGAAATTGCTTGTCGACTGAACCGGAATTCGCAGGCAACCTATACAACCAAGATACATAAGTTTAGCGAGCTAAGGCATGATGTAAACACAATATGGATGCCTGTGGAATATGCATATATTTATCCTATCGTGATTTCGGCTACAGGCAATGTGCACGCAAGATGTACTGAATATCTTGAACATTTAGGAGTCAGTTGGGTACTGGCAGCAGCTTAGAAGGCGGTTTTATTAAACATCTTTTTTATTGTAAGAAATTTCCTAGACCATCAGGAAGCAAGCCAATAAAAACTTATGGAGTGGCAGATGGTAGTAGCTCTAAGAAAGCATCCAGGGGCGACTATTGTCACCTTCAATGCTCGCGGCCTTTGTGTAGAGATAACAGCGGTAAAAGACGAACTCCAAACTGCACCATGCTCCTAATTGTGTACCTGCCACAACATCATCGCAAAAGATTTCAAACATCGTATTAAATTAATTTATAACATCCTCTTCTCATTAGGCAATTGACTTAGTCCGCGGCTGATGATGAAAAACCAGGTTCACCCAAGAATAAGTTTAAAAAAAGTAATAATATAAGCTGTCTATCGATATGAGCAGATTACTTCACTCATTGACAAACCATAACTAAAATAAAGGATTATATTTTTATTTGAGACAGCTTTATACCTTATAACATGAATTTTCCTTTTCGTTTTCTTAAATTTATGAAAATTTTGTTTATATAAATTGGAAACCTATTGGTGTCAAACTTCAGATAATCGCGATCAATAAACTTTCAAAATCAGCTTAGTAGTGCGGCAGTTTAGATTGCTCACGGAAAGAAACATTTTGATGCAATATCAATTTCGCATATCTTCATAATGTAAATTTTTTAAATTCGTTTTCAAGGTAATTTTTTGGTTTCATGATGTCTCCACATGGAATTAATTCTGTTTCCATTCAAGTATTCTAAACTCTCGCGACCGTGATCCCACAATAAATGAAGAGGCACTGACCTCTAATAAAGCTTTGAGTCTAAAGGTGTGCTGGGATTTACAAACTGTACTACGGGGCATATGTAAATTTATGAATACTAAGTTTACAGGGCAGAGGTATATGCGATATAGGTGTGGGCAATATTAAACCCACCCTTATTCTCTTTACTTCCAGAAGTTTCAAACATGAACATTTTGTTAGCGTGCTTCACTTGTTATATACTATACTATCAGAGATTATCACCTTATCTTCTGGGTATTTTTATGATGGGTAAATATAGTTAATTTATTATTGTATAATTAACTGAGTGATCTGCGTTCATATCTTCAACACATTTATTGAAATAAAATTGATTATAATCAAGATTTGTGGTAGCGAATCACGGCCAAGTAGAAAAAAAGCTACCAAGAATTGTTATCTGGAATAATAATGTATTTTGGACCTTCTTTCGAATTTTTGGCGTAATTTTGAACTGATTTCAATGAAACTTGATAGCTGACTGTCAAACCCACATTGAAAATAACAGTATGAAGTTATTCTATTCAAAAACAGAACAGTGATGTTATTTCTCTAAAAATGTGTGATTAAAACAGAACACAAACCATAAAAACAACCAATTTTCGGCCTGTGCTCACCTCTACATCCTGATCTATCAAACCGATTGAGATCAAATTTTAAGGAAAAGTCAGTGGCAATAGATTCTCGATATATATTTGCAGGACTTTGCTATATTTTGAATAGTTTTTACGATTCTATGAAGTTAGTGTAAAAAATTTAATACGAATAACCATACATAGAATTTTTAAATCTTAAAAAAATGTGGTCTCAATATTTTTTTAAATGCTCTAAAATTTTGAATTTTTATCGAAAATGACTGGCTAATGAACTTGACCTTCATTTTAAGACACTAAAAGAGTACACCAAAGGCCAATACAATCTGTCAAATCTTACGAAAGTTATCGTGCTAACAGGCTAATAATCCACACACACATGCAACAGAAACACACACATTCGAGAAAAACATTTTTTCAGGTTCGGAAGGTCTCAAAACATGAATATTTGACAAAAATTAAAAATTAATATTAATTTTACAAAATGATAAATAATAAAAATTGTTTGGCCTTTAATTGCCCTTTCATTGACATGTACTACTGAACTCCTTCCCATTTCCAGTTTTTTCTCAGATAAATTTCTATTCTATGATTGATTTGAACGTATTTTTTAATAGCAAAAATATGTTGAAAATTAAAATTAATTAAGAAAAAGTAAATAAAGGAATGATAATGAGTACATGAAAGTCTTGATTTTTCATTCTCCTTTTCATTGACATATACTGCTGATCTTCTTAACTTTTCTATGATTAATTTCTATTCGATCATTTATTCCTATTAAATGATTTATTCAAAAGTAGCTTTTAATCGAAAATAAATAAATAGGCTTACAAATTGATTATAAAAGTAAAATTAAATAAATAAAAGTTTTTAGTCTTTAATTTTTCTTATCATTGACATTTACTACTGATCCTCATCCCCTTTCCGGTCCTTTGTGGGAATTTTTTGAGGTATTTGACTTTTGTTATCTTCAAAATGATGATCTATGATCTATTTAAAAGTGGATGTGAGAAAAATAATGTTTTCGAACTATTGTACAGAATGTGAGTTTTTAATTTATATTTATTGTAGACTTCCTGATTAGTATTACATAAGTATCATTTGGTGGTTATGATTTGATGAAAATATGGAAAAATCAACAACAAAAGATCGGTCAGAGTCTTAAAACTGAATTATTAGAATGCACATCGTAATAAAAAAAATGCATTTTTGAAATTACTGGGTAAAAGGATTCGGATTTCTTAGCCAAACTCTAACAATTTCTTAAATGGATGGCGCCTACTATAAAATTCCAATTATACAAGCTCGAAGGCGGACCTTTTTCTACTTGAACTTCTGTCACTGAGAGGATTTACTCCTTCAATAACGACCAGTTAAATCTTTCGGTTCAGATATTCTAAACCGTTTACCATAAAACTTTCAGTAAGAATTTCCACCATTTTCACGACCTTCGGTCATTAAGGTTCACCCCTATTTGGAAACATCCGTTTTGAGCTTTCCTTTCCAAGAGTAATAAAGGATTAATTTATCATCCAACCTTTGCTTTGCGTACGCAAATTACCCCCATACTCTCTTTAATGTGCAGATAATTAGTGTACAAGGCATTTCAATCTGTTTTCATACTGAAAAACGTACAGGAACAAATTCACAAATAATTTAGTATAATTCACTATCATAACATAAAAATAAATCGTATATGAGCAATTGGGGACTTTAATGATATGAAGGTGTATTTTTTCAAATTACTTGTGAAAGGAAGCAGTTTTTATGAAAAATTTTAGGACAAAATAATTTCGAAAACTTCTTAGATTTGTCAAAAACTAATTTTGAAACTGAATTTCTGGAAAACACCACTTTTTATTCTCTTCATTTTTTTAATAGATAGCTCACAATGTCCTATACAAGCCCTGTGAATATCAGAATGGGATCTCCCTTAGTTTTCGAAAAATAATTGGAAACCTACGCCGAAATGATGCACACGATGTGAAAACCCATCTAACCAACAGACAAACAATAGAAGAATACTTACGTTCTTAATTATTTCTTGAAAACTAAGGGACATCCCATTTTGATATTTACAGGGTTTGTAGAGGACATTGTGAGCTATCTATATACAAAAATTGAAAAAAATAAAAAGTAGGGGGTTTCCAGAAATTTAGTTTCAAATTTAGTTTTTGAGAAATCCAAGAAGTTTTTGAATTTGTGTTCATCAAAAAATATTTTTTCAAATCTGCGTCCTTTTACGAATAATTTAAAAAAATATACCTTAATATCATCAAAATCTTCAACGTTATAAAAGTTCAAGAGAAAAAGGACCAACATTTTCAATTTTGAATATCTCCTCGGTTTTTGTATGTTTTCAAAAATTATTTCCGTTTTTTTTTTCAACGCCTGAGATAACGGATAATAGAATTTTTATCAAAATTACTAACAATAGCTGAAATTCTTCAGATGATTTGACATGGAATTGCTCATATATTAGTGATCAGGAAGTTGAAGTTCATTTTATTACATATTGCTTGGTTAAAAATCACAACTGGTTGGTTGGAAATTAATATGGTTTGGTGGAGGATATAACGATTTTCTTCAAAATTCATCTTTTTGGTTAAATTCCACTATTTCTGGTTTGAAATTAACTGTTTTGGTTGAAATATTACATATTAAATTTTTTGTTGAGGAGCAACCTTTTTAGGTGGAAAATTCAACAACTTATTCGGAAGTGGAACTACTTTGGTAAAAATGTATTATTTTTAGAGATGCATTCGCGCGGGACGAGACAAGAAAACATCGATTTCGGGAAGTAGCTTTTAATTGGAAATAAATAAATAGACTCATAAATTAATTATAAAAATGAAAGTAAATAAATAAAAGTTGTTAGTCTTTAATTTTTCTCACCATTCACATTTACTGCGGTATCTTAAAATTAATTTATGATATTATCTATGCTATTTAAAAGCAATGTCACAGTATTCGAACATGGAAGGTTATCATTGTTGTTGTACAGTTTTTTATAATTTTTTAATAATTTTGTTATGTTGTATACTGTTTATACTGTCCCGGATCTCGTGATTTTGGTCGAGAATTTCGGAAAATTTACAATTTGACATCTCGCGTAAAAATAAAAAAAATAATGTATCAGAATTTGGAAAATATGAAAGTGGAATCACTTGAAAACAAATAAGAAGGCCAACAATTGCTCAAGCCCTAATTTTAGAATTAACAGGTTTTTCTAGTCAAACTTTGTTCTTCAAAGCAAAAGATCTACCGTATCCGGAACCTCTTATGTATGTCCTTTTGGGAGATTACAGCAAAGTTTGCCGCTTGACGACTCATGACTTTGATCATATTCAGACTCATTTCATTTTAATTTCATTCAATTTATTTCATTTTCAATGTTCTGTAAATTTTAAATGTTTTTCATTGAATTTTTTTTGTTTAGAACGGTAAATATAACGGTAAATTTGTTTTTGATATGAGAAAATTTTGTCCAATCAATTTTAATGTTAGGTTGCAATTTTTTTATGGAATAATTAGATTGAGAGCTTCGGACTTAAAAATGTCTAATTTCAACTCACGCAATTTCAAACGCTTTTATTTATAAATAATACAAGTTCAGTTTGTTTTAATTACATACAAAATATTGTCCATTTTTCACAATTTTACCTAATCAAAAATTTTTTGATTTGAAACGATTTTAATTAATAAGCGTTACTATGTTTTCTTCTAAATTTCGAGCACTTTCAATTCAAAATGATTAATTATTGTTTCAAAAATTAAAAAACTCCTGATATTACAAAATTGAAATAGATTTCTGCTTTTAATTTTTTTTTAAAGTTTAAAATTGTTTAATTTTCAACGCTTCAAGTTTGAATTGATTAATTTTGAAAGCTTTTAATTAGAAAGCATTTAATTTTCAACGTTTTTGAAACAATTAAACTTCAAAGGTTTACAATATTAAAAAAAATTTAATTCTACACGGTGGAAATGCGAGGGAATTTTTTTAGACATAAATCTAAGTTTTTAGTATAAATTACACGTCATCATAAAATTTTTCATACAAAATCAGGCTAACATTGTCGTGAACATTTTATTTTATAAAAGTGAAAGCAACAAAGATATTTATAGTTTAACCTTTGACCTTCATGAGGGAGTGCAAGATTTCATCCGATTTTATTACATTTTTTTAGGGATTTTATTCAAAAAGAAACAAGAATGCCTTGCCTCAGAATTTGGTAACAAGCCTCCCACGAGATTCGTAAGCCTGCTTTAAAATCGGAAGAGAAAGACCATTGCTGATTTGTATGTCGAGTTGCTTCGATAGGTCTTGAAATGCAAATTCAATCCGGTTGGGCATATCGACCTGGCAAATCATGAATAATACATATTGACTCACCCTTCATCCTTTTCGAACTCTATAACTTCTACTCGACACATACACATACATATAGTTTAATTTCCACATTTAGAGGAAAATACAACTTTGGTGAAATCTTTCAAATTCTGTATCATTCTACATACGAGTATATCACATCTAGTAGAATATGCATGAGCCACTCTCTAAAATCAAAAAAAAAAAGATTCGAATTAGACCTTTCAAAGGTCTCTTGAATCATTTTCGACGCGCTCAGTCAGTTACAAAAATTTTGATTCGAACTGGACAGTACGAAAGTTTCGGGACGTCAAATCCGTGCACCAGTTACATAAAACAAATCTCTTTGAACATCCCTGGAAAATATGTAATTTATCCACTTGGTGTACGGACTGGACATCAAGTGCTTGAGGTACCGAAAATCAATCCGTGCACTAGGTGTATAAATTACATCTTCTCCGGGGTAGTCTGGTTTCAAGAGTACTTTACGGTTCCTGTCGGTTCTTCTCAAAAACCTATCCACGTGATAACGACTATAGTATATATTATTTACTCTGATAAGGCGCCAGGATAATCTTTAGTTACACTATTAATCTAATTCTTCATTAGTACATAATCCGTTTTTTCGTTTACTTGAAAAAAATGAGAATTGTCGATACTCTGGTCTTATCCTTGGCAGTTATCCTTAACATTATCAGTGAATATAATATGATAATATAATATATTTTTAATTTTCAAAACATTTTGAAGCTTTTCACAAATAACAATTTGTCCGGCGTAATCTGCATTATACTTGATAATTGCTATTTTTTCTGAACACTATTTGAATTGGTTCGAAATGGGCATTCTTCTCCCAATCTCCTCAGTCTTGTATTGAAATTAAGGCGCCATATGAACAAGGAGGTACCGAATTATTTCGCGAATGTGTGTGGGAAGCTCTGAATATCACCCAAACACATGCAGCCAGCCCCCTTCCATTTTCAAATAATGATATATCTTCTTTTAGGATTTGGTTTCAAAATTTTTCCACGAGTTTATGATACACCAACGTGCCTTTGAAAAATAGTAAGAATGTAACAAATGTAATTCTTTGTTTCTTTTTACAAAGTTAAGTCCACCCTTCGACCTAATTGTCCTGATAGGTCTCTCCCGCCTGCCAGACCTTATTCTCAGGATAGGCAATCACTTCGTACCGAATCACCTCTTCGACTAGGTCGAGATCTCCTCCTGCCAGGTGCAGTGTTCCACCTATCAGACTTCCTTTTTCTGACCTGAGTCATCACTTTGCGCTAGGTTTAGATCCACTCCTACCAGGTGCAGTGCAACACCTACGAGGCTTCCTTCTTCTGACACAAGTCACTACATCGCGCCAGTTTCAGATCTACTCTTGCCAGGTGCCGTGCGTCACCACCAGGCTTACTTCTTCTAACCCGAGTCACCACTTCGCGCTAGTCCAGATCTTCTTCTGCCAGGTGCAGTGGTTCACTTACCAACCTTCCTTTTTCTCACACGAGTCACAACTTCGCGTCAGGTCCAGATCTCCTCCTGCCAGGTGCAGTGCTCCACCTAACAGGTTTTCTTTTTCTGATGGACCTGGATATGAACTTGAAGAACTTTAATTTTCTAGCCTACTCACAAAACCTATCCACATCGGCTATTCAAACTTTGAAGATACACTTTCCCTGCCAATAATCCAATTAAATTATCCGGAGGACCAAATAAATTTTTGCCCATTCCAAACTAAGGACAAATTGTATTATCAACATTTTATGGAGAAGTCTTTGCAATATTGGAGAGTAGTAAATGTATTACTGGATTTTATGGTGGTTTTAGCAAAAGATGAGCGAAAATTAACATGGAAAGCCGCACGGTTACCAAAATGACCCGAGATGAAATTATGGAAGATGCAGTAGGATCTCGCTACTCAATCATACGCAATTTGAAAATAGAACATGTAAGCCCTCGTGTGAAGCACAATCCTCCACACCATGGACTCAATCAATATCAATGTAAAGTTCAAATATAGTATTGTTTGTTATTCAAAATAGGCTGCAAATTTTACAAGTACCTTGTAACTACAAATACTGATAAAAACTCAAGACCGTTCGATTTTGTATTCGACCCATATAGTGACCATTGCGGAGCGTAGAATAATACCAGAAAAACCCCGGAAAGATCTACTTCCTATTTGAATTCTACATTCTTAGCAAAAAATAATTTGGGAAGAAGAGAAAGGGATTGAGAAATGAAGGGATGAGAAGAACACTATGCTGCAAGCTATTCTTTCAGTCAAATTTTCTCCGGGATGGCTCAAATTGAAGCTCTTGAAATGCAGAATTAACATGGAAAATAAAAATTTGCAACATCATATATTTTTGTGGCTTCTTCATAGAGAAAGCTTTATAATGGTTACAATTTAAAAAAAATTTTAAATGCATAACTGAACGTTCATCAATTAAAAAATGTCAAACACAAAGTTCTTAACTACTTTTCGGATGTATGTGTGTGTAGATGGCACACTTTTTTTGTGAAATATCTCAAAACTGACCGAAGAATTTTTGAAAATATTTTAGCCTTTTTCATTAGCACTTTATAATATTTTAAAATTGTGTTTTTTATACTAAAACTTTTTCATTGACATAATTCAAAGTTCATGCATCAATAAAAAAGATTTCTTGATTCTTGATTCGAGAAAAAATTATATTTTTCAATTCTTGGAAACGACACGTCCAGACTTTTATTCAAAAGATGTTCTGAGATGCAACGTTTTAGTAACGTATCGTTATCCTCATCAGGCGCACTATATATAAAAGAACATGATAATTATTAATAAAATTATATCTTATATAATAAGTATTGAGCATGTTTAGAAGAGTTTGCAGACATTATTTTTAATTGATTGAATAAAAAAAGTGATGCTTACCTTTATTTTGAGGTTAGAATTATTGAGAGGTTATTTTGTTTGTAACTATGAATAACTATTACATTATTATTGTATATTTGAAAAGCAATTTGCAATCTAAGAAAAATTGGTGGTAGATAAATATTTTAATTCGGAAAAATATTATTAACATTTCGTATCTGAGAGCGCAAGTTCGTAAACTTACGCTCTCAGAGAGTTCTCCAAAACTGAATGCATATTTACACCATGATTACAAGTGTATAGCAATGCTAGTATTCA
This sequence comes from Andricus grossulariae, assembly GCA_011634705.1. NCBI lineage: Eukaryota > Metazoa > Arthropoda > Insecta > Hymenoptera > Cynipidae > Andricus > Andricus grossulariae. The sequence goes on from JAABKJ010000755.1 coordinate 71,137,588, forward strand.
ACACGCGCGAAGACGGTATCTTAAAATAAATGTATGATATTATTTATGCTATTCAAGAGCAATGTCACAGTATTCGAACATGGAAGGTTATCATTGTTGTACAGTTTTCTTATAATTCCTCAATAATTTTGTTATGTTTCATAAGACATAAAGGTTATGACAAAAAGTCTAAGATCATACTATATGCTGAGTTGTAATGATCGCAGTCAGTGATTTTGATTATACTGTTGCACCTTCTTTTTCAATAAAAACCATTTCTGCAAAACATCTTTTATAATAATTAGGTTCTTGATGTAATAATTCAATGTTATCCCAATCGATAAAGTCACCATTGTGGTATTTAATTAAGTGTTTGCTAATGACTCTATGGTATTCTGGGTTCAAATTTATATTGTTACGATGTTCTGTTCTTCTAATTCGTAAAGGTCATTTTGTTTGTGCAACATATGTTTTACCACATTGGCATCTTAGTCTATATACAAGAGTGATATATTTGTCAAGTTCAAAGTCAATGCGGAATACCGTTTTAATGTTGTAGTCATTAATTAAACGTTTTATATTTTCTGAGTTGTCTCCATTGAAATGTATAGAAATGATTGCTTTCTTATCTGCTATTATCTGTCGATTATTGTTATTTTGGTTTTAGGATTCTATGGTGTTTGAATTTGATTTCTTTTAATATTTTTGTAATATGTTTTTCAACAAATTCCATGGGATAACTGTTATAATAAAGGAGTTCTGGTATAATGTGAAGATTTCTATTATGAAAAGTTTTGCTTGCAAACTCTTCTAAACATGCTCAGTACTTATTATATAAGATATAGTTTTATTACTAATTATCATGTTCTTCTGTATATAGTGCCCCTCATGAGGATAACGGTACGTTACTGAAACGTTGCATCTCATAACATCTTTTGAATAAAAGTCTGGACATGCCGTTTTTGAGAATTGGAAAATATAATTCTTTCTAATCCTTAAGAAAATTTTCATTCATCATTCCTGGACGTAAAAAAGTTTGGATTTAACATCTCTTCATAAATTAGAACCATCAATAATGATATTGCAATTTTTCAAAGTATAATTATAAACATTCTTGCCAAAATATGCTTTTCCGCACAACTGCCTTAAAACTGAAACTTCGTGAACAATTACCTAACTAACTTCCTTGTTTGGGACAAAATTTCTTTGAAAACAAATATTTTAAAATAAAGGTTTTTTTTTTAATTTACTCTATTATTAGACAATATGATACTCAGTGAAAGACATGCATGTGGCCTCGGCCCAAAAAAATTATTCAACTTTATTGACAAACAAGTAATTTTTGTATTATAGTCCACAATATTTGTAAATAGTTTAAAACACTTTCGATTTAGATTCAGACTTTTATCGAAGTACGATTCGGAGAAATCGCTTTATTTTTCTCAAACCACTGTTGCAGTAACCAAATTGTTTTCGTTGCATTGATTTACGAAATGTAAATATCTCATTGGTATAAAGTTAAAGCCTGTATAATTTACGAGATAACAACTGTAGTATATATTACGTACTCGAATGAAAAATCAGAATTATCACTAGTCACGCGGCTGATAAAATTCTTCATCAACGCAATAGTTAGTTTTTTCTTTACTTCAAAAAATGAGTTTCATGTATAATCTGGTCTTATCCTTGGCAGCTTTACTTAACTATATTGGTAAATATAATACTATGATGTATCTATAATTTATAAAAAAATATTTCAGCTTTTGCAAATAAAAATTTGTCTGGTGCAATCTGCATTCTATCCTAATTACTATTTTTTCCAAACTCTGTATGAATTTGTCCAAAATTATTACGAATTTAATCTGAATTTATTCTGGTAGAATTCAGAATGTGTGTAATATAAGAGAGATAATTCAAAAAGATTGATTTTGATAAGAAATTGGTTCGAATTTAAGAACCAGAAAGTACAATTAGTTAGGGTGGAAGCGGAAATTTGTCCTCAATCCGAATTATGCTTGCGGATAAAGTTCAAGCCTAAAAGTGTTGGTATTGGTACATGACTTTTTACAAATCAGAAATTATTTCACAATCTTTCGTGTAATTGCAATTAAGGTCTCATCTATTATTCGACATTTATCTGATGTTTCATAAAAACCAGATAAAAATCCAGGTATCAAGTTGATCAAAATGATGCGACGTTTTGATATCTCTATACATGGTCAACTTGATTCAAATTACGAGATCAATTATCTGTCATCAAATTTCAACTACTTTTCAACAATTGTAATCAGATATAAAAAAAATTATTTACTTAGTGCCGTTTATTTAAAATGAGTATTGAGGTCTAGCCATTCTGAAAATCAAACTGGGTAGTCCTGATGTTCAAAAAAGATCTTCTCTGAGAGCATTCAGAACTGAAATTGAAGTTACCCTGGCCATTTTTCCAACGTCTGGTTCTTCTTCGAAGTAAACCTGATAGCCCATGTATTTATACTTCTTGTCCAAGGAAGGTGCCTTGAGGGCTGAAATTTTATTCAGCCTCACCGTTTTTCCAAGGTCTAGCCATTCTGAAAATCAAACTGGGTAGTCTTGGTGTTCAAAAAAGATCTTCTCTGAGAAATGTGCATTCAGAACTGAAATTGAAGTTACCCTGGCCATTTTCCCAACGTCTGGTTCTTCTTCGAAGTAAACCCGATAGCCCATGTATTCATACTTCTTCTTCAAGGAAGGTGCCTTCAGGGCTGAAATTTTATTCACCCTCACCGTTTTTCCAAGGTCTGGCAGTTCTAGAAAGTAAACCCAGTACTCCAAGTATTCATAATAAATCTTCACCAAGGAAGTTGAGCCCAGAAATGAAGTAGAAGGCACCTTAGAAGGGGAAGGGTAAGTGAAGATGTATTTTCAACACCTATACTACCAGGTTAGCTACTTAGAATGACGAGACCTTCGAAAACTGATATTTTAATTAGGAACACAACGTCCTCGAAGAAGATGTATTTTGAACACCTGGACTACCAGGTTTTCTTCTTAGAATGACGAGACTTTTGAAATCCGATCAGGGTATTTTAAATTTCAGTTCCGAACACAACTTTACCGAGAAAGATATATTTTAAACATCTGGACTACCGGGTTTACTTCTTAAACTGGTGAGACATTCAAAAACCCATGAGGTTGTCTGAGGTTTCAGTTATGAACAGACATTTCTCAAGGAAGGTGTATTTTGAATACCTGGCCTACCAGGTTCACTTCGTAGAACAACGAGACCTTCAAAATCAGATCACGGTGTCTTGAATTTCAGTTATGCATACAACTACCTCTAGAAAGATGTATTTTGAGTAACTGGTCTATCAACTTTACTTATTTACTTCGTCGAATGACGAGACCTTCGAAAACCTATCATCGTGTTTTAAATTTCATTCACGAACACAAATTGCCCGAGTAAGATGTTTTTTTAAGACCTGGACTACCGGGTTCACTTCTTAGAATGACAAGACCTTCGAAAACCCATGAGGGTGTCTTAAATTTCAGTTATGAACACAACTTCCTCAAGGAAGATGTATTTTGAACATCTGGACTATTATTAATGACATGAATCACTTTTTTATTATTTTAATCATTATTTCTCAATTCTGATTGAAACTCTGCGTTCAGCACAACATTTAAAAAAATAACTTCCTTTCGCGGTTTACCTTCGGAAACCCACTCTTGTCATTCTGTTTCGCATACTGATGCTAGTACGCCTTGGAGTTGTGCTCCTTAATTTTTATTGATCTTCTAAAGCAAACCATATTAAGTTGAAATCCTAGATTGAAACAACTAGAACAATGCAATACCCTAAGTTTCAGTGTGTAAACGTTTTGAAAATAAAAACAACAAACAACTACATTTTTCTCCTCAAGGGTAAAAACGATTATTTCTGGTCTTGCGGAGGCCTGACCTTTGAGATAACCCTTTCCTCTTTCCTCGTGAGATAAACGTGTGTTATACTCTCTTTGAACCCTTTTCATTCATTCTATTGGCCTTTATCTCTTTCGAATCCCCCTCTTGAAGTTGTCTTCATTTTTCGAATGTGGCGGCTAAATCACCTGCTTCAAGATCAGTAACTACAGGCTGGGTGCAAACATCGCTAAGAGAAGCTGGTATGAACACCTCAGCAGGTAGTATCCGATCAGCAATTTCTTCATCACGTTTCAGGGACGGTCTATCAAGACCAGATTTTGAATAGTGGAACCTGGAAAGACCAGAATTCCGGGGTCTGCATACTGTCTGGAATTTAAAGCAAGCAATATTTACCTTAGTCCTAACTTTGTTCAGAAGTTTTTTGTATGGCATTTACGGATGTCTGCATAGAGTTTTTTTTGTTCTGTCCTGAATATTGCTGGTTCAGCTTTCAAGAAGCTTCCCCGGGGCTCCTCAGACTTGAGTGAGAATAATTCTATATTCTTTTAGCATCCAACTCCTGAATATTGCCACAAGGAGTTTATGGTATACCAACCTACTTTAGAAAAATAGTGAGAATGTAAAAAATATAATTCTCTGTTTTTTCTTGCAGAGTTTAGTTCAAACTTCGAGTGTTTACCTAATGGTGACGATATTCCTGGTGTTCCACGTCATGGATCTTTTCTTTCTTCTGACCAACTTGATTCTCCTGACATGTCTCTCCCGCCTGTCAGACCTTATTCTCTGGACGGGTCTCCTCATCCTGTAGAGTCACCACTTCGCGCCAGGTCCAAATCTCCTCTTGCCGAGCCACCACTTCAAACCAAGTCCAAGAAGCGTCGTGTCAAGTCCAATCATCCTGCCAAGTACATTTCTCCACTTACCAGGCTTCCTTCTTCTGACGGATTTGGATATGAACTTGGAGAGCTTGCATTTATTCGACTTATTCCCAATACTAATCCGTACCGAAGATTCGAGCTTCGAAGATATACTTTTCCTGCTGATAAACCAATTAAATTATCCGGAGGATATAATAAATTTGTGCCCATTTCAAACCAAGAGCTAATTGTATTATCAACATTTGATGGTGAAGTTTTTGCAATATTGGAGACTAGTTATATTCTTGCTGGACTTTATGTTAATAGAAGTAGAAGACGGGGGAAAATAAACATGGAAAGCGGCACCATTACCACATTGACCGGAAGTGAAGTCGGTGAAGTTCCAGTAGGCGTTCACCACCCACTCAGATGGTATTTTAAAATATACAATCTAAACTGCAATACTCCACAGAATAATAGAAGTACCTTGTAACTACAAATCATATCATAAAAAGGAAATGTATTATGTTTCTGAATAAAAGAAAATTAGATAATTAGCTGTATTAAACTTTTTTATTAGACTCCATCAAATGTAGGTTCAACAGATAATTATCGTTTCTGGCATTACACCTTCAGATGATAGAATACTAAATTATTTATGACTACGATTTACCATAAGCATAATCTCAACTAAAATAAGTGTTTTGGGTAAATATTTGGTGAATATAGGAAATAGGTTTTGAGAAATAACTCTATAGTTACAATCAAATCAAAAAGAATGTTTTATTTAGCCTACACAGGAGGCACATCTTTCTATTATCAATATTCGGTAACTCACTCGCAAGACCTGCTTAGTTATTATAGCAGCTTAAATTAGCGCTATATATCAATCGGTTAAAAATTTATCAATGCTGAATACAACTAATTTCAACTTGAATACATTCTTAGTCGAAATAATAAAACAAGGCCTACAAAATTAGAAAGTGTTTGAAAATAAATTGTTTCAAATATTTGTGCACTTTCCAATCGAATATGCTTCTGATAAAAAAAATTATATGATTCATTAATACTTATAATAATAATTCTATAATACTCTTGTGTAATAAAAAAATGTTAAATAGAAAAATGTATAATTTTTCACGCATATTTTCCTTGTTCATCTCTATCCTTCTTCAATAATATATACCTCCCTCTCACTTGGATTTTTTCCCCTCTCTCTCCCTAACCTCTCGCTCTTTTTTAGTCTTTTCATATACTATTCTCACCGCATTCACCTTGATAGACTTGAAGGGTTGGGTCGTTTCATTCTGAACCTTTGGTTTTAACCACTTCTCCCGTCAGAACATAAATTAAAAAAGGAATTCGCAACATGAAGATCATTTGAAAGGTTGTCCAGGAAAAGTTTGATAATTATAAGACCTTCTTTTATAACCATGTACATAGCTAAAAACAAAATATATAGGAAGATAAGAATCAGTAATGATTCTATCATGGTGAATAATTATACTTCTCTAGAACTCAGATAAGATCTCTTTGCGTAATATAACCTTAAATGTATCCCGCTTTTTATGACCTGACGAGAGCATGGTACCATATTGAATTGCGCAAATTTTAATGACATGCAGTAAAATAAATAAAATCTGTTGTTCAACCTCCTTGTCGTTTACTTAATCTCTAGGAAAACGTTTGAAGGCTTCCAATAAGTATTAAAAACACGATATTCATAAATGTGTCAGTAAATATTGAAACTTAAGCTGAATTTTTTGGCCGTTCTTGTCATATGGGATCCGCCCTTTCGAATTTGTGACTTTTGATGTCAAATGCGAAACCAGCGACCCTAAAAACCCAAATACTAAGTTTCATACAAATTCTCTCAGATAATTCACTAAAAATATGGGAAATCCCCTGGCCCCTAACTATTCAGAAAAAGGTGCCACATTTTCATAATAGACAGTTTAGTCTGCTTACTATGACTCTGTGGGTATTTCTTAGGGTATTACAAATTAGAACCAGATGTGTTATTTAAAGATACATCTGAAATTTTATCTGTATATAAATATTCATAGTTTTTATCTGCTATTTAAAAATTTATCTTTTATATTGAGATTTATCAGAAGTCTGGTCTAGTATCCAACATTTATCTAGTATTTCATATGTTATTTGAATCCATCATTTAAAAAAAAATTTCAAATACGGATTCGTAATCAGCAATCAAAAAAACGCCCTATCACTGTATTTCACCAAAATCCCGGGGGTTTTTAGCATACTCGTCCGACACATTGAATCAGCTATTTTGTCTTTTAAATTTTTAATCTCAAATTCCTAATTGGCGACCCCAAAAGCCCTCTAAACATGAATTTTAGCTGAATCCAAAATGCTTGTTTTCCTGTGTTCAGTTGTTATTTTTTCCTGTGTAATTGGGTTGCTTTTTTCCTTTTAGCTTTTGTTTCTTTTTTCTTGTCTGCCTGCATTCCTTTTTCCCTGTGTTCCTGCGTTTCTTTTTTCCTTTTTCCCTTCATCCCTGCATTGCTTTTTTATCTGAGTACCTTTTTCCTTTTTAACTGCGTTCTTTTTCCCATTTTTTCTTCTTTAGGATGTTATTGCCCGTTCCTGAAGATTGTTATTGATCTCTGCTAAGGGTTGTTATTGTTAGTAACTATGAAGTTGTATTATTCGTTCTTAAGGGTTGTTATTAACCGTTGCTAAGGTTTGTTACTGATAATTTCTAGAGGATATTCATGGCCGTTGCTAAGGGTTGTTATTAACCGTCGCTAAGGGGTGCCATTGGCCTTTGCTGATGAGTTTTGTTGATCATTGCTAAGCTGTTGCTGAGGGTTGTGATCGCCCGTTGCTGCGGGTTATTAAATAGTTCTTTCTGTGGGATGTTATTGACCGTTTCTGAGGATTGTTATTGATATCTGCTTAGGGTTGTTATTTTTGGTTACCATGAAGTTGTATTATTCGTTCCTAAGGGTTGTTATTGACCGTTTCTAAGGTTTGTTACTGATAATTGCTAGAGGATATTCGTGGCCGTGGCTAAGGGTTGTTATTGACTGTCGCTAAGGGGTGTAATTGGCCTTTGCTGACGAGTTCTAGTAATCGTTGTTAAGGGTTGTTATTTATATTGATATGAGATGTTATCAGCCGTAGGTATGAGTTCGATATACCATTACTAGGAAAAGTTATTGAGCGTTGCTGAGGGTTGATGTGGAACGTTGCTGAAGGTTGTTATTGACCGTTGTTAAAGGGAATAGTGGCAGAAGTGATAAAGGGAGTGGGGGGATTAGAACAACTTAATTATCGTCCTAATAGGCTACGGAATCCTTGTTTGTAGACGCATGGAACCTAATTTGACTAGTTTTTTCCTGCGTTCCTTTTTTCTTTTTTTCCTATCTTTTTTTCTTCTGTTTACTTGTGTTCCTGCGTCCATTTTTAGGGTAAAAACGGGTAGAAACCCTTATTGTATGGCTCGGGTGTCCATTCGTCCATCCGTCGTACTTTTTACACACGACAAGACTCAAAACTCAAGATTACGAAAAACCCTATCGAAGTTGTAGGGGATTTTTTTTATTTGTCTGAACAGAGTTATAAATCATCAAAATAGATGTTAGTTTAGAAATAATGCCCCATATATTAAAGGGCTTCTAATTTTTAATTATGTATCATCAAAGTTGTGATAAATTTTTAAAATGTTAATTTTACTTTTAAATACTTTAAATTTAAAAGCATTCTGATACTTTAATTTTGCAGTTGAGTATTTAATACTTATATTGAAAAATTATTGAAATCTGGAATATATTGACTGATTCGAAAGGGGTTCTCTCGGATTGAAAAGCATTAATTTCCTAGCAAAAAATCGAAGCGATTTTATAATTTCATTTGTCTTAAGCCCAGTTTTGAAAAATAAATACACAAACAAAAGTATATTTTCAAGAAAATATTTTCTTCAGCCCTTAACCTTCGGATACATTTGCAATCAATTTTAATTACAGCGTCATCATACGCAAAAGGCAAATAATTTGTTTATTGTACAATTTTAGTGTTATAAAAAAATTTTATAAACAAGTAAACCACTTTCATCCTGTTTTTACGATAAAAAATTCTTCAATGTTTATTTATAAATCCTAATATATTAGGGTTGTTATACAACTTAAGTTAAAAAATACAAAATTCTCATCCCTTTTTCGGAGAAATTATTCTTATTCATCTTATATGTATCGTTATAGCTTATAAGACTTGTGCTGGTACAAAATTTTGTTAACGCTTAACATTTGATTTAGTTGTACATAATTTAAGTAATCACATACACAATTTTCATGATTTTTTCGCGGAACAAAATTCTTTGCTTTGTAATATTGTCAACACTTAACGTCTATCTTTGTTATAAATAATTCAAGTAAACAAATCTACGATTTTAATCTTTTTATCACTGGAAAAAATTACTTGTTCCCTAATATGTATCGCAATTGCATATAAAACTTATTTTGCTGCAAAATATTGTCAACACTTAACGTTTATATTTGTTATAAATAATTAAGCCTCACAATAAACAAAAAAATTTGCTTTGTTTGTCTGCTTAAGTTGTAATTTAAGTTAATGGTTAATATGTCAAAGGGTTAAGCTGAGAAGAAATATTTTTTCTAAAAAACGTACTTTTTTGTAAATTTGTTTAATAAGAGCTAAAATTAATAATAATCCGTCGTACATTTGTTAAGAATCTAATGCTCTTTAATTGTAAAAGAGCTTTTGATGTGGTTAAAATTAAAAGCTGCAGACCTTTTTGAATATACGCTCGCCGTACGAGAAAATGTCACGAAAGTACAAAGTTTTATTTTGTATCAGAGATAATTAAAAAAATTGAATAAAAAATCTATTTTCTTAATCAGATACAAGTCTAGTCAGAGTCCTCATGCGCTACTCTTCAACAGAGTAATGTTTAGGGTTTTTGATTTGCTTTGAATAATCATCAACTTGAGTGTCTAAAGAAGTTTCTTTTTATTTTATAGTTTTTTTCTCACGCAAAAGGTACTTCATTGAGCCTCTGAATCAAAATTTTCAAAATTTAATTAATTTATAATGAAATTTTACAGATTTAATTAGCGAAAAGTGGGCTACTGAAGATTATTAAATATTATTAATCGGATTAGTCAATAAATTTTCTAATTTAATACAAGAGAATTCATTGCATGTTAAAAATTGAAAAATTAAACTATTGGGTAAACGACACACAAAACGAAAAAAAAAAAAATGAATTGACAAAAGTTATGCACCCAAAAAATGATCTACAAATGGGTTATTATTCATTTTTCCGATAGGACGCGTAGTTTATGTTTTATTCGTAATAAATTACGTGCACAATAAAAAATTCATTTAAAAAAAAAGATGTAAGATAAAATGAAATGTTAATTGAAAAAGTTGTTCACCTAAATTATATCTAACAAAATTTCTTGAAATAATTTCTTGATAGGACGAGTTTTAATCGTGAAAATCACATAAAAAATAAACAAATTAAATTATTGGAAAAACAACACAAGATGTAATAGAATATTTAGTGATAAAATTGTTCGCCTAAATTAGACCTAAAGATTTGTATTCGACCTTTTCAATTAGGTGGCGCACTTTTTTAATTATAAAAACAAGACAATGAAAATACGTGAAAAATTTGTTCCAAAACAGCCTAGAGATGATAATTCTTAATCAATTTTGATTTTTTTAAATACTCTTGACTAAATTCTAAAGAGAATTATAAAAGACAAATTTTTATTTATCATTTTATTGCAATTCTATATTAACACCTAAATTGAAAAAATGGCAGTTTTATAACATTATTTTTTAGTTTGCCGTAAACAATCAAAATAATTCCGAGATCAACCGAAATAAGTGAAGTAGCGTCTAATACATGAAATTAATTTATGAAATGTTTAGATTAATTTTTGTAAACAAATTGTGTTTTCTCTTTCAACAAATCTGCGTTGTTATCCACAGGTAGTAAGGTAAAATAAAAAATATTGTAACCAATCGATATAAAATATTTTCCTTGAAAGCAGAATGTATTTTCGAAAATTCAGAAAAATATCTGTTTGAATCAAACATATTGTTTCTTTGATATAGAGTCAGACAATTATTTGATTGATGGAAAAATTATGTGTTTGATTCAAATACACCGTTGTTTAATTCAGAGGAATTTCATTTGAATAAAACAAACTCTAGCTTTGATATAGGGTCGAACAAATGTTTTTTTTCGTCAAAGATTTTTCTGAATGCAAAAAACTAGCCAAATAGTGCATTTGTTATATAATTTTGTTTTGTTAAAAAATTTCTGTGAAAATAAACTTATTAGAAAACTAAAAAATTTCGCAATCATAAAAAAAAGACATTAACATATGTAAATGTCTTTTTCTACTTAGCTCAGTAGTACGCACATGTTCGATATTCGTCAGGAAGCTTTTTCGGAAACAATTCTAGCATCACGTGAGTGTTTTCAAGTATTTTTCTGACTTTCAATATCTGTTATTCCAGAAATAATTATTCGTTAAACATAAATGCTTTGAAAAAATTCGGTTTATTGGAAAAACGTATATTTAGCTCAATATTAAGTTTTCAAACAATGCAATAGCATTCACTTTTCTTAATTTTTTAATGCATCAAAACGTTTTATTTTCATTTTAACAGGTGCCGGTTTTGACTTGAAGTGTCCCATGTTAATTGCATATGGAAAAATCAAATTTTTGAGTTTTGGGAATAATTTTTCAGGGTTTGAGAAAATCTGACGGGAAAGTATAGACGCTTGTTAAGAATTATCCAACAAAGAATTTTATGCATCAGACATACGGGTTTGACACCCCTCACTCACCCCCACGGTACCTTGAAAACTACCCTTAAAACCAAAAATGTCAATTTTTCATCAAATCGACCCTTGGAGCACTTTATTCTCATTTTTTTTTACTAACAATTATTTCTATTGGTTATTAAATATCTTTTTTCCCAAAAAAATCGTCGAAATAGCAGTTTATCATCGTTAAGTGACATACATTTATTTTCAAATATTTTCCAATTGTTTAAAAAATAAATGAATATTTATATTCAACAAAATTTAATTTGTTTGAATAATATTTTTTCCGCAGAATTTGTAAATTTTTCTTTTCTGCTATTATTATTAAAACTTTTGATTGCTGAAAACAGTAATTTTTTATATTTCTGAATTGTTGCAACAATCAATTATATATTTATTGTTTAAACAATTGTAAAATATTTGAAAATACGTTTATGTCATTTACCAATAATAAACTGCCAGTTCGACAGTAATAAAATGATAAAAAAATGAATTTTCGAGAAAAAAAACATTATTCATTTTTAGTAAAAAAAAAACGAGAATAAAGTGCTCGAAAGGTCGATTTCATAAAGAATTGACATTTTTGGATTTAAGGGTAGCTTTCAAGGACACGTGGGGTGTGTCAGAAATTAAAAATATTTACAATATGTTAACTATGTTTGAAATCATAGAATCAGGGTGTCCAACAACCTTAAAAACCTCGATATCCTGGAATTCTCCTTGAATTTGTTTTAAACATCGAAAACCTGTAAATCTCCTTGAATTTTTCACACGCAACTTGAATTTGAATTATTTTTTGCTTTTAAAACAGTTATTTTATCGAAATTGCGAACAGTAATTTAAATCTTTCACTTTATTATGAAAAGAAACATCTCATTTAGAAGAAATCTTGCCAGTGAAAAGTTTTTTTATGTATCAACCTATAATTTATCTTATGTTTATTACAGAATAAATAAAGAGATTTCGAAGCACTTTTTGTAGACTGTACCAATTATTCTATAGATTGCAGTAAACAGATTTTAATATTGTGAATAATTCTATAAGTTTTGAATTTCTTCTCCACTAATGGTGAGTGATAAGCTACACATTTTTTTGTGATATTCAACTTACAAATTAAAAAAATTATTAGTTTAAAATTTCGATGTTAATTCAGTTTCAGGATTAGGTTGAGCTATGCCCATAGAAAGGATTTTTTTGAGGGGTTAGCCATTCGGTTTTTGAGTACAGGCTAGATTTCAAAAGGTCACCAAATATTTCTATAGATTTCAAAAAATTTCAAAATATTCAAAAGGATTTTGACATTTCACAAAGATTTCACGCATTTCAAAGATTTTAAAAAAGCCTCCACACCAGATTTAAAATATTTCACAAAGATTTTAAAACTTTCAAAAGATTGAAAGAGTTTTCAAATTTTTAAAAAAGGTACAGTACAGCAGATTTCAAAGATTTCAAAACACTTCCAAGATTTTAAACGATTTCAAAATGTTGAAAATCATTTTAGAAGATTTCAAAAGATTTCACTAAATTTTCCCAAAGATTTCGAACATGTCTTAAATATTTCAAGGATCTTAATGATTCGAAAAAGACGTGTACAAAAGATTTTAAAGATTTCACGAAGATTTCAAAACTTTCAAAAGATTTGAGGGATTTTAAGGAGTTTAAAAAGGGTATAGTAAACCAGAAATCTAAGATTTAGAAAATTTTTCAAGATTTGAAACGATTCCAAATTATTTAGGAGATTTCAAAAGACTTTACCAAGGTTTTTAATATTTTTATGATCACAAATTAATACAAAAGATTTGAGAAATATTTCATAAATATTTTAAAGATCTTACAAGAATTTCAAAGATTTCATAACAATTTGATAAAGAAAAAGAAGAGAATTATTTATTAATTATCTACATGTACAATTTGATGAATCTTACTTTTTTGTCTTATGGGATGCCAGCATATTATTTCTCATGCGGTTCGTACAGACGAAATATTTTTCAGTTTTTTATATTTTCCCGTAGCTAAACAAGTAGGTCGAGTAACGGGAACTAGAACCAGGCGCAAGGGTGCAATAAAAATGTTTGCAGATTCAAAAAGAGAAAGCTTCTCTCGTTGCTAAGTTTTTTTCTCTAACAGGTCAAATATATGACCAAGAGAATACCAAAGATTTTGAGGAATAAGATTGTACTTATATTTTATACAGGGCTGTGTTTGCAATTATTTTACATATGTCACTGCAGCCATTTATGTGCTCAGCTAAACCTACCGTTTCCCCTTATAGTCAAGGGTGTAACGAAGAAAGACTTTCTTTAACGTTCACCGATTATGCGGAGGCGGAACGGTTTCTGAATTATGTATGACGAAACAAAGTTGACATCAAAGAACGGATTAAGGGAGAAAAAGGCGCAAGCATAAATTGAGAACATTCTCGATTAGAAATCTCTTTATTGAAGTGAACTTCAGAAAATTGGTTTCAAATTGAATTACTTTGTTAGGCCATGTATCTTTTTCCACGAAACTTTAAATTATTAAATTCTTGAAAGAGAAGTTACGCAGGGTGTCTACTAAATTTTGTCCTCGAAATTCCCAGACAATTTCCGCCTTTTACGGCTTATAAATATAAGGTCCCTGTTACGATGGAAGCACACATACAATACATAGTGGGTTGCGACATGCGTAATTTGCTCGATTGGGATTTTACAATTTATTAAAATTTTGTTTTAGAATCATTTTTAAGTAATTCAATTTTTCATAAGAAAAAAGTAGCGCTGGTAACTCAAAGGGATAATAAAAACTGATATATTATAAGGAAATGAAATGCACTTCCCGCATCAAAAGTAAAATCAAGGAAAATTCCTGGATTTTTTTTAATTCCCGGATTTCCGTAAATTCTCGCTCAGTAGACATCCTGAGTCATGATAAAAAATTAATCAATCAAATGATTATATCCACAATAAAAGAACAAATTTAATTTGAACAAAATTTTTAATTTAATTTTTAAAATAATAAATTATTAGAATATGCCTGAAAATGACACGCTTTTTCCACTTATGCGGGCTATCCATTTCTTATAAGTAGAAACAATCTAACTGCCACTAAAAGTAAAGTCCTCGGGTTTCAATTTTGTTATCATTCGGAATGTTTCTTACATTCTCATCCAGAGAAGGTATTAGATTTGTGTAAAATTTGACCCACCCCGGTTTTTGTCAAATGTCTACGTTTTGAGACCCCCTGAACCCAAAAAACAGGTTTTTACGAATGTGTCTATCTGTCTGTCTGTATGTATGTCTGTCTGTGAGCACGATAACTTCCGAAAGAATTGACCTATTGGATTGGCCTTTGGTATACTCTTTTAGTTTCGTAAACGAAAGGTCAAGTTCATTAGCCAGCCATTTTGGATATAAATTAAAAAATTGAGCGTATTTTGAACATTTTTGAGGCCATGTATTTTCAAAATTTAAAAGAAAAAAGGGGGTTTTTGGTTCCGTGCCTAGAGGTAGGCCGGGAATTGGCAGACAGGAACATATGAACTCCTATCTAATATAACGCTGCTGAAGGCTGGTGACCTTCTCAGCATAAAACATCAACCAATTGATGTTTTATTTCGGATTACAACGATCCATTTTCAAACTTGAAGGTGTTTTTTATTTGTCTCATCTTATGGGGTCAGTTCCTACTGAGCGGCTTTTTTTTATTGTGGATTCATAAAAATATGTTGCGTGAAGGAAACTTTCATTGAAATATGTTATAGTGGAACCTACATTGATAGACTAAGATAGAGTGAGGGTTCGGAAAGGATGAAGGAGAAAACAAGATCAAAAAGAAGGCTGAGACCTTGGGTGAAAGTCGTGCTGTTTATCATGGCATTTGTCATGGTGATGGCAATATCCGTGACAGGATATGCCTACTATAAAATTTCAAAAGCGTCGAATAAGGCGCAAGTGTCATTAGAAAGAGGAGACACCTCGCAAAAGCGTGTGAAAGCTTTTGATCCAGGAAAGGACAGCTTCTCGGTCCTGCTGCTTGGAATTGACAGCCGTCCAGGTGAAACGGTAGACGAAGCAAGAAGTGATGCGGTCTTACTGGCGGCTGTGAACCGAACAGAGAAAACCATCAAGCTCCTTAGTATTCCTCGTGATTCTTATGTAGATATTCAGGGAAGAGGATATGATAAAATCGCCCACGCCCATGCGTTTGGGAGTGCAGATTTGTCAGTCAAAACGGTCGAAAACCTGTTGAATATTCCGGTAGACTATGTGATTTCAGGGAACTTTAAGGCGTTTCAAGACATTGTAGATGAGTTAAATGGAATTGAAGTAACGATTGAAGATGAAGGTATCGCAAAACAAATGGAAAAGGATTCAAAAGGGAAAGTTCATGTGCAAACAGGAACACATACGTTAAATGGCGAAGAAGCATTAGCCTTTGTAAGAACGAGAAAGGCAGATAGTGACCTCATGCGCGGGAAGCGCCAAATGGAAGCACTTCAAGCCATCTTTGAAAAGTCTAAATCTATTTCTTCGATCCCATCCTATGACAACATCATTGATACACTTGGTGATAATGTTTCAACCAATCTGTCCATGAAGCAGTTTATCGGTCTTTTCCCATTATTGAGCTCATTGAAATCAGTGGATCCCATTCAGCTAAAGGGCCATGATTATCAGCCTGGGAATGTGTATTACTTTGAGTTAGATGGCGCTGGATTAGAAGAAGTGAGAACAGAGCTGAGAGAACAGCTTGAATTATCATAAATAAGTAGGAGCCTGCCGCTGTGGCAGGCTTTTTGCTTTGAATGGGGAAGCGCGACAATGAAGCAACTTCAATTCGCTTGATGAAGAAAATAACGAGTCAGTAGTTCCTCTACCCGGTGACGTATACGTGGATTAAAGTATTTATGTTTTTCTTCATAGCCATCCATGATAAATAGATACGTTGTAAATCCTTCATCGTGTTCAATTTGCTGTACCTTCATTTTTTCTTTACGTAAATGCTGCTTTAGTTCATAAAGTGCTTTCTGTGCTTCCTTTAAGGCGGAGGTCACAAGCTGAATGTATGGTTCATTTAGTTTGAATGTTTGATGTTGTTTTAAGTGAGTCAAATCACGATTGAGGATGGAGACGACCATTGGAAGAAAGATGGCCTGTTCCATCATCTGAAGCTGTATTCTTGATAGTCTCGTCATGTCCAAGCCTGCTTTCTTTCTTGATAGAACACATGTTCTTGTTTATTATACCGAATGAGTCAAATAATCTCAAGGGGGGGATTCATTTGTATATTTTTATGTTTTCCATGTAAAATGAAAAGTAGACAAATCTTGAAGGAGTCAAACAAGTTGACATCATTTCTTTCTCTATTTACTCACGAAAATATCACATCATTTTTTGAGAGCTACAAGGCCTTTGGACCGATTGTGGCCATATTGCTCCCTTTAATAGAAGCATTTCTTCCGTTTTTACCACTCGTTGCGTTTGCTGTAGCGAATGCAAATGCATTCGGTCTTTGGGAAGGATTTTTATTGACCTGGATTGGCGCAAGTGCAGGGTCTATTCTTGTCTTTTTACTGATCAGAAAATTTGGACAGATGAGAATGCTCAACTTTATCAGCAGGCATCCTTCCATTAAAAAATTGATGCTTTGGGTGGAGAAGCGGGGGTTTGGTCCATTATTTATTTTACTTTGCTTTCCTTTCACGCCCTCTGCTGCCGTCAATGTTGTAGCAGGTTTATCAAGAATTAGTTTTTGGCAATTCTCATTAGCTACTTTATCGGGCAAGTGTGTCATGCTCTTTATCATTAGTTTTATTGGTTATGATCTTTCTGCTTTAGTTAAGAATCCGTTAAGAAGTGTTTTTGCGGTTCTAGTTATTGCGTTATTATGGTATGTTGGAAAGAGAGTAGAAAATAGATTGAACATTCGAATGAGCAAACGTGAGGACAAAGGAGGCTCTTAATGAAAAAGAAGCCATTGCTATGGTTGATGATTATTACAGGCATCGTCTTATTGTTCCAAGTAAAGAATTTCATGTTTGTCACGTACAAAGTAGAAGGGGTTAGTATGGACCCAACTTTTACAGATGGAACAGAATTATTAATCAATAAGTTCTCGCCAAAACTCACGAAAATTAGCCGGTTTGATTATGTGTTATTTCACGGACCTAAAAATCAAATCTTGATCAAGCGGGTCATTGGACTCCCAGGAGAAACGATCAAGTATGAAGATGATCAGTTATTTGTCGATGGTGAAAAAAAGAAGGAACCTTATTTAAAAGAGCAGAAACAACATAAAATGGGGAACGTCCTGACAGGGGATTTTCAGCTGAAAGCCATCACAGGAGACGATAAAATCAAAAACAATCATTACTTTGTGGTCGGAGATAACCGAATACATAGCTTCGACAGCCGGCATTTTGGCACCATTTCAAAGGATCAAGTTGTCGGTGTCAAAAGGAATACCAGCGAATAAAAAAAGGCGCTCTGCACATGCAAAGCGTCTCTTTTTTTATTTTGCGGCTTTATAATCAGGCTGCCTTTTTGCCCATACATGGTGTAAGAACCGGAAAAACGGTGGCAGCATTGCAATAACGAGAATAATTCTGACGACTTGTACAGCCACAACAAAGGTAGAATCTTCGTGCAGTGTGACTGCAGTTGTTGCCATCTCTGCAATACCGCCAGGCGAAAAAGCAAGAATGGCTGTAATGACAGAGATACCTGTGATTTCAGCAATGGCAATAGAGCTGAGGACAGTCGCAGCAATTAGCCCAGCTGAGCTGACGACAGCCACAATGAGAGTGTTTTTTAGCCCGACAAACATCTCTTTATTCATTTTTGACCCGATGGTTGCACCTAGAAATACTTGAGACGCAATGTTCGCTTGTGCCGGCCAATAAGGAATCAAATCATAACCTATGAGTGCGCCCGCACCAACTTGAAGAGCTGCGACGCCTAGCATGCTGCCGATCAGCCAAGGAGCAGGGAAATGAAGACGAACTGCTAGGCGTGACATGAGCCAGGCACCTAAAATAAGCGCAGCGGTCCAAGAGATGTTTGAAAGGGTGAAAACACCCGAAGAAAAAGCGCTCCCTTGCGTAACTACAGCCGCATCCGCTTGGTTTTTTGTATTTAAATAAAACACTGTAAATGGGATAGTGAGTACAACCATTAATACACGTATCGTTTGCACAAGACTCACAACAGCTGTATTGGCTCCCACCTCTTGGGCAATCCCCGGCATAGCGGATAAACCGCCGGGGGCAGTTCCGACAAAGCTTGTCAGCATATCTGTTTTGCTCAGCTTCCATAAGACAAAGCCTGAGAGCATCGCCAGTAGAATAGAAAAGACGAGCATGAAACTCACAGGGAGCCAATTTTCAGCGAAAATGTGAAGGACCTTCATATTCATTTTCTGTCCGAGTTCGATTCCGAGAATGAATTGACCAAGGAGCAGCCATCTGCTGTGAATACGTAAGGTGCTGGTTCCTTTACGCTGAAACAGGGTGGGGCGGCGCATAGCAATAAAAGCTGCTGTAATTAATGTACCTACCATCCAGCCAATAGACATACCTGTTAAAGACAAAAGAAATCCACCTAAACCGCTTATCGCAATGAGAATGAGATCGGTTCGAAGGCTGTTTCCTTGTTTCATCACATGTAAACCTTCTTCCTATATGTTTGTTCAGTAAGTGAAATGTTGTTAACTTCACTATAATACAAAAGTCTCTATAAATAAAATACGAATTTTTTCACTATTTTCATAAGATTATCTTATCGCTAAATGGTTAGTATATTTTTATAAAGAAAGATATAATTTTTACCAAAAACAAAGTCAATATACAACGATTTTCCCCTATTTATGTTATCAGTTGACTATCATTTTCAATTACACTACAATGCTTAGTGTGAGGTGATAACATGAAAATTCCTTCTTTTAAATATAATGAAAAGGGATTGAATCGTTTTTTTGGTCCTTTAGAGGGAAGAATTATGGAGATCCTTTATGAAGGTGAGGATATGCCGATTAAAGAGGTGCAGAAAAAGCTGTCAGATGAGAAGCCGATTAATTTCAACACCGTGATGACTGTGCTGAACCGCTTAACCGAAAAAGGAATTGTGGAGAAAAAAACAAAAGGGCGTTCATCTATTTATAATCCTATTTTAACAAAAGAAGAATTTCTAAATGAGCAAACAAAATGGATTACACAAGGATTGATGGACGATTTCGGTCCACTGGCAGTGAATCATATGGTGGATGCGATTGAAAGTGCTGATCCTGAATTACTCAAAGTACTAGAAGCACGGCTAGCGTCTAAAAAAGAGGAGCAGCAAAATGAATAAAATGAAGTCGAGTCTGCTGTTTTCAGGCGGTATATTGATTGGTTTAGCCATTTTTTATCAGATGGGGTATTACGTGCTTTCAAGCTTTTTTGGCTGGAATCAAGCATATAACCTGATCCATGTATGCCAGTCTGTGCTCGAATTCTATGGATTCACTCCTTTAAAATACTTTCTGGATGCCTTAGTCTTTTACACATTGGGTTTTGCGATTTTTTATATGACGAAACAAATCAAAAAGTACATTCAATTCAAGCAAAATCTGATGCTTGCAGTCGATCACCAGTCGACCGAATCTTTATCTGAGAAATATGCCAATGACATCATCGTGTTTCATTGTCATGAACCGCTTGCTTTTGCAATGGGGATGCTTCACCCAAAGGTTTATTTATCAACAGCTCTCATGGACATGCTAGATGAAGAAGAGATTGACGCTGTTGTTCATCACGAATTGCATCACAAATACAGCTATGATCCTTTAAAGGCTTTCATGTTCTCAATGCTCACAAAAGTCATTTGGTACATTCCAGTGTTAAAGCATATGAGACAAAGCTACTCTGTTTTTCGTGAAGTGATTGCAGATGACTATGCCATTCAGCAGACAGGCACTGAGCTTGGAGTAGGGCAGGCCCTTTTGAAGCTGATTAAAAAGAGAACCCAGTTTCAAAAACAAACAAAGTTTGCGGTGTCCTTTGGGGATCGGGCATTGAATTTAAGAATACAAAAAATTTTAAATCCAACTTACAATATTCCTTTTAATGTACCAATGATTCCAATCGTCACTTCAGCGATTCTGATGGTGGTCTTAATGATTATGCTCAACCTTAATTACTAATTTTTTTACTTATTAACATTACATTATGTAGTGTAAAAACAGGAGGAAATCACTATATGAAAACAAATCAAGAAATAGGAACACTTTTTGTACGCGTTATTTTAGGTATTATTTTCTTTTTACATGGGCTTCAGGCATATCAAGAAGGGCTGGGAGGCACAGCAGCATTCTTCGGACAAATCGGTGTACCTGAATTCATGGCCTACATTGTCAAGACAATTGAGCTAGTCGGTGGTATCGCCTTGATTTTAGGTCTAGGAACACGTATTTTCGCAGCATTATTCGTACCAATTATGGCAGTAGCGAT
This sequence comes from Andricus grossulariae, assembly GCA_011634705.1. Classification (NCBI taxonomy): domain Eukaryota; kingdom Metazoa; phylum Arthropoda; class Insecta; order Hymenoptera; family Cynipidae; genus Andricus; species Andricus grossulariae. The sequence goes on from JAABKJ010000755.1 coordinate 71,158,622, forward strand.
TATCACTGTTGGTTTTTCTAGAGGATTTGTTGGTGGTTATGAATTTGAACTTTCGCTTCTCGTCATGGCGCTTTATTTAACTCTTAGTGGCAGTAAGCTGTTATCAATTGATGGGATTCTCAAGCATCAGCAGCAAAGCAATGAAGCAAAATTTCATTAAAAGATGATAAAAAACTCCTTCTGCTCTTTGTGGCAGAGGAGTTTTTTTAATGGTCGAATTCTCATTTTCTCGTTTGAAAATAAGGAAGGGATGTGAGGCTTTGCTACATTTAGCGCTTTCTTTGACAAATTGAATGAACGAAATATCGATTTCATTTTTTGACGGAACATACGATCTCCTATTAAAATAGGACTATCTATGATGCATGGTGCGTTAAAAGATATAAAAACCATACAGCGTGCTGCTGCTCATCTTGAGCGATACGTTTCATTAGCTCTTTTGTTCCTTGATCCCGGACATAGTCTGATACGCTTAAGTAAAAATCGACCGTTTTTTGTTCATCTTTAAAGGCAAACATAAGTCCTTCTCTGAATTGGTCTGGACAAGGTTCTGTTACGCTTGGTTTGTGGTTTTTACCTGTTAAAGAATAATATAGCTTTGAAAATAGTTGATAGTGTCTGACTTCATCCTGGCGTATTTCTTGAATGATCTTCTTTGCTTCAGGATTTTTTGCCTTTTGGGCAAGTTTTTCGTAGCATTGGATCGCAGAATACTCACCATTGATCGCTTTCTCAAGGTCTGAAATGATTCTTGTGTTTTGGCGCATGTCATAAGGCGAGTAGTCATAGTAACCGTAATACATGATATTGCCAGCCTCCTTTTAGTTCATGATGGTTTATGATATGAAAAGAGTGAGGAAAGGTGCCTATGTTTTTTTCAGAAAGGAGAATGGGAACGTGATAGGAAAATAGCTATTTACCTTTATTTTCGCTAGAATATGAGTACATAAGAAAGGTGTTGTGGAACGTGGAGATTCAGTTTTTAGCAGGCAGATCGGGGAGTGGAAAAACGACTGCAATCTTAGAGGAAATCAAAGAACAGCTTCGGCTTGATCCGTTGGGTCCGCCAATCATTTTTTTAGTCCCGGATCAAATGACATTTTTAATGGAATATGAGCTTGCGAAAACGTCTGAAGCTGGTGGAATGATCAGAGCTAAAGTATTTAGTTTCACTCGTCTTGCTTGGTCTATTTTACAGCAGACTGGTGGAGCGAACCGGCAATTTGTGACAAGCACAGGAATTCAAATGCTTTTAAGAAAAGTGATTGAAGAGCAGAAAGACAAGTTTAAAGTATTCAAAAAAGCGAGTGATAAGCCGGGGTTTGTGGAGCAAATCGAAAAAACGATGGCTGAATTCAAAAGATACTGTATGCTGCCGGAGGATATTGAGAAAATTTCAGCGTCTAGCATGCATTCAGAGTATACAGAAGAAAGACGGGCAGCCGAAAAATTGCATGATCTCCATGTTCTTTATCAGCAGATGGAGCAGCATTTACAAGATGAATATGTGCACTCAGAAGACTATTTGACTCTTCTTGCCCAGCAAATTCCTTCAGCTGAAGAAATAAAAGGAGCACACATCTATATAGATGGTTTTTATCAATTTACACCGCAGCAGCTTCTTGTCATTGAACAGCTCTTGCTGCATGCAGCAAAAATAACTGCGGCTTTCACAGTAGATCGATCCTATCATGATAGGCAGCCAAATGAACTTGATTTATTTCGTATGACAGGTAAAACGTATTTCCAGCTCTATCAGCTTGCTAAAGAGTGCGGAGCTGACATTTCTGAAAACATTTTTGAAAGAAATCATCGGCACCTTTATACACCAGATCTTGCTTATTTAGAACACCAATATGAGCAGCGGCCCGTGCAGCCATATCAGGAAAACACCCCTCATCTCACAGTGTCTAAAAGTGCAAATAAACGAGCTGAAATTGAGGGAGTAGCAAGAGATATTCTTGATTTAGTGAGAGAAAAAGGACTCAGACTGCGAGATATCTCGATTGTAGCGCGGCATGTAGATGACTATAAAGATACGTTAAAAGAGGTTTTTAGAGATTACGATATTCCTTTTTTTATTGATGGAAATGAATCGATGCAGTATCATCCGCTCATCGAATTGATTCGTTCGAGCTTGGATGTCATAAAAGGAAATTGGCGGTATGAAGCGGTATTTCGCTGCGTGAAAACAGAGTTCTTATTTCCGGCTGAAATCACTAAGAACAAAGCGAGAGAGCATGCAGATCAGCTTGAAAACTATTGTATTGCTTATGGTGTAAAAGGAGAGCGCTGGACAAACGGTTCCCGGTTTCATTACAGGCGTTTCCAATCATTAGATGAGGATTTCGGACAAACAGATCAAGAAATTGAAATGGAACAAATGCTAAATGACGTCAAAGAATGGATCGCGCCCCCGCTTTACCAGTTGCAAAAAGGGCTCAAAAAAGCGCAAAAGGTAAGGGACATGGTAGAGGCTGTCTATGTCTTTTTAGAAGAGATACAAGTACCAGATAAGCTTGAAAAAGCGAGGCTTGAGGCTGAAGAAGCAGGTCGATTAGCTGAAGCAATGCAGCACGGGCAAGTATGGGATGCGGTGATTCAATTAATGGATGAATTTGTTGACATGCTAGGTGACGAAGAGCTCTCATTTCCTTTATTCCAACAGATGATAGATACAGGATTAGCTTCTCTAAAATTCGCTTTGATTCCGCCTTCACTCGACCAAGTATTTATCGGAAGTATGGATTTATCCAGAATGTATCAAGTGAAGTGTACGTTTATCATTGGTGTAAATGATGGCGTTATTCCCGCACGCCCCTCTGATGAGAGTGTATTGTCTGAGGATGACCGAGAATGGTTAAAACGAGCAGGAGCAGAGCTAGCAGAGACAGGAAAGGAACGGCTGCTAGATGAGCAATTTTTAATTTACCAAGCGTTATCAAGTCCATCCCGACATTTGTATCTATCCTATGCGGCTTCTGATGCAGAAGGACGTTCTCTATTGCCTTCGACACTCATCAAGTATTGCCAAGAGCTTATGCCAAATCATCAGCAGGCTCTTTATGTGTTAGATCCAGAACAGCTAGAAGATGAGGAGCAATTAAAATTTGTAGCGAATGAGCATGTTTCGTTGTCGTATACCGTCTCACAGCTGCAGCAATGGCTCAATCAATATCCCATTAGCGGTGTATGGTGGAGTGTCTATAACTACTTAATGACATCTCCTCATCGGGATGTATCAAAAAACATCATGTCAAGTTTGTTTTTTACAAATCGAGCGCAGCCATTAAAACCTAATGTCACAAAAGAACTTTACGGTGACCATATTCAGGGCAGTGTTTCAAGAATGGAGAAATTCAATGCGTGTGCATTTTCTCACTTTGCTTCCCACGGTTTAAAACTAAAGGATCGACAATTTTACAAATTGGAAGCACCCGATATTGGCCAGTTGTTTCACTCGGCTTTGAAGCATATTTCAGATACGCTAGTTGAACAAAAAAAGGATTGGAAAAACCTAACGAAGGAAGATTGTGTAAACTACTCAAGATATGCAATCGAACAGCTTGCTCCGCGTCTTCAAAAGGAGATTCTATTAAGCTCTAATCGGCATGCTTATATTAAAGAAAAGCTTCAGAAAATCTTAATTCGAGTCTCTTCTATATTAAGTGAACATGCCAAATTGAGTGGATTTTCTCCAGTAGGGCTTGAGTTAGGTTTTGGGGGCCAAGGGCCTTTGCCGCCGTTTACTTTTCAATTAAAGAATGGCTGCACGATGGAGCTTGTCGGAAGAATTGACAGGGTAGATAAAGCAGAAGGTTCAAAAGGGCTGCTTTTAAGAATCGTCGATTACAAATCCAGTGAGAAAGGTCTTGACCTAGCAGAAGTATACTATGGTCTTGCCTTGCAAATGCTCACATATTTAGACCTAACCATTACGTATTCGAAAGAGTGGCTCGGCGTAGAAGCAACGCCTGCTGGCATTTTATATTTCCATATTCATGATCCGCTCATTCAAGCACCGATTCCACTTGCAGAGGATGAAATTGAGCAGGAAATATTCAAGAAATTTAAAATGAAGGGTTTATTGCTTGAAGATGTGGAAGCAGTAAAGCTAATGGATCAAACGCTTGATTCAGGTAGATCGCAAGTCATTCAAGCCGGTTTGAAAAAGGATGGGTCTTTCCGTTCTGATTCGGCAGTTTTAAGTGAAGATCATTTCCATATACTCACACAACACGTTCGGCGCACATTTGAAGAAGCAGGCGAAAGAATTACAAATGGAGAGGTCGCAATTAATCCATATAAATTAAAGGATCAAACACCTTGTCGCTTTTGTTCATTCAAGTCTATTTGCCAATTCGATGAATCAATAGAAGATAATGATTTTAGGGTGCTCACCTCTGAAAAGGATGATGTTGTGATAGAACGGATCAAAAAAGAAGGGGATCAGTATGCAAATACCAAAACCGAATAACAGTACGTGGACGGATGACCAGTGGGAAGCCATCGTTTCAGAAGGACAAGATATCTTGGTTGCGGCGGCGGCTGGGTCAGGTAAAACAGCTGTTTTGGTTGAACGCCTGATTCGAAAAATGACCCGGCCTGAACATCCAGTTGATGTGGACCGTCTGCTCGTTGTGACTTTTACAAATGCTTCTGCGGCAGAGATGAAGCATCGGATCACAGAAGCACTTGAAAAAGAATTAGCCAAAAACCCTGGGTCTCTTCATATGAGAAGGCAGCTGTCCCTCATGAATCGAGCCAATATTTCAACCTTGCACTCCTTTTGCTTGCAGGTTTTGCGCACCTTTTACTATGAAATTGATCTTGATCCAGGCTTTCGTTTGGCTGACCAAACAGAAGGAGAACTATTAGGAGATGAAGTGTTAGACGAACTGTTTGAGGATGAATATAAGGCTGGAAAGCCATCATTCTTTGAATTGGTTGATCGTTACACGTCTGACCGTCACGACTTAGATTTGCAATGGCTCGTGAAGAGAATTTATGAGTTTTCGAGATCACATCCTTCTCCGGAGCAATGGATGCGGGCATTTCTTTCACTTTATGATGTAGATGCTCAAACAAAAGTAGAAGAATTACCGTTTTATCCATATATCAAAGAAGATCTTTCTCTCGTTCTCCGGAGCTGCCAGGAGCTGCTTGAACGAGCTCTTTCGCTATCAAAAGAACCGAGCGGCCCAGCACCGAGAGCAGAGAATTTTATAGATGATTTAGAGCAAGTTAATGAATTAATCCGTCATCAAGATGATTTTGAGAAACTTTATGAGCTTTTGCCGAACGTCAATTTTAAAAGGCTCAAAACGTGCAAAGGGGACGAATATGACCCTGCTTTAATAGAAAAAGCCACAGATGCACGTAATCAAGCAAAAAAACAATTAGAAAAACTAAAAGATGAATATTTCATGCGCAGTCCTGCCCAGCATTTAAAAAGCTTAGCTGAAATGAAGCAAGTTGTGGAGACACTTGTAGAGCTTGTGATCCAATTTGGTGAGCGTTTCGAAAGAGCGAAGCAGGAAAAGTCAATTGTCGACTTTTCGGATTTAGAGCACTATTGCTTACGCATTTTAGCGGAGCAGGATGCAGAAGGACATTTGATCGAAACAGAAGCTGCCAAGTACTATCAACAGCAGTTTGAAGAAGTACTCGTTGATGAATACCAGGATACAAACCTTGTACAAGAAACGATTTTAAAGCTTGTATCTAAGGGGAAACATTCTGCAGAGGGCAATCTGTTTATGGTTGGTGATGTAAAGCAGTCTATTTATCGTTTTAGACTGGCTGAGCCCATGCTTTTTTTAAACAAATATAAACACTTTCAACCAGACGGCAAAGAAACAGGGAAGAGGATCGATTTAAATAAAAACTTCCGCAGCCGTTCAGATGTTTTAGATAGTACGAACTTTTTGTTCAAGCAGCTGATGGGGGAAACAGTTGGAGAAATTGAATATGATGAACAAGCTGAATTAAAGCTTGGAGCGAGTTATCCAGAAAGCAAAGATACAACGACAGAAATGCTTCTTGTCCACTTAGATCAGCAGGAAACAGAACCCGGCGAAGAGCGAGAAGAGCTCGAGACCGTCCAATTTGAAGCGAGAATCATTGCTAAAAAAATAAAAGAATTAGTGGAGCAGCCATTTCAAGTGTACGATGCAAAGCAGCAAATGACCCGTAACTTACAGTATCGTGACATTGTCATTTTGCTTCGATCTATGCCTTGGGCTCCGCAAATGATGGAGGAATTAAAGAAGCAGGGAATCCCTGTATATGCGAATCTTTCCTCTGGTTATTTTGAAGCAACAGAGGTGTCTGTCATTCTTTCTTTGTTAAAAGTCATCGATAATCCATATCAGGATATCCCGCTTGCTGCTGTTTTAAGATCACCTATTGTTTATTTAGACGAAAATGAATTGGCACTGATTCGAACAAGTGATAAAAAAGGCACGTATTATGATGCTGTAAAGGCATTTATGAGTGTGACGCATTCTGATCACCCTACATGCAAAAAACTAGAGCGATTTTTTCAATTACTGCGCAAGTGGCGTGATTTTTCTATCAATCATTCGGTGGCAGAATTAATTTGGGAAGTCTACCGTGACACGCAGTATCTTGATTATGTTGGCGGGATGCCTGGAGGTAAGCAGCGGAAGGCGAATCTTCGTGCCCTTTATGACCGGGCCAAGCAATATGAAAAAGCTGCCTTTAGAGGGCTATTTCGATTCCTTCGTTTTATTGAAAGAATGCAGGAGCGTGGGGATGATCTTGGTGCGGCAAAAACGTTCAGTGAAACAGAGGACGTTGTGCGCATGATGACGATCCATAGCAGTAAAGGATTAGAATTTCCAGTCGTCTTTACCGCAGGCCTCGGAAGGAACTTTAATATGATGGACTTAAACCAGTCCTATTTACTTGATAAAGAACTAGGCTTTGGAAGCAAGTATATCCATCCTGAGCTGAGAATTAGTTATGCGACATTACCGCTTGTGGCGATGAAAAAAAAGATGAGAAAAGAGTTATTATCTGAAGAATTAAGGGTCCTATATGTAGCGCTCACAAGGGCTAAAGAAAAATTATTTCTGGTCGGCTCTGTCAAAAATCAGGTGAGAGCATTAAGCAAATGGCAAAATGCCGCAACCGGAGAAGAGTGGCTGCTCCCTGATTTTGAACGGTATCAATCGAAAACATACTTAGATTTCATTGGCCCTGCCCTCATCCGTCATCAAGCGATGTCATCTGTTTTAGAAGAAACAGGAGATGTTGTTCTTTCGCATCCGTCTACATTCACTATCTCATTTACGCAAGCTTCTGATCTTTTAAAGGAAGATATGTCACTTGAAAAGAATGAGCAAGACGAGATTGTACAAGCATTGATCAATGGTCTGCCTGTTGAAGGATATGGTGATGCTGATGAGCAGGTGGCAGAGAGGCTCTCATGGAAATATCCGTATCTAGCGGCCTCGCAAGTCGGCACAAAGCAGTCTGTTTCCGAGATAAAAAGAATGAAAGAAATACAGGATGAGTACAGTGTTCCTTCTTCTATTCGAAAAGCTCGTGCAACATTGTATGACCGGCCGGCTTTCATGAAGAAAAAAACACTCACTGCCGCAGAACAAGGCACCGCAATGCATACAGTGATGCAGCATATCCCGCTTCCTTCTGAGGAGCCCTATGATGAATCACGTATAGGACACTTGCTCGAATCCTTACAGCAGCGAGACTTGCTAACAGATGAGCAGATCCAGTCAATAAATCAAGAGGGAATTGCTGCTTTCTTCTCTACTTCAATTGGTCAAAAACTGCTAAAAGCGGACTGGGTGAAACGAGAAGTGTCATTTAGTATGGTGTTACCTGTTAAAGAGGTATACAGTCATATTGATACTGAGGGAGAGCCTGTTCTGATTCAAGGGATGATTGACTGTTTATTTGAAACAGATGGAAAGCTATATTTACTAGATTATAAAACTGATAGAGTACAAGGCAGATATACAGTTGACGCTGCTGAACCGATCTTGAAAAAGCGTTATGAAACCCAAATAGCGTTATATGCAAAAGCTGTAGAACGTTTGACAAACAGAACATTAGAGGAGAAAATTCTCTATTTCTTCGATGGGAATTTAGAAATTTCTTTATAAATGTATCGGAATGAGAGGTGAATCACATGAGGATTCTGCATACAGCGGATTGGCATTTAGGGAAAACCCTTGAAGGTCGAAGCCGGCTTGATGAGCAAGCACAGTTTTTAGATGAACTATATCAAATCGTGAAAGACGAACACATTGATGTCATTGTGATGGCCGGTGATGCCTTTGATACAGTGAATCCACCTGCTAGAGCAGAGCAGCTTTTTTATGAAAGTCTATCTGCTTTATCTGATAAAGGAAAACGCCAGGTAGTGGTCATTTCAGGCAACCACGATAATCCGGATCGCTTATCAGCCGCATCACCTTTAACAAATGATCAAGGGATTCATTTAATTGGATATCCGACAAATGACATCATCCGTGTCGATGTTCCTTCTGCGGATGAACGTTTATCCATTGCAGCACTCGCTTATCCGTCTGAGGCGAGACTAAATGAGGTGCTAGCTGAAACATTTGAAGAGAAATTGCTTCGTGATCATTACAATTTAAAGATTCAACAAGCGTTTCAACATTTAAGTAATCAATTTCAACCGGATACGGTCAATATGGCAACAAGCCACATTTATGTGGCAGGGGGAAGTCAAACAGATTCAGAAAGACCGATTGAAGTAGGCGGCGCATATACTGTTGCGGCTGAAAGTCTGCCAGAAGCCGCTTGCTATGTTGCCCTTGGTCATTTGCACCGCCCGCAAACGATCAAACGTGCCAAAACGATTGCCCGGTATTCTGGATCACCTCTTGCTTATAGCTTTTCTGAATCAGGCTATGCCAAATCAGTCACAATTGTGGAGGCAAAACCGAATGAAAAAGCGAGCTGGAAAGAAGTGTTTTTATCAAGCGGAAAACCACTTATGAAATGGAAGGCGACTGAGGGACTGAGTCAAGTGTACGAGTGGCTGGATGAAAAACGGGATCTTCAGGCATGGGTTGATCTAGAGATTCATTTAACAGATCAGCTCTCTATTGAAGAGATTCATCAGCTCCGAAAGCAGCATAGTGGATTTGTTCACATTCGTCCAAAATTCAAAGAACTACAGCAAATAGAAGAGCAAAAGCAAGTGGAAAAACTCTCGATCGAAGAGAGGTTCGTGAAGTTTTATGAGCGCCAGACAGGTGGCGGTCTGCCTGATGAAAAAACAGTCAAACTGTTTTTAGAGCTAGCCAATGATATGCAAGAGGAGGAAGCGACTTGAAGCCGATTACGCTGACCATTAAAGGACTTCATAGCTTCAGAGAAGAACAAATAATTGACTTTAGCTCATTATGTGATGCGGGTGTGTTTGGCATATTTGGACCGACAGGAAGTGGAAAGTCGTCCATATTAGACGCCATGACACTGGCACTCTATGGCAAAGTGGAGCGTGCGTTAAATAATACACATGGTATTTTGAACCAAGCGGAAGAAAAGCTGTCGGTTTCCTTTACATTTGCTTTGCAAAAGGAACACCACATTTCTTATAAAGTTGAACGTGCTTTCAAACGAGCGGATGAAATGAAAGTCAGAACGACATTATGCCGCCTAATTGAAATCGGTGATACGCAGACAGTTCTCGCAGATAAAGCGAGTGAGGTGAATCGTAAAGTAGAAGAACTACTCGGATTAACCATTGATGACTTTACCCGTGCGGTTGTCTTACCTCAAGGGAAGTTTGCAGAATTTCTTTCACTCAAAGGGACAGACAGACGTCAAATGCTTCAGCGGTTGTTTAACTTGGAGAAATATGGGGATCAACTCGTCAAGCGATTGCGTGCAAAGGCTCAAAAACATTATGGGCAAAAAAATGAACTGCTGGCTGAACTGAATGGTTTAGGAGAAGCTGGTCCAGAGGCGCTGGCAAAAGCAAAGGAAGCAGCTGAGCAGACAAAGGCTATTTTTCATGAGAAAAAACAAGCGCGGGACGAAGCGTTCACTGCTTTTACAAAGGCGCAAGCGATCTGGCAGTATCAAAAGGAACAAGAAGCTTACGAGACTGAACAAAACAAGCTGAATTTACTGGCACCATCAATAGAAGAGAAAAAGACGAAGCTCCATATCGCAGAGCAGGCAGAGACGCTAAAGCCTTATGCGGATGCATTGACAAAGGCTGAAAAACAGCTTTCTCAAGCATCGAAAGAGAAACAGGAAGCAGAAAAGCAGCTGCAGCATCAACGAACGATCTATGATCAAATGGCGCGGGAGTATGAGCAAGCCCGGCAAAAGAAAATAGAGACAGAGCCAGACCTTCTCCAAAAGAAAGAACAGCTGATTCAGCTAAAAGAAATTGAACGTAAAAAAGAGGCAGCTCTTCAGGAAAAGACGAGCATAGAGCGCCAAAAAAATGAAAAAGCGCAGCAACTCCTTCAAAAGAAGAAAGAAGCGGAGAATCTCCAATCTCTATTAGAGCGTGCACTAACGAAACAAACACAGCTGAAGAATGAGCTGGAGCAGTTACAAGTTTCAGTGAAAGAACGCAAAAGTGTACAGGATGCTTTACGTTTAAGTGAAAATGTTAAAAGAATAAACCTTAGTATTCAAAAGGAAAAGCAAAAGCTGGAGGAGCTCAACAAGCGAGCCTCACAGACTTCAGAAGCATATGAAAAGCTTCAAAAGCAGCAAAGCGACCATCATGAAAAAATAGACCAATCGTTTCAAGCAATTGAACACCTCTATTTTTATGTATGTGAACTCGAACGAGCTCTGACAGAATGGAGTCAAAAAGAACAACAACAGAAACTCGAAAAATTAAAGCAGCGAGATGCGGTAAGGGCTGCAGAATTAAGAAAAGAATTAGCGGCAGAGCTAGTAGATGGTGAGCCATGTCCGGTTTGTGGGTCGATTCATCATGATCCAAAGGCTTTGAAATCCAATGACCATGAAGAAACCGTGGCACAAGTTGATGAAGTCATTCAACGGATGGACAAAGAGCTCAAGCAGGCAGAGGATTATGGGAGAGACATGTATGCCGCAAAGCAGCTTCTCGAAACGCATGCCAATCAATTAGTGAAGCAATTCGCTTTCTTATCTCAGAAAGCCCCTGGGGCGGAAGTCGCTGCAGCAGTAGAAACAGTACAAAATTCGCAGTCTTTGCAGGATCTAATGCAAGAATGGAAAGGCATAAAGCAAGATATTCAAGAAGTTGAACATAAACGAGCTCGTTTAATGGATGAAACGCATGATCAAGCAGCAGAGATGAGCAAGATAAAAGAGCAATTGACTTTTGAACAGCAGCGCATCGAAGAATTAGAGGTGCTGATCAAAGAGTTTGATGCTGAGCTTTCAGAGCAAACGACTCAATTTGAACAGACCTTCCCGCATCTTATATTGAATCAAGTACAAGAAATGCAAAAGCAAATCGATGAAAAGGACCAACAAGCGGAAGGCTATAAAGAACGTATTGAGAAAAGCATTTCGTTTTTGGAAGAAAAACAGCTAGCAAAAGAGCAGCTGCAGACAGTGATATACAATGTCGAGAAAGAACTTGATAAACTAGCGCATCAGCTAGAAAGTCAGCATCAGCTTATCCAACAATATGAAATAGATTTAGGCCGATATCCATTAAAAGCTGCCTCTATTTCTGATGAACTTATAGAGGTTGAACACACCCTTTCTCTTCTTAATGAAAAAGAGCAGCAATCGTACAAGCAATTGCAGCACGCGCAGCAGTTGTTTAGTGAGGCGCAAAGTCATTTTTCAAGCAGTGAGCGTCAGCTTCAAGAGGCGAACAGGCGAAAACAAGAAGCAGAAGCAGCATGGGAAAAAGAAGCAGAATCTTCTCCTTTTCATATGCCGCAGGAAATTGAGTCTGTTTCAATGGAACAGCCAGTACGTCAATCGGTCAAACAGGAAATTGAGGAGTTTGAGGATAAAAGAAAGGAATGTGCCGCAAACTTAAAGCGAATTTCTGAATTACTGAAAGAAGAGTCACTGGATGAAAAGCAGTGGACGGACATTCAGCACAGAAAAGCTGCAGCTGAAAAAGCATTGGAAGAAGCGACAGCAATGAGTGGGTCCGCACATGAACACCTGCGTGTGATTGAAGAGAATCATAAGCGCTTTGCAAGTATTCACGAACGATTGGAAGCACTGCAGGAAGAAATTGATCGCCTTGATAAACTGCAAACTGTTTTTAAAGGGAATACGTTTGTTGAATTTTTAGCAGAAGAACAGCTGGAAAGTGTCAGTCGTGATGCATCCGCCCGCTTAGGTATGTTGACGAGACAAAGATATGCGATTGAGGTCGACTCAGAAGGCGGCTTTGTTATGCGTGATGATGCAAATGGCGGTGTTAGGCGTCCCGTGTCCAGCTTGTCCGGCGGGGAAACCTTCTTGACATCATTGGCGCTTGCGCTTGCTCTTTCTGCACAAATTCAGCTGAGAGGTGAATTCCCGCTGCAATTCTTTTTCCTTGATGAAGGATTCGGTACGCTCGATCAAGACTTGCTTGATACGGTCATTACCGCATTAGAAAAGCTTCAGTCTCACAATTTAGCAGTTGGTGTTATTAGCCACGTGGAAGAATTGAAAATGAGACTACCGAAGAAACTGATTGTCCATCCAGCAGATCCAAGCGGGAAAGGGACAACGGTCTCAATGGAATTAATGTAAATGTTGAGGTGATGACAGGGTGGCAAAGCAAACCATTGGATTATGTGAGCTGTGCGGAAGACAACATGTCCTGCTCACAGAACACCACTTAACACCAAGAGAAGAAGGTGGGGCTTTTTTACCGACTGCCTTCCTGTGTATCCCTTGCCATAAACAAGTGCATGCCCTCTTTACAAACCAGGAGCTTGCCGTGCGCTTAAACACACTTGATGCACTAAGGCAGGATGAAAAGCTTGCTTCGTACATCAAATGGATTCGAAAACAGCCCGCAAGCAAGCTGGTCAAAACAAAAAAATCGAGACAACACAGAAAAAAATAAGCATAAAAAGCGCTCCTCTCATGAAATGACTGTAGAGGAGCTGCTTTATGCATTGCCTACCATATTCTGATCATTTAAGTCAGGATCCACATAGTTGGTGGCGCTAATGCCATTATTTAATATCAAGAAATCTCCGGTATTTCCCGCTCCAGAGCCTAAAGCAGATTTCGACGAACTTTTAGGCGACAAGTAGAATGAGTCACCGACGTTTACGACGCCTCCAGAAATAGAGTTAATGTAAATGGGTCCGACAATTGCTGGCATAATCGACATCCTTTATTCGAAGTCATATCACCATCATATGCGCAGGTAGGTCCATTTGTGAGTTTGGCGGACTTTCGTCGTTGCTAAATAACTCTCGAATATGCTTCACTCGCGCAACGGCATTCATTCTACAAGTAGAGCCGATTTGATAGACAGAGGACGATGATACCCCTTCTACATGTATCGAAGAAACTTTAATCACAGGCTTTTCATGGTAAAATGCCGTTCTAACTGATCGTTCTGGCAGCATCAATGGAATCGGCTCAAAATATACTTCAAATTCTTTCGCATTTAAGTTTTCTGCTTCATAGCCATAAAACAAACTAAGCGTCCGTTGAACAGCTAACACCTTGACCTTCGGGCATAGCTCCTGCGTATCGCCGATTTGAACAACACTTGAGATCCCGACAGAATTCACCTTCGTGAACTTCACTTGAGATGTGCGCTTTATCATTATCGAGGAGCCAGAGGAACAAACGGGCCAATGATCAAAGATTCTGGCGGTGTATCAAAAATGGAGGATAATTGTACGTGATCTGTGTCCCCGATGATAAATAGGGAAGAGGACGAAACCCCAACTACTTTAATGCTTCCGGTCTCGATGTTGCGGTTGACGACTGTGAAATTCATCCGTTTTCCTCTCCTTTCGTTTCATTTGGAATATGGGCTAAGAAGTGTTCAATTGCCCGTTTGACATCATGCTTCACATATTCAGCAATTTGCTCTGAACGTTGCAGCGGGGTCATATCTTCCCGGTGCGGGAGCTGTCCTGCATAGTATTTGATTCTGCTGTCAATTTGCTTGCGAATGTCCTCAATGATATGGTGTTTATTGCTTTCATCAAGAGAGCCTTCATATCGCTGCTCTAGTTCTTCAAGAAGTTCTGGCGCTTCTTCGTTTAAGAATGCGTCGACAAGCTGGCGTGTTTGATTGAAAAATTGATCAGCCGTTTCTTGCTGCATCATACCAATGCCCGGGGTTGTTGTTTGGCCCACTTCAAAATTTTGAACACTGTTTGGATCAGATGGATTGAGGCCGATATTCAATGTACCTTCCAGCCGCTCGATTTTCAGTTGATCAAATTGATAATCAATCCGTTCAATATTCGTTGTCGGTTTATCTTTGATCATTTGCATTTCCTGCTGAAGCTCGTTAAGCCTTTTTTCAAGCATCATGATTTGTTGTGTTTGTTTTTGAATGATGCCATACACTTGTGAAGCGTTGCTTTGATAGTCATACATTTACATACACCTCCGGGGATTGCAGATGAACTTAAGTTGTTGGTGACTGAAGCGGTACAAAAGGTGCTGTGCTTGCGCCTTGGGATTCTTCAATTCCTTGTGAGCCTGCTGCGGCAGGTGCTGATTCTACGTAGCTGCCTGTGTTATACAGGTTGGAAAGCGCCTTGATTGATCCAGCACTCCCAATTTGCAGAACAGATGAGTTACTGACAGACTCCACGCGTAAATAATTAATTTGTATCGCTTGATTAATATAGAAGTTCAACGGATTCTCACTCCTTACAAGTTACCAACAAGCGGTTGATCAATGACATCACTGTCATACGTATTTGTCACACTTTTATAGTTGCTAATGCGCAATTGATCACCAGTGTTAAAACTGCCTGCGCCAGCAAACGTTTTAACCTGACTATTTGGAGAAATGGTGATGCAGTCTCCAACATGAACGACTCCGCTCGTTCCGACGGCATTTACTTTAAAGGCTCCAACAATAGCCGGCATAGCGGTGCACATCCTTTATAAAAATAAGGCACTTTGTTTTTGGGCGTTTCACCATAGCTTATGATGGGTCTTTTAATGTGTGATTGTCTTTTTGAAAGCTTTTGATGAGAGGGTTGAGGTGTATGGTTTACCCTTTTTTAGAGCATTCATTCGAGGTGTATTTGCTGCCTTTATTTAAGAGTGTGTCAAGCTCTTGACTGCACCTGATGGTTTCTTCGGCATTCATCCCGAATTTTTTTGCGGTCTCAATTAAATGTAATCTTTTTTGTTCAATTTCATAATTGATCATAACGGACGCCAACTCTCACATTTTTTATCGAATAGAAGGATATGGTTAGTATACCCTATTTTTCTATAAAAAAAGTTGTTTCGTCAATATGAGTAATAAAGTGACAAAATTCGAAAGCGTCCTTACGTGCGATCTCTCTCTTTTCTTATTTCAGCCTGTAAATAACGTCGTCTTTTGTTGATATACTGCCGGATGACCTCTCGTTCTGATTGTAGGATGTCTTTTCTATCTCTCGTATAAGGATCATCTCCAATTCGGTTCTCAATAGAAGCATGCCATTTCTCAATAATTGGACAAAGACGTTCTTCTAAAAATTGTGTATCGAGTACGTGCTGAAAAAGCGTGTAATAGGCTCTCTTAAACGAAGGGATATCTAGTAATCTAGCAGTTAACGTATTAAAGCCGCTTACTGGAATATAATCAAACGCCATTTCTTCTCCATGAATGTCACGGCCCCATGTCGCATCATAATCCCAAGGAAGCACTTGGAATCTGCCTTGTTCATTCACATAAAGAGCGTAGTTATGGACAAAGCCGTCAAAGTTTTGAGTGCACACGACACCAATGAGCCAGCGGAAATACTGGGTCACATCTAGGTAATGCTCAATCTTTTCTGCAAATATGTCATCTTTCGCTGTGTTGAGAAAGTAAATAAATTCACTTAGCTGCTGATCATGTTGAGAAGTCCCTGTTTTTTTCTCGTACCCGAGGAGAAGGTGTTTTTTTGGCTTTTTATCAAACGAACTCAAAAGGGAAAAGTTGGCGTCGTCATCGACTGCATAATAAATGCCGCCTTCTGAAAGCTGTCTTTTCTGAAAAAAGTGCTCATCGACGGATTCTATTTTTAAATAAATGCCTTCTTTTCTTCCGTTTATAGTAAGAAACACATGAGACGCAGCAGGGCTTAGCACCCCTATCTGCTCAAAGAAATAAAAGGACAGTCTGTTTCGGATAAACGAAGGGTCATTGTATTCTGCATTTAAATGAAAGATAGATTCGCCTTGTCTTTGTTTTGGCTTTCGATATTCAATTTGATAGGACTTTTTTTTCAGCTTTCTGATGTGAGACCCCCGGTATGAAGCATAAATGTGTGATTTGATCTGACCAGTTTTCAAAATGCCCTCAACAGGTTCGTCGTTCCATATGTCTTTTCGTAATTCAATCAGGTCCTTTGGGTGAATCCAAATATCCATTTGCTTTAAAGGTTCTGTGGTCATGCGTTCATCCTCCTCCTATGCTCTTCTTTACGATATGAAAATGAAGGAATGTCCTGTACCCGTTTGTTAGGTATTCATGGAGTTTTAAAAGAAAGGGGCATCCGCCAAGAACACTTGTCTACCAAGTCTCGTAACATAAAGCAGAGAAGATAAACAGTTTGATCTGTTTGTTTTGTCAAAGTATAGACTGGGAGGGGAATCGTTCGTGAGCACATTTGATCATTCACATATTGAACATGCAGTGGATTCACTTCGAAGTGAAGGACGTGATCATCACTTAGATCGTGAACCAGAATCGAGACGATCGCATAAGTCAGCTCGTTCTCGTCATTCAAATCGCGGTAATTGGTTCTTTGGCGGTGGTGGACGCCGTAAATCATGCCGCAGTAAAAAAAGCTACAGAAGCTATCGTTCAAAGAAAAGTTATCGCTCGAAGAAAAGCATGAAGAGTAAAAAGTCATATAAAAGCAAGAAATCTTGCAGAAGCAAAAAGAGCGAACCGAAAAAGTCATGTCGCAGCAAACACAGATCCCATCATAAGAAAAGCTGCCGCAAGTCACACCGCAGCAAATGCAGATCGCATCATAAGAAGAGCTGCCGCAAGTCACATCGCAGCAAGCACAGATCGCATCATAAGAAGAGCCGCAAGTCGCGCCGCAGCCATCGATCTAAGCGATCTCATCACCATAGACGCAGCCGCTCTTGCAAAAGATGTGGAAAGAAAAAGCATCATTCCCGCAGCAGAGGAAATGTTGATCGCAAATGGGATCAAGGGAACATGTGGGAGTATCGCCGCTACCGCTAAACATCAGATCATCTTTTTTGAAACCCTTTTTAAAAGAGAGTATGATAAAAAAGGGTTTTTTTTATTTCATAGAGAAATAAAATGAGACATCATCACTTAGCGAAATGAAGATTGTGAGGGGAAGACATGAAGTTTTTTACAGGTGAGATACATAGCAGGATGTTTATCGGGGTAGTCATTGATGATGAATGGGTCATGGACGTTAAAAAGGCAGAAGCCAAATTATTCGAGCTTGAGACACTGCCAAACTCTTTAGCTAAATGTATTCATATGGGGGACAAGTTTGTTGAGCATGTCAAACAGCTCCTTGACTGGGCTGAGAAAAAAGAAGAGGATCGCGGTTCTTATGTATATCCGCTGTCAGACGTGAAACTCCATGCGCCGATTCCAAAGCCAGTTAAAAACATTATGTGTGTTGGAAAGAATTATCAAGATCATGTCATGGAGATGGGAAGTGCAGCGGATATCCCTAAAGATGTGATGATCTTTACAAAGGCACCTACTTCAGTCGTTGGACATGAAGCGGATATCCTCCTTCATGATGATGTGACGAGTGAACTGGATTATGAAGGAGAGCTTGCGATCGTGATGGGCAAATCAGGGAAGAATATTGCACCTGAAGAAGTCCATGATTATCTATTTGGTTACACTATTTTAAATGACGTAACGGCAAGAGATTTACAGAAAAAACACAAACAATTTTTTATAGGTAAAAGCTTAGATACAACCTGCCCGATAGGACCTTATATTGTGCATAAGTCTGTGATCGAGGATCACGGCGCGCTCCATGTGGAAACAAAGGTTAACGGAGAGGTTCGCCAGTCTGCAAGTACAGAATTAATGATTTTCTCCATCGAGAACATTGTGTCTACTCTTTCAAAAGGGATGACACTAGAAGCTGGTGACATCATTGCAACGGGAACACCTTCTGGGGTTGGCAAAGGCTTTGAACCGCCTAAATTCTTAGCTTCAGGGGATCGAATCGACATCACGATTGAACCGATTGGGACGCTATCAAATCGCGTCAAATAAAGAGTGAGATGACACAGGAATGTCGCTTTGTGTTCGACTTATTTCGTGGTACGATGAGAAGGTAATTGTTCTGATAAAGGGGGAAATAACAGATGGGAACGCATTTACATATTACAGCATGGGTGCTAGGAATTATTTTATTCTTCGTGGCCTTTGCTCTAGCAGGTAAAAACGACAAAGGTGCTAAAATTGTGCACATGATTGTCAGACTATTGTACTTGATCATTATTGCAACAGGCGTAGAGCTGTATGTTCGCACAGGAATGAAAATTCCAGGTTTCGGTGGCGAGTATATCGGTAAAATGATTTTCGGTATCCTTGTGATCGGCTTCATGGAAATGGTTCTTGTACGCAAGAAAAAAGGAAAATCGGTGACTGGTGTATTGATTGGTTTTATCGTACTCGCGATTGTGACCATTCTTCTCGGTTTACGTCTGCCGATCGGCTTCCATATCTTTTAACATAAAAAGGACATTGCTTATACGAAGCAGTGTCCTTTTTATATGCCTTCAAATTGCGAAACCGACCGGTGACCGTCAGAAGAGGTCCATTCAAAACGAATTTGACCTGCGGCAGAGTCGTGGTGACATTGAAGAGCAAGTGATTGTGTATCTGTCGAAAACTGAAAGAAAGAAACTCGTTGAAAAGAATAAAAGGAGGAGAAAACACAATCGTAGACGGAAAAACCAAGCTGCTCTACCTGTGCAATGATTTCATAAAAGACGTTTTCAGGTACGAACATCAGTAGGTCAAGCCATCCTTTGGCAAGTGATGCCGTATATTGAATCACTTCACCGCCTTGTACTTCTACAAGCTGTCCACTTTCATGAAGGATCATGGACCCGAGCAGTTCCCCTTTTGTCCACGTGTCATTTTCCTTCAAACAGATCATCGTGCTTTGAAGACTTTCTGGTAGCATGATTTCTCCTTCTTCATCTTCAATCAGACAATGCCCGTTTTCAATGAGTAAATACCCGCTGCGCCATCTTCGGCTGCAGCGTTCAAGCTGCTTCATTCGTTTTTCCATTTGCAGACACTCCTTTCCTCTTTCTTTTCTTACCAAATCATGCTTGTCCTATACGCCCGAGAAAAAGGACAAATCAACTATCAAGGAGACGATGCATAAACTAAGAAAGGCTGAATGAGAACACTTGAGGAAAAACGGATGGGAGCTGATGATGATGTGTGGAATAACAGGCTGGGCAGACTTTAAAAAGCAGCTCATCCAACAGGACCATGTAATCAATCAAATGACAGATACATTATCTAAAAGAGGGCCAGACGATACAAATACGTGGAAAAGTGAGCACGTTCTATTTGGGCATAAAAGGTTAGCGGTTGTAGATGTAGAAGGCGGAAAACAGCCGATGACATATACACATCAAAACCATGCTTATACCGTTGTATACAATGGAGAGCTTTATAACACAGAGGATATAAGAAAAGAATTGTTAAAAAGAGGCCACCGTTTTCTAGGGCATTCTGATACAGAGGTACTTCTTCACGCCTACACAGAATGGAAGGAAGAGTGTGTGACCCATTTTAATGGTATTTTTGCATTTGTGATTTGGGATAGTGAGCGTGAATTATTATTTGCAGGGAGAGACCGGCTCGGCGTCAAGCCATTTTTCTATACAGAACGTCATCATTCCTTTTTATTTGGTTCAGAAATCAAGGCGCTTCTTGCTCACCCTGATATGAAAGCAAAAGTCGATCATGAGGGATTATCGGAGATTTTTGGTTTAGGACCGTCTAGAACACCAGGGCAAGGAGTGTTTAAAGGGGTAAAAGAGCTGAGACCTGCTCATGCCTTGACCTTTTCAAAAGACGGATTGCGTGTGTGGAGATACTGGAATGTCAAAAGCAAGGTGCATACGGACTCACTTGATGACACCGCACAGCACGTCAAGGATCTCTTTACAGATGCCGTCACAAGGCAGCTCGTCTCTGATGTGCCTGTTTGTACATTTTTATCGGGTGGCGTCGATTCGAGTGCCATTACCGCCATTGCCGCTAAGCACTTTGAGAAAATAGGGAAAGCACCGCTTCATACGTATTCCGTTGACTACGAAGGGAATGATCAATTCTTTGAAGCAAGTCAATTCCAGCCAAATGCGGACGGTCCATGGATTGACCACATGACCAAGGCGTTTCAAACGAATCATCACAGCTGCATCATTGGACAAAAGGAGCTGGCTGCTTATTTAAAGGAAGCGGTTGAGGTCCGAGACTTACCGGGTATGGCAGATATTGATTCTTCTTTGCTTTGGTTCTGTCGAGAAATTAAAAAGGACTTTGTTGTCGGTTTGTCAGGTGAATGTGCGGATGAAATTTTTGGAGGTTATCCTTGGTTCCATTCGGCAAATGAAACGAATGGTTTTCCTTGGATGAGATCGACGGAAGCTAGAACGCAGCTCTTACAAGACTCGTGGCAAAAGAAGCTGTCACTAAAAGAATATGCACAAAGCAAATATGAAGAAACCGTGGCTGAAACGCCTCTTTTAGATGGAGAAACTGGAGTAGATAAAGCCCGGAGAGAACTTTTTTACTTAAATATGGTCTGGTTTATGACAACGCTGCTAGATCGAAAAGACCGAATGAGTATGGGGGCGAGTCTTGAGGTACGTGTACCATTTGCGGACCATCGTCTTGTCGAATATGTATGGAATATTCCTTGGGAAATGAAAATGCATGGAAATCGTGAAAAAGGGGTTTTACGGAAAGCATTAGAGGGAATTTTACCGAATGAAGTGCTTTATCGCAAGAAGAGTCCTTACCCGAAAACACATCATCCAGCCTATACCCAGGCTGTGAAAGAGATGTTAACAGACTGCCTTGCGCAAAAAGATTCTGTCCTTCACGAATTTCTAGATCCACATCAATTAAAGCAGCTGATTGAAACGGAAGGAGCTTCCTTTCAAGTGCCTTGGTATGGCCAGCTCATGAAGGGCCCGCAATTAATCGCTCATCTGGCGCAAATTCATCATTGGTTTGAAACGTATCGAATTGATATAGAAGCGTAATAAAGGGTCGGCTTTCTTACATTTGTTGAAGGGAAGCCGGCTTTTTTTGATACATAACATGAGACGAATAGAGCACATCGAAAGTTGATCTAATCTTTCTAATTTATATAATTAACTTAAAGTGAATTAATTTGGAGGAAAAAGGATAATGAAAATCATTGTGATCGGAGCAGGACCAGGGGGACTTGCGGCAGCTATGATGCTTCAAAGCAAAGGACATGATGTTCATGTTTACGAAAAACAGCCCTTTGTTGGCGGACGTAACTCTAAGTTTCAACTTGGTGATTTCACGTTTGATACGGGTCCTACCTTTCTCAGCATGATTCATATTGCAGAGGAGCTGTTCACCTTTGCTGGTAAAAATCTTTATGACTATATTGATGTGATTGAATTAAAAGAAATGTATAGATTGATTTTCCAAGACGATCAGCTAGATATGATACGAGATCGTGATGAAATGTATAGACGGTTAGAAGCCTTTGCACCTGGAGAGGGCGAAGGGTATATACGATTTATGAACGATACGAAGCGCAAAATGGATCGGCTGACACCTATTTTACAAAGTAAAATGGATCGTTTTCATCATTATCTGCGTCCAAAGGTGCTCAAAGCACTTCCGCAGCTTTCATTGAATAAGAGTTTATATGATGTGCTGTCAGATTATTTCTCAAATGAATCAGTGAAATATGCGTTTACATTTCAATCAAAGTATTTAGGCATGTCACCGTGGGAGTGCCCTGGTGCTTTCTCCATTCTATCATTTATGGAGCATGACACAGGTGTGTTCCATCCGAAGGGCGGGGTCAATCAGCTGTCAGAAGCGATGGCAAAAGTGGCAATTGAAGCTGGAGCAACGATTCATTTGTCAGCCGGCGTCGAAAAACTGCTGACAGAAGGCAGGAAAGTAAAGGGCATTCGCTTAGAATCTGGGGAAGAAATACAGGCAGATGAGGTTGTCGTAAATGGAGATTTTGCACATGTGATGACAAAGCTTGTAGAGCCAGGACTTTTAAAGAAATATAGCGAGAAAAAATTAAAAAAGAAAAAATTCTCATGCTCCACCTTTATGCTTTATTTAGGATTAGATACCATATATAAGGAGCCGCATCATACCATCGTTTTTTCTGATGATTATGCGCAATTTGTCAAAGGCATTACGAAAACATATGAGCTGCCAGATGATCCATCTATTTATATTCAAAATGCTAGTGTCACAGATGACTCACTTGCGCCAAAAGGAAAGTCAGCTCTTTATGTATTGGCACCCGTTGCTAACAATCAAAGCGGCATTGACTGGGAAGCGCATCAAGATGAATTCAGAGAACTTGTACTGAATACACTGGAGCGAAAAACCGGTTTTAAGAATGTAAGGCAGCATATAGAAGTCGAGCGGATGATCACACCGAAGCAATGGGAGGAAGACCTTTACGTATACGAAGGAGCCACATTTAACCTTGGTCACCAGCTGACGCAGATGATGGTTCTAAGGCCGCACAATGAATTTGATGAATTGGATCATTGCTGGCTCGTAGGAGGAGGAACGCATCCAGGAAGCGGACTGCCGACCATTTTAGAATCAGCACGTATCACGACAAATGCGATTCTTTCAAAAGAGAAACATGCGCACAAAACATTGCCGCAACAAGAAAAGGGGAGCGCCTCATGAAAAAAAATATATTGATTGCAGGTGGCGGTATTGGCGGGATGATCTCAGCACTTTATTTAAAAAAAGCGGGACATGATGTCACGCTTGTCGAAAAAAATGAGCGACTTGGCGGAAGACTTGCTTTTGTACGTGAGAAAGGATATAAAGTAGATGAAGGTCCGACCATTGTCCTACTTCCAGATATGTTAAAAGGTATTTTACATGAGGTTGGAATTGACGAAGCATCTCTTGATCTTTTGCAGCTTGATCCGCTGTATACGATTCAATTTCAAGATGGTACCTCCTACACGAAGTACTCCGATGCACTTCGTCAGCTAGAGGAAATCAGACGTGTATTTCCAAAGGAAGATCAAGGATTCCTAAGGTTTATGGAAGAAATGACAGACCGGTTTCAAGAAGGACAACAAGCCTTTCTAGAGAAATCATTTCATGAAAAACGTACATTTTTTACAAAAGCAAACATGAAAATTTTAATGAAATTAAAGGCGTATCGCACGGTTCAAAGTGCCCTGAAAAAGTATTTCTCAGACGAACGCCTGCGAGATGCATATGCACTTCAAACCCTCTATGTCGGAGGAAATCCATATGAATCATCTGCTATATATTCGCTTGTTTCATATAGTGAGCACGCACATGGAATCTACTATTTAAAAGGCGGCTATGCGAGTTTAGTAGATATATTGGAGAGGCAGCTCATGAAAATGGGTGTGCATGTGAGAAAAAATGCAGAAGTCACGGAGCTAGAGTTTGATGGGAAGCGCGTGGTTAAAGCAAAAGTCAGTGACGCTCATATAGCAGCTGATGCTTTTGTCATCAACGGAGATTATCCAGCTGTGTTAAAACAGCTTGGTTTAGACGAACAAGATCGGCGTAAATACGTGCCGTCCTCTGGCTGTGTAATGGTGTATCTCGGGTTAAACAAAATGTACCATGATGCGCCTGTGCACCAATTCTTTATGGGCGAACACTTTGATCAGCATATGAAAGAGGTTTTTCAAACGAAGACGATCCCTCAAGACCCGTCGTTTTATACATTTAATCCATCGATCATTGATCCATCTCTTGCCCCGGAAGGCTGTAGTGTTTTATATATGCTGATTCCCGTTCCCTCAGGAGATCATATCAACTGGGAAGAGGAGACAGATTTTGTAGAGAAAATGGTCGATCGTCTTGAGAAAAGAGGCTTTCCAAGCTTGCGAGAGTCGATTGTCTGGAAAAAAATCAGAACACCAAATGATTCCTTGCGAGAAGGATTGTTTGAAGGTGGCAGCTTTGGACTTGCGCCTAACTTATTTCAATCAGGTGTGTTTCGCCCGCAAGTGAAGGCAGCTGAGACTGATAATCTTTATGCAGTAGGTGCTTCCATCCATCCTGGTGGCGGAGTGCCGATCGTGATGCAAAGTGCGAAGCTAATGGCCTCTGTGCTGTTAAAAGATTTGAATGACAGAAAGGAAGTGAAGCTAAGTGGTTGATGTACAAACAGCATTGAAATTATGTGAGGAGACGATTCAAACCCATTCTAAAACGTTTTACCGTGCCTTTTCCATGCTGCCTAAAAAGAAACGACAGGCCGTCTGGGCTGTGTATTCCTTTTGCCGGAAAGCAGATGATATTGTAGATGAGTCCCCCTCGCCAAAAGAGGAGCTTGCCTCCTTTCGAGAGACGTTTGATCGATTTTTACAAGGTGAGGTAGATCGGAATGATCCGATGTGGGTGGCGCTAGAACATACATTTCAAGAGTTCCGTATGGATGAAGCTCCGTTCCGTGACTTGCTCCAAGGTCAGGAGATGGATTTAGAGCAGCACCGATATGAAACGTTAGATGAACTGCTCATTTATTCCTACCATGTTGCTAGTACCGTTGGACTTATGCTGCTTCCTATTATTGCACCGCGTAAAAAAGAACAGCTGAAAGAAGCAGCGATTTCATTAGGGATTGCCATGCAGCTGACCAATATTCTTCGTGACATCGGCGAAGATAAGGCTGAAAGAGACCGCATTTATTTGCCAAAGCAAGTCATGGATCAATTTGGATATACAGAGCAAGAATTGCAAGAAGGCATTGTCAATCAAGCATTTCAGCACGTATGGGAGTACATTGCCTTTGAGGCAGAGGCATACTATGAGGAGTTTTTTGACCATCTTCATGAATTCCCGCTTTATTCACGTATACCAGTGAAAGCAGCTGCTCACTTTTATAAAGCCATTTTAGATAAGACAAGAGAAAATGAATACCGTGTATTTACACAACGATCATTTATTTCGAACCAAGAAAAAGCACTTATTTTAGAAAATATTACGTAAAAAAGGACTGCACCCGCAGTCCTTTTTATGTGGAAGAAAAGCGATATTCCGTCCAAACCCTTGAACGCCACCGCCTATACATAAAGATGCCTCTTACCCATTCATCCACGATAAAAGAAATCCAAATCCCAATGAGGCCCATCTCAAGCTGGATGCCTAACAAGTAAGCGATTGGAAGCCCAATACCCCACATTGAAATCATCGCCATATACACTGGAAACTTCGCGTCGCCAGCAGCCCGCAAGGAATTAATAATGACCATATTAAAAGAACGGCCCGGTTCCAAAATAATGGTCAAAAGGAGGAGGGTGGCGGCGGTTTGAATGATCTCGCTGTTGCTAGTAAAGAAAGCAAGCAAATGCGTCGATGATAAAGATAAAGCAATAGAAGAAAGAAGGGAGATGCCAATGGCCCAGTATAAGCTTTTCATGCATCTGTGATAGGCAGCATCGAATTCCTTCGCCCCAATATGGCGCCCGATTAAAATTTGTGTCCCTTGGCTAATGGCTGCACCAAATAGCATAATGAACATCATTCATGACATTTTGAGTATAAACCTTTGCAGCTAATGCTTGCGTCCCCATAAATGTAATAAACAGTGTAATGATCATTTGAGAGCCGTTATAAGAAAGCTGCTCTCCAGCAGAAGGAATGCCGATTTTCAGCAACTTTTTTAAATATGTCCGCTGGATGTGAAACATTTTCTTCAGTGAAAAGCGTAATCCAATTCGGCGGCGTACAATGAGGATCATGGCCATTAAACCGATCAATCGAGCGAGTGAGGTTGAAAAAGCGACCCCCATGACACCTAATACAGGGAAGCCAAACGGACCAAAAATCACCAAATAGTTACCGGCAACGTTTAACAAGTTCATTCCGATGGTGACATACATCGTATCTCTTGTATATCCGTAGCTTTTTAAAATAGCACTATACGTCATAATGAGCGCTTGAATAAAAGACAGCAGCCCGACAATTTGTAAAAATACAGTCGCATCCGGCATGAGCTCACTTGATAGGCCCATCAGGTGTAAAATGGGAACAGCTAATACAAACATGAGAAGACTAATGACAAAGCTAATCAAAAAATTGGTTCCTAGTGAGACATAGGCGACTTGAGTCGCTTCCTGCCTGCGGCTCGCTCCTAAAAGCTGTGCAATCACAATCGTCGTTCCAGTTGTAATGAAGCTGAACATGACAATCAATAAATTCAGGAGCTGATTGCTTACACCAACTGCGGCAACACTATTATCGGAATATTGGCTGAGCATGAGGGTATCCGCGCTTCCCATCAGCATATATAAAGAGATTTCAATAAAAATAGGCCAAGTTAATGCAAATAATGAAGGATGGGTTTTCTTATCCTTGGCTTGAATCTTTTGAATTGGCAGTGCTTGAGGTTTCATCATAAGCCTCCTTTCGTATAAATCCGATTTATAGTGTACCTTGCATCGACTATAATAAGAAGAGATGAAACCGAAACTTATTGGAGAAATCCGACTTCATAAGGGGATGAATATGAATCGATTTATTACATTTACTGTACCGCCGTTCCCGGTTTATATCGTTTCAGGCAAAGGCGTATTTTATCAAGGAGAAAGACATATCTCTAGAACCTTCACCGTGTTTGATCTTCTTTATGTCACAAGAGGGCAGCTATGGATCATAGAAGACAGAGAGGCTCATCACGTAAAAGAAGGAGAATATATCATTCTCTCACCTGGCTTGTCGCATGGCGGACACCTGCCATGCGAAGAAGAAACGCACTATGAGTGGCTGCATTTCTCAATTGACCCATATGAGCTCACGAATCGGCCGAGAGAACATTGGTTTGATATGAAACAAAATCAAGCCACCTTTGAAAAACCGGCAACATATGAATTTAGCCTGCCCCGTAAAGGAAAAGTGAAAGGAAGAAATGTATTAGAAAAGCACCTTGCACAGATGCGGGCACTAAATGATGATGCATCTGAACTGCCACTGAAAAAACAGCTTCAGTTTGAAGAACTGCTCATTCATTTACAAAAAGAAGCATTTCACATTCCAAGTGCGTGATCTATCATATCTCGAAGCCTTTTCCAGCTCTCCCTTCAAAAAATACTTGTTAGTATCTGGTCACAGAAGAGTGATTTGTCACATCTCCAAATCTTTTCCAGCCCTCCATTCGAAAAAATACTTCTCAGTGACTGGTGACATAAGAGTGATCTGTCACATCTCGAACCCCTTTTCCAAGTGTCCCTTTAAAAAGTACGCATGTTAGTGGCATGTGTGAATTTAAAAGATGACACTAGTGAATTTAAAGATCGAAAATCAAGTTTTTTTCAAAAAAGTTACAATGCGAAAAGAAATTTCGGTGCAATTGCAGAATAGAGGCGTCACCTCTTTTTTGGCAGGAAATTTTTTTTTTCGGAAAACGAACTATTAGAATCTGTAATTGACCGATAAATGAAGCGATTTGACGAGGCAAAAGTTCAAAATTTTTGGTTACTTTTGTTATTACGATGTCTCAAATATGTGTCTGTCATGATATCGGAATGATCATATTTAACTCGCTGTTTATGTGCTTTTAAACATCCGTAAGGCCAGAGACACAGTAAATAATTAATGAAAACCCCTTCGACTAGCCACAAAAATAATGTTTGTCGAATCCCTACCCCTTTCCAACGTCACGTGGGGGCGGGAAGGCACCTCTTTGATTGGTCACAAAAATAATGTTAATAATCTCGATCATAATATGATCATTCCTATATCGTGACAGACCCATATTTAAGACATCGTAGTAACAAAAGTAACAATAATTTTACACTTTTGCCTTGTCAAATCGCTTCATTTATAGTTCAATTAAAGATTCTAATAGATTTTTGCCGAAAAAAAATTTGTTTCAGCCAAAATAGGGGTGACGCCCCTATTCTGCAATCTAACCAATAACTGATTCATCAATTCAAATTAGGTATACTGAATGAATTAGTAAAATTTCTACTTATTCAAATTTAGTGAGCAGGGATGTTTGAAAGCAAAAAGAAATATTTAATAAAGTTCATTGTTATAAATAAATTAAATTAACAAACAATACACATTATGAATTTTACGTTTCCGTAGTCCAAACTGATCATTTTTTTATGTAATTTGTTTATCAAATTAATAAAAAATATCGAAAGACAAATTTTCATGATAGAGTATCATTTTTTCAATAAAAACAAATAATTTAAATGAAAAAATCTACTTTGAAAATGAAAAACTCATAATATAGACTGTTTGTTAATTTGTCTTATTTATGACAATTAACATTACTCAAAAAATATTTTTTCTTC
The DNA here is from genome assembly GCA_011634705.1 of Andricus grossulariae. Lineage (NCBI taxonomy): Eukaryota > Metazoa > Arthropoda > Insecta > Hymenoptera > Cynipidae > Andricus > Andricus grossulariae. The sequence goes on from JAABKJ010000755.1 coordinate 71,187,341, forward strand.
CACATATAAACACCCCTGCGTATCCAATCCAGAGATGTTGAACATAGGAAAAATTTTTCCACAAAAATTAAAAATAAAACGAAAAAATCGACTTTTTTCGCTATTTGCATTTGCATTAACACAAATATTTATACGAACAAAATTAAAAAAATTGTCCTTCGGAAATCTCTTAAAAGCTGAATGCTTAATGTTAAAAAAAAAGGAGATCCAAAATCAGTCAGAATTGCCTTCTACAAGTTATTTTGAACCTCGCTTTTTTATTTCTACCAAAATATTTTGCTGTATTTAAAAATATTTGTGTTTACAAATAATATTTATTTTACAGAATTTAAACCAGTTACCAATCTAGGAGAATGCTTCGTTCCCATAATCGACAAGGCGCTGAATATAGCAATTTTTACGTGTTTCACTAATTTGTATTTTTTAAGTGAAATATACATGGTTTATATGGATAGCACTTTCGAGTTTTGCACGAAATTTTTTTTACAAATGTTCACAATACATGGCTATAAAAACGGCCACTACATCCCGCTAGTTTTTTGCTTGTTACCAAACAAGTCAAAAGACACATATTTAAATGCATTAGATGTTATAATTTTAGAATGTGCTTGATTAAGAGTGCCTTGGAATCCAGAAAAAATTCTAATCGATTTTGAAATCGCAATTCATCAGGCAATTGAAACACGGTGGCCTTCTGCACAAGTTATAGGTTGCCGTTTTCATCTGTGCCAATCGTGGTTCCGAAAAATCAAGTCCCTCGGTTCAACAAAATTGATATTATAACTAAATGATAAAAAAGAAAATTCAAATTCGAAGAAGCGTTTAAAAATTGATGAAACTTAAATTTTTAAGGAACCGTTGGAAAAAAATTTCCTGACAATTGCAGGTTTTTCCAGGTATATTGAGATTTTTCCAGGTATAATTTTTCATAGTACGGATCCATTCAAGTATTTCGCATTTTTATTTAACAATTGACTCGGAATATGTGTAAAATTTCGCAAGTTTATTTTAGATAGCTTCCGAACTAATAATATGAATTTTCAACGAAAAAGACGAATTTTCAACAAAATCCAAGCATTTTAACCAATAGAGATCGATTTTGAACCAAATAGTTGAATTTTCAACTTAAAAATATGAATCTTCAACCCAAAATGGAATAGTTAAATTTTGAGTTAAAAATATTGAATTTCAACCAAGAATAAAAACAAATTTTCAATGAAAGAGTCAGATTTCCAACTAAAGTGATAAGTTGTCAATCAAAATGAAGAATCTTTAACATAAATTTTCAAGTGAAAAAAATAAAATTTCAATCAAAAATTAAATAATTAAATTTTCAATTAAAAAGATTAATGGCCAGGAAGAAATAAAAACCATTTTTTAACCAAATAGTTAACTTTTCAAACGAAGCGATCAATAGTTGATCAATAGTTGAATTTAATCAAAAAGATGAATTCTCAACGAAAAATGTAATAGTTGATGTATCAACCCAAAATCATTTTATCCTAAATCAAATACAATTAAATGATAAAAATAAAAAAATTTGAACATAATAGTTTCATCCTCAACCAAAACATATTATCTTTCAACCCAAAAGTAGAATTTTGAACCGAAAGGACGAATTTTTAACCAAGAAGATCAATTTTCCACCAGAAAAGACAAATTTTCAACAAAATACATGAATTTTCTGTTAAATAATAGAAACCTTCAACCAAAAATTGAATAGTTTAATTTTTAGTTGAAAAAATGAATTTTAAGTAAAAAATTTTCAACTAAAATGATGGAATATTCAGCTAAATTAGATGAATTTTCAATTAAAATTATGAATGTTGAATGAATTTACAACAAAGAAAGATCAGAATTCATCTCTTTAGGTTAAAAATGATAATTTGTGATTGAAAATATATTTATTTTGTTCAAAATTCGACTATTTTTCTAAAAAGTCATACTTTTTGTTTGAAAGTTAATTATTTTTATTGAAAAAGGCTGCTCTTGTATTTTGAGGTCAGAATGAATCTTTTTGTTAAAAATTCTAGTATCTGCTCGAAAATTCAACTTTTTTGTGGAACATCTGTTTCTTTTTATAGAAAATTTGTTCATATGGATTAAAAATTCATCTTCTGGAAGAAAAATCATCTTTATTTGTTGAAAATTCATCTCTTATATTTTTTGACCGGAATTAATCGATTTTGGTTAAAAATTGTATTATGTGGTTGAAAATTTAATATTTTTGTTCGAAATTCTATTATTTTATTAAAAAGTAATTTTTAAGTGGAAAGATAATTATTTTTATTTGAAAAGTCTACTATGGTATTTTGTATTCAGAATTGCTTTTTTGGCGTAAAAATTCTACTGTTTGATATAAAATTAAACTGTTTTTCTGAACATTTGTCCTTTTGGATTGAGTATTCATCTTTTAATACAAAAGCCTCTTCTGGAGCGAAAATTGATTTTTTGTGGCTGAAAGTTAATTATTTTTAATTGAAAAGTCTAATATTATATTTTTGGTCCAGAATTATACTCTTTTGGTTACAAATTTTATTATTTGGTTGACAATTTAATTGTTTTGCTAAAAGTTTATCTATTTTCTTAAAAAACTATATTTTTTTAGTTGAAAATTCAACTGTTTCGTAGATTTTTTGTCTTTTTGGATAAAAAATTAATCCTTTTGGATTGAAAATTCATCTTTGTTTGAAGTCATTTTTCTTGTTTGAAAATTAGACTGTTTGGCATGATCCGTTTTTTTAATAACTGCTTTAAGCGATTGAAGTACAGGGTCCTCCATATATTTACTTTATACTTTGTAAGCCTGATGGTTTACCCATGGTTCCTAATTAGGTCCATACATACCCAAAAATTGCATTTAAACAAAAAAATTTGCATTTGAAATTAAATCCCAAGTCCTCTTCTCGATTATGTAAATTTCTGCAATTTTTCTCTTTTTTCTCCCCTTCTTACTGCTTTATAAATCCATGAGCATATTCAACAAATGCGAAAATCTTGCATGTGTTTTCGGTGCATTAGTTCATACCGCCGAAGAGTAAAGTTTTGATAATTTTAAAGCAATATTTAATATCTATTTTAATTCTGGACAAGATTTTATTTCGAGATTCTTATTATTAGATTTTTGTCCATCTTAAGGTGTCTTTTCTTCTATTTAAACTCACATCTGTCAGAAAAGTTGAGTGAAACGTTATTCATTCCACGAATAGAATCTTCGTCGGTGACTAGAATTAGGGAAATATTTTAGATATTTTTAGTGGTGAAGCACGCAGTAAAAGATAATCTAGAAGCCAGCCAAAATACAGCATGTTACCTTCTATTATTTCCAGAATCCGAACCTCAGCGAGAGATACACATCAATCAGTGACAATAGTATCTTTTTGAAATTTTTGCCACGCTTTTAGAGTGAAAAATATTTTTCGATTTCAAAAGAGGATAATGTATTATTTAAAATGTCTTTTTATTTATTTATAGGAGGGTTTACCTCTTTATTTAAGAAATAACTCGATCTTCTATTTTTGATAGGATCAGTAACACGATCGCATGATTGTACTCGATCACGATTTCAATGCACGATCCTATCTATACTTTAACTTGCGAAAAAATCTGACCAAGTTCAGAAGCGTGAGCATTGAACTGGTCACGTGCAGTAGAGTAGGAATGTCCAGAGAAAATATTTGCTCACCCCTGATTCGCGTAGATAACCAGAATGGGGGGTTTTTCATTGAATGAAATTTTTTTTTTCAATGCCTACATTTTGAAATTGAACTTAGTTTCAATTGAATGAAAATCAAATAAAATTTAAGTCAAGCGATTAAAATTGGTTAAAAAAATTTAATTATATACTTATCGAAATTCAAATTTGATTCTTGATATTCAGTTTTAATTCAACTATAGTCAAGTTGAATCCTAATAATTTAAATTGAATGCCAGTAAATTTCCAGTGAAAACTAGATCATTCAAATAAAATTCTGGGAAATTTTAATCGAATGCTAATTATCTATATAAATTCTTAGTTATTTCAAATTTAATATTAATAATTTTAACCCGTGTAGAAATAGCCCCACTTAGCCCCATTAAAAGTCGGCACTAGTTGGGGGCTAGTCGGAGAAATTTTTTAGGCAATGCCCCTAGTCGGGGACTGGTCAGTCGCTAATTGGGTTCTTATTTGTGAAAATTTCTAGTCCAGAGGTCTGGTTGGGGACTAGCCGAGCTATTTAAAAAAATCCTAATACTCTGTGTAGGCTATTTTTATGTCAAAATTCCTAGGCGGTTTCTAGCCGGGCTCTGGTCGGGCTATTATTGTCTTGAAGTTTCTGACAGGGTGTTATATATAATGATTTAATCTCTACAAAAGCGCGTATTGAATTCTAGTGAATTTATCTGAATTTCAAGTGTTTATTAGGTTCTTATTTTGATTTCTATTCTTGCAATTTAATTTTACTCATATTAAATTTTAGTAAATTAACAGTTGAATGCGAATTGTTCTTTTATATGAAAATAATAAACAAATAAAACAAAAATAAAATATAATTCATGGAATTTTAGGAAAGTCTAATTGAGTTCTTAAGAAAGAAAATAGAAATATTCATAATTTAAGTTGACTGCGACAATCTTTGAAGTTACTTATAGGTCAAATTCAAAATTCAAGTGTGATTACTGAAAATTCATATAGAACTTTTATATACTAGTTGAAATTGAATTCAACTACCGGAAAATTGAAAGTAACGTTATTCCAAATAAATAGAACAATTTTTCAATTTTTATTTAAATTTTACTAAAATCATTGAACTGCATTGAAATTGAATATGAGTAGTCAAGTGAATTGAAAGCGATTTCAGGTAACGGTGAATTAATTCCATGGTCAGTTTGACTGAATTTTAGTAACTTCTATTAAATTTGGAGTTAGAAATAAAAATAAATAGAAGATCAAATAAATTGGAATTTAATTTTAGCAGTTTAAATCTCATTTAATTAATTTTGAATGTAGTTATAGGAATCGAATTTTGATTCTAGTAAATTGCGTTAAATTCAAATTGATTGCACCTAAAATCAAATAGAATACTTTCAACCTAAAATAGAATTCTGTTGTAAATTATAGCACACCATTAAACTGGGCTCATCGGGACACGTTGGGGAAACCGGGCTACTTATAATTTTATATGTTATAATTTGATTTCATTTTTTTGGATGAAAATCCGAAAGATTTTCATTTATTTTCTGTAAAATAAATGTCAATCTTTATTTTAGATGCTTGTTGCTCAAGTTTCGTGGATGAATGTCGATGAAAATCAAATTCATATATGGTTGCTATGTCACCTATTATATTGTAAATCGTCTTAACAAAATGTTCTAAAATTTTAAGTAGACGAAGATACTTTGTTGTGGCTGCAGAATGATTTTTATAAAAAGTAATGAATTATCTAGGTGAAAGCGGAACATGGCGAAAAATTATAATATATGAATTAGATTATTTTTCAATTTTGTGACCATGTGTTTATAAGCTTATGCGCCAAGCAACATGTAAGGTTTTACTGAAAATAAACACCTATTTTTATGTTGTTACTCATCACGTTTGTTTAATTTATTCTATAAGTAATGATATAGGCTTTCAATTTATAATATCTACCACTTGGTGTAACTGAATAGCCATTTCTATCTATTTATTGAAAGTGGATAACTTAACCCCATACTGAGGGGTAAAGACGGTCACGTTTTTGACTGTAAAAACTATATTTACTTATCGCTAAATTACAAGTTATAACTTCAGGATACGGAAGAGGAAGAGTTAATCATTATAAATTTGTAGCATTATTATCGAATTTTAATTCTTTCGCGAAATACGTTGAGAAATCCCTAAAAGACGTCCCGCTTAGTCCCGTCTTGCAGTATCCAACTGGATTTGAGGTCTTAAATAGATTTCAGGCGAAATAATTTCACTAAATTCAGTTGATATAAAATCCCCAATTTGTTTGTACTAAAGAAGCAGAGTATTTCTATATAGAAATGAAGGAAGGAGCCCGTGGAGTTCGAACGATTCGTCCAAATAAGAACAATCTGAAGGCAATGTTGCGCGCGCTCGAACACGTTCGTCGTTTCTTGGGTTGGTGGTGGTTCTTCGGGGTTAAATATACCTTTGTGGTCGCATCATTTACTGAACAAGAAAAGAGAGGTAAAATAAGAAGAGAGAAAGCATGAGAGAGTCAGATACCAGGGCTGGTTTTAAAGACGTCGGAGCCTTCATAATATAACAAATACATAAACGTCTTTACATTTTCATTTTAATCGCCTTCCTGCTCTGCAACATTAAAATTAAATCTCAAAATAAAAATCAAAAGACAAGAATCTTAACTTTCTCTCTTCGTACATTTTCTCTACAATTATTAATTAACTTGGCATTTACAGTTGACTCTATAGTAAGTAAATTCGTTTTCGGGTTGAATACTTCCTCGACAAGCTTGCTTATGAGTCAGATTAATAATATTTGATAGCAGCATTACTTGTTTTCTTATATACCTCTGATGCAGCTTCGAAGGGACATTTTCTTGAGTCTATTTTCCTTTAAATAACAAGGTTCTATCTCGGCACCGTCATATTGAAAGGTTCTATATCCACTGTTAGAAGTAAGTTCATGAAATATAATGAAAATGTTAGTGAAGCTTTTTACACTACGGTTAGTGAAAAACTCATTGAAATTTTATGCAACACTGAAATTTAAATAGCCTCATTTTAATTTCAATTTAAGTTTTGAAACTATTTTAAGAGATAGTGCATTGCATTTTTTGTAAATGTTCATGAGTATCTCATGGATATTCAATGTAAATAGTGACACTTCTTTAAGAACAGTTGTCTGAAATTTCTTCATTCGAAATGAGAAAGTAAAACCAATTTTGTAGATGTGATTGCAAAAAATATATCAATCGATAGAAAAATATATCAGATACAAAGCTTCTAAATTTAATTTCATGAATTATTTTTAAATTTTGTTCATATTTTCATTTAGGTTTATTAAATTCAATAAAAAATGTTACTTCATTTTCAATGCATGTTTATAAAATGTACGTAAACCATAGTGAAATTCATTCAGCCACCAATAATATTTTATGGACAATCAATTGAAACAGGTTTCAGAGTCAATTTTATGAAATTTTAATAACTTTTGCATCAAAATTAAGTTTCGTGTCACTGAAAATTAATGAATATGGTCTCAAATTAATTTTAAAAGTAAAATTTATGAAATTTCAGTGACATAAGTCATTGAAAACTGACTGAAACAGGAAATTTCTAACAGTGTCGGGTGGCAAACTCCTGAAGCTTCTAAGACCCATATAAAGTCTACTGGGAACACTAGATCCTCCAACTTCGTGAAATCTTACAATTTGCACCTTATGAGCTAGAATATTTTATAATGCACCTTCCGAGATAGAACTTTGTTATTTGGACACCTCGAACTCTTTAAGAGTCTAATCAGGGCGTCTACCCAATGGATGATTTCAAATTCCCGATCAGTTCCCAATTTTCTACCGGTCCGCTGTTAATTTTTCCCGGCCTATTAAAAAGAGTTAAAAAGATTTGGTGGATTTCCAACGATTTCTGTTTATCATAAAGACTTTCTGATTAGGAACAGGGACTTTTCGAAAAGAATTATAATTTTGAATTTGAATAAGGATTTTTTTTTAATTTCCTTCTTCTAAATTAGAATAAAAATCGCATTTTCTGTTCCAAGTCAGAATTATATTTATTTACAGCATTTTCTATTATAATTGAGAAATATTGTAAATCCCTTTTTCTAAAGTTTGGATTTGGATGAAGGCATTTTCAAAATCTTTTTTTATGAATCAGAATTAAAATTCTTTTCCCAAATTCCCATTCCATGTAAAAAATTCCATGTTCTAAGACAAAATTAGGATTCTTTACGAACTTTCCTGTTTCAAAGTTAAAATTACAATTCTTTACGGATTTTTTTATATTTAATTTATTTATTTCTCATCTAAGCTAAAAATGATCATTTATTTAGAAAAAACGCTATACCAAATCGCAATGAAATTGATTTCCAAAATTCCCTGTTCCAAGTCAGAATTGTATTTATTTAAAAAATATGCTTTTACAATGATTCAGAAGTAGTATCTCCTTCTTTTCAAGATTTGGAAGAGGGAAGTTTAAAATTGTGAGGAATTCTGAATCACAACTGGGATTGAAAAAAATATCCTTCTACTAAATCAGAATTAGAATTAATTTCCAAAATTCCCGTTCTAAGAAAAAAATCCCTATCACAAGTAAAATTAAAATTCTTAAAGGAAATTTCCTGACCCAATTCAGAATTATAATTCTTTTAGAATTTACTGTTCCAAGTCCGAATTGTAATTCTTTTGAAAAATCCCCTATTTCAAGTGAGAAATATGACTTTTTCATAAATTTCCTGTTTCAACTTAGAGTGAGAGTAATAAAATACATTAAACCACTTTTTATTTGCATATTAGTACATTCGAGAAAAAAATCCCTATCACTGAATCAAATATCCTGTAATTTCCTCATTTTCCCAATTTCCCGATCAGTTGGGCACCCTGATAATCTTTAAATACCCTCCTCAATGAAAACTTTCCCGATCGAATTCCATCTCGTAAACAAACGATCATCCCACTCACAAGGGGTCATACTTAGGAGCAATTTTTCAAGCAACAGGTGGCGCGAAATGATGTTATTTTGGGGTAAAGATAACAATTTTCGATTGGTTTGCCACCTCTTAAACCCGGGCCTGAGAGAGTCAGCTATTACGGAGCACCTCCTCCGGTGGCACTGCTCACGGCCCGATATGGAGCAATCTCAGATTTCCATCCGCCCAAATCAAGAATATACGCCCGCGCCCCCGCTCACACTTCAGAGCGCGACTGGGGTTGGTGCTTCTGGCGTGGCACGCGAGTTACAGTGCCAAAAGTGCCAGTCTGTTCAAAACCGTCTACTCTATTCCGTCTCTCTCTCTTTCCCTCATTTTTTATCGCCCTCTCGTTCCCCCCATCCATCCGCTAGCCACCTATCGTCCAATCCCGCCCCCTCTCTCTCTGTTTTTCGCTCTCTCTCTCTCTCTCTCTCTATCCTCGCACTACGATCCGATAGGAAGCACGTGCCTCCCTCGAAGTCCTCTTCCATTTATTCCCAAACCGTCCTCCTCGGTTTCTACACTCGATTATGTTCAGCTCCATCCTCTATTTTCCTCCCTTAGTTAAAAGTTAATTTCTACCCAATCGGAGACGTAATCAACACTTTGTGGAGAATTATATTTTGTGAAGAATCTGTAGTTGGTGTGTGCTGAAAATGGTGTCAGTGAGTTAAGAAATATGAGGTTTCCTTCAGTGGAAGACTATAAAAGTGCTGATAGAGTGGAGTGAGGATTTTGTAATTGGATAATAACTGGTCGTTTTGATGTTGCCAGAAAGCACGTTTCCCGTTACAGGTGAGTTGAGTCCCGATTGAATCAAATCGGATCGTGTGACAATCTTTGATACGTTTAGCATACCTGATCATTCCTTTCAAACACAATTATTATTTTGATCTAAATAGATTCAGATTCTTGTATTAAGAACATTTAAACACCTAGAAATTTTCTTTTTGAACGACTACGAGAAAACATTTGATATGTTTCGATATTGAATATTGAACAGATTACGAAATGAACCGTTAGGTGGACCTTCGTTTTATCTCTGATTTTATCCTTCATCTTTCCTTCTATATGTGGCTACTGGCGAGAGAGCAACACCTAGATAGAGACAATATGAATATTCATTGACATTCGATTTCGACCAGTTAGTGTGTCATTCGATTCGAGGCACTTAGATCACGTCGAAAGTTCCCTTTTATTCGAGTCTGAAGTCTGAACTGATCGTAGGTCTCCCTTAATTGGCGCACTGGTCCAATTTATGGTGTATACGTGGGCACCAACTTCGCTGTAATTTCCACTCGAGTTCGCGGGATGACAGTTCAATTATCAGATAATTTTGTCGATTTATGTAGCATACGCTTCGGTGATTTAGTCTTCTCTGTTGCATTTCCTTCAGCCGGTGGGCATTACCTTGACATATTCCGGAGTATTGCAACCGTCTATCCGTTTTTAACCTAGTTGCGTTCCTGCCAGTGAGGAGCAAGCGCATGCTCGCCTACGAATAGTAAATGTTTCGTTTATGCGACTCATGTAAATATATTCAGAGACTATTTTTGTTTAGGATGGTGCATGGTCAGTTTGAAAATTTGATTTTGATTTTTGTGAGTCAATCCATGAACACATTGAATATTTACACAAAACCTTAAGTGACCGCTCAAACCCACAGATCCTGAGTCAATTTGTAAGCTTATCCATTATGCTTTCAGTTGACCTTCAGTTATACGTTTCTTGCCTGAAAACATAAAACTTTTATACAACTTGCAAACCTTTAGCCAACTTTCAAACCCACAAATGCGCATTCAATTTTAGGTGAACCTGAAAGTAACTAAAAACTCTTAGACAACTCAAACAAAACTTAAGTCAACGTGCAAAGCCATAAATCCACAGTCAACTCAGAAACTCTTAGATTAGCCGTTAGAGTTTGAGTCAACGTTCAATTAGCCTGAAAACTCAGAAAACACCAAAAACTTTCAATGAATTCATAAACTGTCGAAACATCTTACATAAATCCGTAAATTTTTAGTCAACTTCCGGCTTGACTGAAGATTTTTTGTTTCATGCAGGGTTTGTAGGTTCACTTAGGGTTCTTGGATTTGTTACTTGACTCACAAGTAAGGTTTGCGGGTTTGAGAGTTGTATATTTTTGCCGAGTTTGTGAGGATTTTTTTAGAAGAATGAAGGTTTACATTTTAAATCTGTCTTTGTGAGTTCTCTGACAATTTTTGGGTGAAATTAGGGTTTGTGGGTTGACTAAAGCGTATTTGCTTTTTACGGGGGTTTGCTTAAGTGAAGGTTGAAGGACTATTGACTTTCTGATTTCCCTAATTTTATGATGTCTTTGTAACTTGTCTGAAGTTTCTCCGGTATTTGGGTAAAATGAGGGTTCGCGCATTGAGTCAAGGTGTCCGGGGTTGTGAGTTCTTAGGGTTTGCATTTTTGTAGGATGATTATCGTTTTCCGGTTCTCTGAGGACTTTTCGTTTAACTGAAGTTTCACCTTTTAATGATTATGTTCTGTAGTCTATGCTTTTATTTTATCAAGTACAAATCACGTATACCAAATATTTATTTAAAAATTATCTATTAGGGTCTAGAAATTATTAATTATCTTGCAATGTCACCCTTGTATAACACCTTTGGCGGATTATCAATTTCAGATGATCATGCTGCGTTCTGAACTGATAATTAGTTATCATCTGTCCACATTGTATTCACTCTCCTAGAATTTTTTCGGACGTTAAATTAAAAATCTTTAGTTGAGAAATCCACTAATAACCGCAAGTTGTTATGACTAACTTTAAAGTTAGACCATAGCCGGTTGTAAAATGACGTCGTGTTCACAATTCCCTCATACATAATCCCAAATATGGAGTGAGAAATTTGAGAGAACCTAAAATAGTGGCAGAGCGCCAAGCGCTAAAAATAGCTAAAAAATAAATTTCTGTTACGCGCGCCTGCATCATTCTATAAGCGGTCTTCAATGAATCGGGCCACCTCCCTTGCTCGCTGTTAATAATTATACACCGGCCGGTGTGTCAGGGCGCTTTTTATAACGCCAATGCCGTCGCAATCACGACTGGAAGTACTGCGTCAAGTAGACTCAAAACTATCTGGCAAGATTATCTCTTTTTTCTTCCCCAGAGTTCGCAAAGATAAAAAAGAGCTTAGCAACTTCTTTTTAGAGAAATGTGCGTATTTGTATAATGTATAAATTTAAATAGAGATGGTGCCAAATAAAAGTTGTGTAAGATAAATCATCTTTGAAGGGTATGCAAGTGCATACTTGTCGTTGCTTATTACGTATTAAATGCATGCAACCGTAAATTATGCTTTGCCATAAATCGAGATAAGTGGCTCAAGTCTTCAGTCAATTACGAGCAGCAGATGAGCATAAACGAAAACCGATGATTTCTGTAGCTTCAAAGATAAACTGTAATTAAGACGGTTAAAGAAACGTAATGTTGGTCGGTTTCGTTTCTCCCCTTCGCAATAATTCAAGTAAATAAAATAAAGAAACTTCTGGGGTCTTAATTACTTCCCGAAATATCTTTATGCCATTATCCATCAGTTCGAGAAATACGACTGCTGTTCGTTTCAAGCACTTTGGTTTGATTGCAGTCCGTGCTCGACTGGTTGTAAAGATGGGTTTTTATGCTCGTCATATTCAAAATAAAATTAAAAAATATATCAAGCCTCTTCATAAAGATACATGCTCTCTTGAGATTGTCCTCCAAGAATGTTATCATTTAAAAAATCAGTTCCATTGTTGTCAGACCTTGATTGTCCTTCAAAGCCACTTGAATTAAAAAATCTATTTTATTGTGACAATAAATTTGTTGAAATCCTTAAGAAGATTCAGACCCTTTAAGGGCAAGGAATTGGTGTTGAATGACTCCGCTTGGAGATTCAACGATTCCCGCATTTCACGATCCAAGTGGCAAAGGGAAGATTGTGAAATGCGATTTGCAGCTGACACGTGACAGAAAGTCAGCGGCAGATGCCGCACGAAGGTCTGAAACCCGATCGAGTAAGACCAAGTATGGGCCAGGAATTGCGGGTGTTGCTCGGAGATGGTGTGTCCAGAGCTATTTCCGAGCGAGATATATTTTTATCCGTCAGAGTGTTAAAGTCAGTATGCGTATAATGTTCTCTACGTTCCTTCCTTTCTCGCTCGCCGCTTTGACATTACCATTCCTTCGTTACATATCTGGGAAACTTGTCTTTATGGATATTAAAATTTTTTAATAAATACATAATCTGGAAAGGATAATTTGCATTTGATAATATGCAATGCATAGTCCGCAACAGATAAGTAACACAAACTCAATAACCTGTATAATCCAGGAGGTAATTGTCAATGAATAAGTCTAAATAAATTATCTAGCAGAGATAATCGGCAGTGTACCACCTGGAAAAGATAGATCACTAAACACAAAATAGGATGGATTATTTCCAATAGATAATGCACAATAGATAGGTTCGAATACATAATTGGTGATTCCTAGACTGTAATGGATTTGTACGAGATATCCTAGAGCAGAAAATTTGCAACGGATATTGATAGATTAATGCAGATAATATCTATTTTTGAAAATGGATGTTCCTTATCATATTTCCTTCACCATTTATCCATTCGACCTATCCTAGAGCGGATAATCTGTAAAGGATATGGATAGACTTATGTATATGGATAGATCCTTATCTTCGTCCCTTAAACATCTATCATCATTAATATCATTTATTATTACTACTTAGCACCTATTCATCTATCATCATTTTTTAAAATATATCCTTAAAGGCAGATTTTGTTCCTTAACATATACCCTTCAAGGAAAGATCCTTAACTCGTATAAATAATTTGTAAAAGAAAACCTACAGCAAAAAATCTGCAGCGGATATGGATATGTATATTAACTCACATAATATATATACTTAATAGCAGATATTCCTTATCTTATTTTCCTCATCATCTATTCAACTGTCCTATCATAGAACGAACAATCTGCAATGGATATGGCTAGATTAAGGTTGTTCGTTATTATTTTCCCTTAAGTATCTTCTCATTTGATATAATTCCTTAGCACATGTTTATATATCGTCATTCTCGAACATCTATCCTTAACCATCTACCCATATACAATCATTCCGAAACATCAGTTCTTCAGTGATGGATCCTAAACTCTTGTGGATAATTTGCCAGGGATAACATAGAGCGAATAATTTTCAATGGATATAAATAAATCAAAGCAGCTAATATATAACCTTAATGATAAATGTTGTTCCTTATCATTTTTTCATCTATCCTATCCTAAAGCACCATTTATTCGTGCATAATTCCTTAACGTCTATCCTTATGAATAGATATTATGGTAGATTGAAATTGACACAAAACAAAATTGACATGGGTTATCAATTCACATATTGATATTCGAAAGGAAATTCTCATTTTTTTTTTTTTATAAAAGAAAATAGGTAGGTGTTCTGCAATTCAAAAGTTTACAAATGAGACTCTAGAAACCTCAGGATTCCTTGTATCAGTTGGGTGCTAACGAGAGAGGTTTCATATCTCCCCTCACATTTATATGACTTTTTGTTTCAAGAGTGAGTCCTGAACTCTTATCTTTTCCCTTCTGTTCACAGCAGGCAAGAGACCTTATCGCAGCTCCTTTATATTTATGACATTCCCTATAAAATTTAATTGTCTCACTACTAGTCTTATGATACACTAACAGAGATTGGTTTACTGAAATTTTAAAATGATTCCACCTTCTTTCATCGTTTACAATTTTATTTTTCTAAACGATCTCGATGGATTTTCCAGCTTGTCTATTCGCGATACAAAGATCCATATCAATTGTGACTTTCCATAAACGATATAGACATTACTTACGGATATACCTGAGGCGCTTACCAGTGGTGATTTTCTTGCTAAAAGTGTCTGCGACAACGTGCGCGCGCGACGGCATATCAAAAAGTTCTGGAATGTCGTCCGATTCAGGAGGACTCGGGACAAGGAGCAAGCGTACAGTTGTCGCGACGAAGGATACAGCGAAGCGGAATTACAATGGCACTGAGGCAATCTACACCGCTCGCTTGTCACTCGCCTCAACCAGAAACTGGTCTCTAGGGTTCTTTTTTCTGCATAGAATTCTCGCGTGCGTGCGTCTCGTACACACCATGTACACCATACAACGACTCGCCTCCGTAAGGGCCGGTTCCAATCAGTTACTAAAGGGTCTGGAAATGTAAAATCGCCTCAAGAAATGTCTGTATTATGCAGCAGATACCCTCTTCTTTAGAATTTTTACTTTCCACCTTTAGACAATGTCTGTTTCGAGAAAACACTATTATAGTTAAGAAAGAAACATTCTTATAAGAACATGAAAGATTTAATACTAATTTTTTTCTCTTTTCTCTTCTCCAGGGGGCATTATGCAGACCGAGGAAGTCGCGCCCCGTACACAATCCACGGGGCTAGACGGGTCCCTGACCGATACTTTGCCCTTTCAACATCCTCTTCATCATACACTCCCAGCACTTATACACATGGCTGTCAAACAGGAACCTCAGGAAGAGGAGGAACGGGGACGTGAATCTCATAACTTAGGGTAAGAGGAAATACAATTTATAGATTTGAAATGTCAACATAAAACCTAAGGAGTCAAAAAGGAGAGTAAAAAATATCTTATTGGGAACCCGTTGGGATTATGAATAAAGTCCCACTAAAATACAGGGTATAAGATAAATTAGTAGTAAACATCTAAGGTAGCAAGTTTTCTCAATTTTTTTCCAAATCCGATTAAGGACAAAAGTAATTAAAAAGTTTCTATTTTCAAATATTTTTTTTACAAGTACACAATATTTATCAGGGTAGAAAACCCTTATTAAAGAATGGCGTTTCCCAAAAACTGCCGGACCTGACACAAGAAAAGCTACATTACTTTTTTATTTTTTCATTTAAAAAAATCTTTTGAGCTATAACTCAGAATAGGCGAAAAGAAGTAATCGCCTTAAACAAAATTACCAAACATGGATTTTTACACACTTGGAAATCGTACTGAACCATGATCTTCTACAGAGACATGGGTGAGGTCAAAACAATTACTTCAAGCCTATATAACGCATTTCTGTAATCTGGCACTAAGTCCCTCATGTTCCGGGATCCTTCAAATGTGATCATCTATTTCTGAACATTTAAATTCTTTTTAATTTTTATGATAGTTTAAAAAAATGGCTTTGAAAATAATCGTGGTATCTGTCTGGTATGAACAACAATATTAATTCGCGATATCATGAGATAATTAATCGTTTAAGCAACTATAATTGAGATAAGAAAACTAGCGATTGGGACAAAGTATTGGAACTTGTCGAAAAATAGAAAAAAATGCGTTACTCTTGCTTATTCCTGTCAAAAGTTGCATTCAAATAATTCTCAATTGTTTAAAATATGCGAAAATATTAAGAAAATACCATTGTTTCACAATATGATGAGATAATAAATTGTTTAAACAAATGAAAATATTTTTAACAATTTGAAGTAACTTGAAAATTTGGCTCAATTTGTTGGAATTTGTTTCAAAACTAGTAAGAAATTACGATTTTCTTAATTTTTTTAGGTGAAAAGTCGGATTTATAGAAAAGAAAGTTGTTTAAATAATAAAAAACAGTTTAAACAAAAATATGTATACTTCAAGTTCATTGAATGGAACATAGTATTCAGGCAATGCTCTTAATTCGCGATACTATATAGAAATAAAATCGTTTCAACAAAAAAAATTGTTTAACCAATAAAAATATAATTTAAAAATACATACATTTTTTTTAATTCATTAATACCCGAGGATCTATAAAAAAATGAAAGCCTAAACTTCATTATAAATTTTTATGTTTAAGACGGAATTTACAAAAATGTGTTTTTTCCATGCTATTCTTATGGGAAACTTCATGGGGTGGGCAGGTTGCCTCTTAATATAAAAAAATACGTATTTACTTTTTTTAAGAACCTCAAAAATAGGAGAGGGGGAAAAAATTCGAAACTTTCAGTTTTTTTTTTAACTTGTGAAGTGTTTAGGAAAATTATGGGGGAAATTTATTGTAAATTTATCCCAAATAATTGGACTATTTTCAAACTTCTTTTGGATATGAATTTGAATTTTTCTCAGTGCTTTTGTTCTTAAAAGATTCTGCTGAACAAGGGTATATTTTGAAGAGTTTTGGTACTTGCTTCCTATTTTAGCAGTTCTTTTTTAGACATAAATCCTTTAAGCATATGTAAATTTCTTGAAAAAAAAAGAAGAAAAGTGGCAACTTTAGTATTGATTTGTCTCATACATACCTGTTAGTTTAGCGAGAATTCAGTTGTGATCTTTTTGGGTTTCTATTGGAACTTTTGCTTAATCCGTAATTTCTTCGACAATTTACAATTTGAGTTGAGTTTTTTAACACTTTCCCTCCGGTGAAACGTGCCAGGTCTTGCAGGTCGTTTATCATTTGCACTTTCGTGAAGCTAACGACTCTGATTTTCGATATTAAATTTGCTTATTGAAGCCTTTTGCCTCGAAGCTTTAATTTTGTTTATAAACTTAAATTGAAAGCACCCGATCTTCTTTCTTGGGTTGGTCTCCATTTATTATAGATTCCTTACATTAATCATAAAGACGCTCGGCATCCAGGTGGTTCATTAGAGATGGCCGTGGAATGAATATCTCCTGATTCGCGACACTCAATATTACAAAAGCAGTCGAGAGGAAAAAGAAGAGCAAAAAGAAGTCGCATTCGTCGACTCATGCAAGACCGCGTGCCCTCGGATTTTTACCTACTCGGAAATTCCTTCTGCGAATATTAATTCTGCAACCTCTTTGTTTTTAGGAGTCTTCATTTTCGTGATTGGAATGCAGATTATTATTTATTTGAAATGCCGAAATAGTATTTGGTATCACTTATTATTTATTTTTTACAGATCTCAAGCTGAACTGGAAACAACCCCAGTTTCAGGTGATGTTACCCACGTCCACCAACTGCAAGGAAATCAACAGGTGCACGATGGCACAACTGGACAATCGCCTCAGGATAATTCAAGCAGAGGCACCAGACCCAGGTTAATATTCCCATAATTCATTTTCATTTATTCACATCCCTTATTATTGCAACCTCTTCCTGCAGTTCCACGTCCGCTTTTTCTTGCAGACATTTGCTCGCGAAAAAAATAATTTATTATATCTCGAGACGTTAGTCCAGGAATGATGAAAACATGACACTTTCTAGAGTGTATAATTTCAAATATACTTATTCACGAATTATTATGTCGCTTCGATAACGAGGTCGTCAATTGCGCCATTTCATATCTTTCGTAGTTAGGAGCTGCTAATCAGAGCGATAGATACAGTGAAACTCGTTCGGCCACGTTCCAAGATCAGTCTGTTGATCAAATGTTCACGGAGGGGAAAAATATACACGAGAGTGAAATGCCCCGGGACGATTACCGTTATTGAATTTCATTAAATGTCCGCTCGAAGGGAAGCATGTTTTCTGCCTACGGTCGAAGGTGTTACTCTGCATTATAAATTGCAATTAAGGAGTGGCTGGAATGCAGTAATAGGCAACTCGAGACGTAGAGACTCTTTACCTACTAGTTATTATTGTCCCGACACCTTAATGCTTTTCAGTTTTCAATTGTACTTAAGAATTTTCTTTAAAAACTCGATTTTATTATGTTTCAGTCGGGGACGCAGAAAGTCAAGGTGGAAGCTTAAGTTTCACCACCAAGCACTGCCTCCTGAGTATCTGGACCATTATGAGGCAGCTCTCGCCCAAGAAGCACTAAATGCTTCACCAACTCCAGTTTCTGAAATAACACCACCTAGTCCAACTCCTACAACCTCCACATCGACTCCAAGTCCGATAGCCGATGTCCACGGTTGGCTCCAGCGTATCGCAGCAATGCAGCAGGAGCTATCTCCAGCTCCGACGAGTCCTCAACCCAATCCTACTCAATTCGCGAACCCGAGAAGATCAGTCATAACTTCAACTACTACCCAGCCCTATGCTAATCAGCAAAACTCTCAGCAACAATCCCAACCGACTCCAAGACCTCCTATGAAGTACTCTGACTTACCCTACATGGGGGAGATTACCCTAGACAATAGCAAACCCAGAAGAGGTCGGAAGCCCAAAAAAGCTGACATCTGTCACCTCATCTACAAGAACTATGGTACAATCCTTCCTGGAACACCTGGTCACGAGGAGATAAAACCCAGGGAGAAACTAGAGAGGGATCAACCTCAGATGCCCTTCCAACGAACCGACATCCAAAATAGGATCAGCAGTCTCTTAGAGAAAAGACTCACTCAGGAATCTCGGCGGAGTCTTGCCCTTTCCGATTCTATCAAGGAACAAGACGAACCTTTAAATCTCTGCATTAGGGATTTGAATCAGTTGAAGATTAGACTTTTGAGAAAGCACGGAAATGTTTACGAGTCTGGTCAGCTGAAGAGCGAGGCCTCAAGTGACAACGAGGAGATCGAGTGTCTAGGTGCTGCGTATGCTGATCATATGCGACAAGAGTCTGTAAATAATAACAATATCAATAACAACAACAATAATATTAGCAATAACAATGATCCCTCGAACCCTAACCCTGGTTTTGTCTACTGGCCCAACGCCGGTGTCTTCATTCATCCAATGGCCCTCCAGTCTCAGTTTCTCTACTACCAGAAAATGGCGCAGAACGAGAAAAACTTCCCACGAACGGAAACCTCGCCCAAAGAGCAGAAAATCATTCCGAAGTCCTTGTACTCGATGCTGGAATCGAACTGTCCCACGCCAGTGCCTCCAGCTCCTCCTCCATTAGTACCAGCCCCACCGCCTGTTTCGCCAAGACCGAAGAGAAATGCCCCTGGTAATCAACAGGGCCAACCGACGAAGCGCAAGCGGTCCGCCATATTCATCCCGCCGATGCCAACAGAGAATAACAATAATCCTGCGACTGAGGTCAGCATATGCAAGTTCAAGTTCACCGGAGGAGCCAAACCCAGTCTTCAGGAGAAGAAGAGTCTCTCTGTTGATTCTGGAGGGAACTTTAGGTATTATAGTGGAACTGGTGATAAAAGTATGAGAGGTTACGAGTTCTTTCCTAGAGAAGCTCTTCAACAACCAGCTGGTCAGGCTGGATCATCTGCTGGTGCTTTCTTAAATGCAGCTGCCGAGAGGATCCCTGTTGCTCCTTGTCAGAGGACTTTGGCTCAGGACGATGGCAGACGAAAAAGGAAGACCAGAAAGTCCCTTCAGAGGGAGAAGCTTGAGCAGACCTTTAAGGAAAAGGGGTTTCTGATACAGACCCAGCAGCTGGAGTCAGCTGAGGGCGCCACTTATTGCAAGTTTCGTCAGCTTCGGAAGTTTACGAGGTACCTGTTCAGGAGTTGGAAGGACTACCTTCCAGGAAGTGTAACTGGAGGACCAGATGGTGAAGTGCCGGAACCAGATGGTGAGAGTGATCCTTCAGCTAGCTCACCCGGTCCTCATCCTAGTTTGGTGGACATTCCACCAAATCTTCTTGAAGAACCCAGGACTCTGCCTCTTACGTAAGACTGGAATTTTGCATCTAGCAAAATTATCAAGGAAAGATTTTACTTGTTAGGATCGACTAGAAACGTAAAAATTTTGAAGTGGACATCCGGAATACGAGATTCTTGCAGCCTATTTCTTGACTTTTTCTTCCTCTCCTTTTCCTTTTCTCCTATCTTCATCCAACCTGCCATCCTTATCTTATTTCTTGCCTCTTCTTTTTCTCTTTCCGCTGATCGAGTCGCCCTTTTTCCAGCCTCTGATCTCATTTTCTTCTTTTTTGGCTTCTTACCTTGACGTCCTTCGCTTTAATCCCATCGACCATCTCATATATTTCTTATGTATCACTTCTACTTTTTCTGTTCCTTCCAGTCCTACAACTCCGCCCTGTACATCAATATACTTTCCGCTCGAAGCCCTCTTTAAATCTTCAAGTGGAACTTTTTCAATCTTTTACATAAGTGACGTCATTACCTGTTATTTTGTCTGCAAGAATCTGCGTCCTGGTATAGCTGTCCGCGTTTCAGAGAATTTCCACACTCGTTGAGAGAATACGACCGGAAATGACTGGTGTCATAATAATCATTGCAATTTCTCGTGTCTTGATTACGCTTCGCTTCGCTGTTTGTTTCTCCAAGCAATGTGGAATAAGTTCACGAGGGAATGAATGGATTTTTTTTAAAGTGCTGTTTTTAAGAGATAGGACTCGTACTCATTTGTAAGTTAGAGGATTGTCTTGAAATTGAAAACCTGAAGTTGTGTTAGAAGGATGATAAAATCGAATAGAGTGATGTGGGCAATGATACTTGATTTAATGCGGCAAGTCGACTGATTGAGTTACCAGTCGCAAGTGATCATCGTTCTATGAATGAGTGCAAGTAAGTTCTGCGAATGGATTCTATGATACGTGTAAACGCTTGACAACTTGTGTTCAGCTTTGTTTGTGTTAGGGAGGGTATCGTGCAAGAGAAAATTGTTCAATCTGCCATATTCTCAGCAACTTTCCGTTGAATGCATGGTATCTCAATCAAATGGTTATCGGTTCTGAAATCAGTAGCAAGAGAGTTATTTTTAAAATTTATCACACCATACCTAAAAAAATTGTTATATTCGAAGCAAAAAATGGCAATATCTAGGAGTCCGGGTAGAAAAAAGTGCCAATGGAATTCCAATAAGTTCCAAATAAAGTCCCATTAAATTACAGGTGAGGGACAAGCCAGTCTTAAAGTAACAATTTTTAAAAAGTCCAAATAGGGACAAAATTAGCATTAATATTCCATATTGTATTTTAAAAATATTTTCCAACAAGTACTCGTAGGACTCTTCTTTCAAGAAGTCCAATTTCAGCAGGACTTTTTTAGTACACAAGTTCTAGAAAAGTCCCACTCAACTCTATTTGAAGATTTTTACAGGACGTAATTAATTTTTTGGATACGACTACGAGAAAAATTGAATTTTATTTTTGCAAAATTTTCGCCAGTGCTAATAGGATTTATATTAAAAAAAGATAATGCTGAAATAGGACTGAAGTAGTAAAAAGAAGGTCCACATTTATCCTGTCTTAGCAGTATTTTTTTCATAAATTCAATCAGTAGGTGAAGGGTGTCATGGCGCAACCACGTCATTTATATTTAAACAATTTGCATGAATATTAGAGATACTGTTGAAAAATTACATAAAATCCATGTATAGGACATATTTGTTCCCCACCCGATTTTTATATATACTATTAATATGAATTCTAAAACATTTAATTGTTTATTTATACTGCGTCACCAATTGAGTTCATACACGAATTGTGAAACACATACACTTTATATAATTTTTTTAGCCGAATCGAATGGTACTATTAGTCTGTCCGCATGTCGCATTTTTTAAAAATTATTTAAACAGAAAGAAAATTTCTTGAAAAATCATCTATTAGTTTTCATGCTATTAGGTTTCCAATTATTTCATGAAAGAATAATTTTTTAAAATGTTTTGAAAAATTAAAGATATTTTCATTTTTCACTTTTGAGCTTTCTATTTGTCTTGCAACATATTTCTGGTGTTTCACTGATATATTTGATGTTAATCAGAGTTTAAAAAAACATTTCAAAGAAACCAAATTTTTCATAGAACTTACATGGCCGTAACAGATGACGATTTTTGACTTTTTTGTAGATCTATAGGGCTTTATCAACTCTCAAGTTTAATTTCCCATTTTTTTGTTTAAAATATAATTCGTATTTTTAAAACGTTTTGAATTTAAAAAAATGGGACTTTTCTAGTTCTATTGTCACTAATAAATTTGTTCTGGGCCGGACATAACTCCGGTGTTAATATCAGAACAAGAAATAAACTGGAACTTTTTTTAGAAAATTGATAAACTACAATTTTAAAAGGAAGCGGGACATTCATGAATGTTTGTATTAACGTGTTTCCACTTGAAAATTGATTTTTAACATTTTTGGGGGCATGAATTTTAAGCTAAAAAAATTGGAGAACTTTTTTTAATACTGCTCCGAAAAAAAGTACTCGAGCCCAATTTCAGCCATACTATTTTAGGAATTCCTATAAGAACTTGTGAAAAAATTATGTTTTTCTAGTACTTTTATCCCTATTTGGACTTGTAAACAATTTTAAGAAAAGCTGACACTGTACTATCCAAATTAGGTACCGATAGGACATTTTTTAACATAACTCGGTATAAATCTGAATATACTCTTATTTCAAATAGGGTATTTTTCTGAAGAATGAATACAATTAGATTTGTGATGAAAGAGTCTGGTATTTGAAATATCTTCATTTGCAAAGGAAATAGGTGAGCATTGCACCCACTCGAAGATAATTAATAAGATTGAAGAACTTGTGAGTGTATATTACGCAATCGCGCAAATGGTATGGTGCTACTAATTAGGTTTTAGTGCATTTAACGTGCAAGGATCACCTTACTCACACAAATATAATAAACGTGAGTGTAGTCGAAGAATCTGTGTCCTTGTTATCGATTAAATAATGATCCTGTAAATTTGAATACACAGCTTTGTGCCAAAGATGGGAGACTGGAATGTAAATAGGTGTAATATGAAGCGCGAGAATGTGTTCACCAAAGAGTGGTCGTTGTCGGTTGATTTCTATTCAATGAATTTAAAATAGAAATTAAAATTGGAATTGATATTGAAATAAAAATAGAAATTAAATTAAAATATATATTAAAATTAGGATTGAAAATTGGAACCGAGGAGACTTGAATACTGGAAAGTAGGATCAGTGCATTTGGGTGAAGAAGAGTGATAAAGTGTTGTTATCAATATTTTTGTAAACGTTATATTATTAATAACGGAATCTAACGAAGTCTAGTCTTATTTATACTCTCGTTACATCGGAGACTTTAGTTAAAATGGTTACGACAAATATTCGAATTTCGTGCTGAGTTGTAATGTGCCATTTCATGCTTACAAAGTCAAAATGGTTGTAAAGCAAGAAGCCGTCCGAGTACTCGTATTTTTCACGCTACTACTCACTTTTACAAATCATCTTGCACGAATGCTCATTGTACAGAGAGATCATTCTTTATATAGCTTTTAATGAAAAAATGTACTGTTATATTAAATATATAAAATATTGAACACAATTTTCTCTTTATTATTCATCACCCGAATCTCTAATGTTCAAAGGACCAGAAGCTTACGAGGAATACATGAATTCTAGTTTAGATAAATAAGTCCTTATTTGTCGCAAATAAATCATGGTCTTTTGGGTCCTGCAAAAATAAAGCGATCCGCGATTGCTGAAGCGATATCGCTGATGTGGTCAACTTGTGCATTCGGCCCAGCAATCACGTCTCCAGGACAGGTACGTGGTCTGTGAGTGTAGATTTCTTACACATCCATACTCGGGTGGTCGAGCATGTCCAAAGGAACGAAAGTGTAGACACAACTTTCAAATGTGAGTGTGTGGGTGTGTGAGTGCGTACAGGGCCCATTCATGCATACGCCCATTCACGCATCCCCAGCTCACCTTGCAGGCTTTTTATCCCAGATATCTGCAGTATAAGTATACTTCGACTCGATCTCGCTAAATTGGAGGATGTATCAACCTGGAGGTACTGCATCAGCACGTCATTATTGAATCCGACCGAGAGGCTCTGAAATATTCCGGAAGAAATTAGTCAAAGTACAAAAAAAAAAGGTTTTTTAGGATCCAGAACCACAAATCCCGCAACCATAAGTCCCGAAATAATAAGGCCCAAATACAACGAATGAACGGACATCTTACCGAAAGGATAAGGGCTTCCAAGACTCGGATTGAAACCCCCTTACTTTCGTCAGGATAGCCGTCCGTCCCTTGTATTTAGGCCTCATTATTCTTGGTCTTACTTCGGACCTTATTGTGGGACTTGAAATTTCTGCTTCATTTTGGGCCTCGTAATTTTGAGCCTTATTCTGAGACGTATGGTTTTTGAAATTGCGGTTCTGGATCCAACGAATCCAAACAATGGACAATTGTCTTTAACAAACGAGTTATAGTACAAATGTTTTTGAGGAAGAGGATGTTGTGATTGTGGTAAGCGACAGTGCAAGAGTGATTTGCCGAGAAGTGTGCTTTATTTATCTTTGGAGTTTCCGAGAACAATTCTATTGTGCCCTTAAGAAGTATGTGCACGTGCGTGGCTCAATTGCCGGTCCATCGTGTAATCACGGCGCCACAAATTAAATTCAAGTCGACAGTTACTGCAGGTTGGAGGTTCGAGACGCGGTTTGTGTAGAAGGAAGCCAGGAGAAGCAAGCAAAAGGTAGTGCGTTGGTTATTAAATTTTTGCTCGGCGTCGTCTAACGCGCTACGTGCCTTCCCAGGCCCTTGTGGTCGCCAAAATTCCTCTTTTTTTCAACGTGGGCTCCGACCGAGGCCGTATTAGGAAACTTGCAGTCATTGTGCGCGCCCTGCTGAACGACGACTCGGCTGCAAAAAGTCGGTGAGGACGATGGGACAATAAGAGAAAATTTTGCAGCAAGGGCCCTTGGCACTTTCTGTAATTACTACATGGACCGAGGCTCTTCGCTTTCGTATAATCGTCCAGATGCGCCCGATATGCGACGTCCAGCTGCTTCCTACGGACAAAGACTTCAAATATTCCATCCTCTTGTTTGAATAAAGTATTGATTTTCTTCTATGCTATCATATTGTTTAAGCTCTGGAGATGTCCTCTTTTAGGTTTCTTGTGTTTTTATTCAATTTTGGGTAAAAAAGAATAATGGAAAGATAGGTTCTATTTGAGAGAGACGACATTATATATGTGCTAAAAAAGGAAAATAGTTGCTAAGATTTTGATGGAAGGATCGTATAGGATTCGAAGGAAGAGAAGAGACATTAGGTGGAAGTAGTGATAAAGAAAAGCAAGGTATAATGAGTATAATTACGTTGTTGCCTGAAATACGATATTGCATAAACGTTACGTGACACTGAGTGTATTACTGAGTCATAGGAAAAACGTGAAAACGTAGGTGCAAATTAAAAATACGAAGAAGAAGACCCAGTAGAACAAGCGTTCGAAGGAGACACTTTTGTGCACTGCAAAAAAAAAGAAGAAGAAGAGGAAGAAGAAGCGTTCGAAAGAGAGAAGCATGTATACGAGATACTTTTAAGCGCTGCAAACGAGAGAAGAAGAGGAAGAAATGTTCTGAAGAGTAAAGTGTGCGCACAAGACACTTTTATGTGGTGTGAAAGAGAAGAAGGGGAATAGAGGAAGATAAGATGCACTCGAAAGAGAAAGCGTGTCTGAGATACACTCTAATGCACTGTGAAACAGAGAACAAGAAAACAGTGAAGAGGCGTTCGAAAGAGACAAGCCTTTGTGAGAGGCAGTATTATGCACTCTGAAAGACAGAAGAGAGAAGAATAAGAAGAAGCGTTCGAAAGAGAACTATATGCGCAAGAGACACTTTTATGCTCTGAGAAAAAAAAGAAGAATGAGCACAGAGAAGGAGAAGGTCATTCAAAAGAGAAAGCGTGTATAAGGGACACTTTTATACACTGCGAACGAGCGAAGAAGAAGAAAGCAAAGAGGCGTTCGACACAGACAAGCGTCTGTAAGAGACAGTTTTATGTAGTCCAAAAGATAGAAGAAGAAAATGGTGAAGAAACGTTCGAAAGAGACAAGCATGCTTGAGAGACACTTTTATACGCTGAGAAAGAGAGATGAAGGAGAATAGAGAAGAAAGATAAGAAGCGTTCGAAAGAGACAAGTATGCGCAAAAGATACTCTTATGCGTTGAGTAAGAGAAGAAGGAGCAGTGAAGAGGAGAAGATGCGTTCGAAAGAGGAAGCGTGTGTAAGAGACACTCTTATGCGCTGCGAAAGACAAATAAATAAGAAGGGAAGGAGAACAAAAACAAGGAGAAAAAGAGTTCGAAAGAGTTAGCAAGCATAAGATAAAGTTCTATGCGCTCGTATGAATGCTCGCGCATGCGCTTGCGGAGTAGTTTGCAAAAAGTCAGTAAAGTAAGGATCTGTAAGGGTGGGATAGATTTTAGAAGAAAGTCAAAAAATAAGGTTCGGATTGAAAAAAGTGTTTCGATGTAATAAACGCGGGCTTTCGAAGGAGCAAGGAAGGAAATCCGTCCAAATAATAGGAATAATCTCATGGATAAGAAAATAAATGGAAGAGCAAGAGAAAGACTAAGAGCAAGAGGTTACATATTAACATAAAAAATTATACTTTCAATAAAGAAATGAGTATAGGATACTTATTTTATACGATGGGAGAGAAAGTTCAATAAGAAGAGATATAGATGAAAAAAGCAGCAACAGAAAAAGAAGAAATATTATTATGAGACACATGAAATGCGATAGCAGATAGAAGAGGAGAGATGTAGAAAGCAGGGGGAAATTTTGGTAGAGATGAAAAAAATGAGGTAATTAAGAAAAAAAGGTGGTTATGCTTTAAATACAATTCAAAAATAAAAGTATGAAAGCTATTTTTTAAAAAAGGCTAACAAGGAGGTGATAATAAAATTAGGTATTGGCGAAAGGTCAAGAATATAAAGATGAGTGGTTGGAATAGAAGAAAAATTCTAAGAAGATTTTAAGGAGAGAGGAAGTAAAGAAGGAGAAGTATAAGTAATATCATGGCTCTCTGAACTTGAAAGGCAGAAAAGAGAAATTAAAAATAATTAATTACTGAATTTCACAAAGGAAGTAAAGGGCCAAGTGAAGACATGAGGAAGGAAAGCAAAAGGAAAGAAAAGAATAAAAATAAGACTTGGAACCTACAGGAAAAAGAGAATAAAAGAGAGAAGAAGAAAGAACAAGAAGAAAGGAAAATTATAAATTATGTACAGTAAAGAAGGGATAAAGAGGGGTATGTAGAAAATAAGACGAAATGGGTTTTTGTAAAAGAAACGACGAGGAAAATTTGTAGAGGGAAGATTAGTAGAAGGACAATGTGGTGATTGGAGTGTGAAAACAAAGATAGGTAGAAATGTAAATGGATGGAGGCAATTTTTAAGAGGGAATTAACACAGTTATGAGCCGCTGACGAAAAATAAGAGGCTGAATTGATATAAGAATGAGATTGCAATTTATTGATCAGTCGATGATGAGCAAATAGGAGATTTTATAGTTACATACACTCTACACACTAAATACAATGGAAACAGTTAAATGCAGATCTTGATACCGGAAGGAGAGTAGAATACAAGGGAAGGAGCAAAAATATATTTAGGAAAAAGAAAAGATTTAGTATGATAGATACTAGAAAGACAATGAATGAGATGATTAAGGGAAAAGAGAATTGAAAACGTATTAAGAAAAGAGGATGGTAATAAGGAAAATAAGAATAAATTCGGAAGGATGTAAAACGAAGAAGAAGCATAAGGAAAAAAAAAATACGAACAATGATAAAATAGTGACGTATTCTTTTTCGTTGAAGAAGCGATATTAAGAATTGAGCATAATTGTCCTAAAAAACGAGAAAAAGTTTTTGACATGTAAATTTTAATTAATCATAAATTTGATTTGAATATACACATAAATCAAATTACATTAGAGTGTAGCTGACGAGTAATAAAAAGTGGCATTAATTAAGGTTGTGGCGCCACCGAAAAGGTACGCGCGCCTTGTTTAAAATCTCGTAACAAGTGACAGGAGTGTTCTGGCGCGAGTGTGCGATTAAGATGCACCTCGTTGCTGGCAATTATGCAATTCGTGCAATTAATCGTTAGCGGCATTCCTGCTCGTTCATCGGCATCGATACGCGTCGGGTTTCGATACACATGTGCACCGCACGGAGTTCCTTGTTCGTTGATCGTTCACGTGACTCGACGCGAGCAAGAACCCCTTCATGAATGAACCCCGGCTCGCGCGGTTCGAGAAAAAGCTTTTTTTCCGGCTGACCGGTAAACTGGAATTGGCACAATGCAGACGGAATACCTGATTGTTTCTAGGCAGCGACTATTCCGACGCCATGTAAGAAAGAGACGCCACCGGAAATCATCATTCTCGGCGGGTGCATTTAATCTAAGAAAACCGGAATCTTGACGATGCCAACAAATCCTACTTGCGAGTGGACTGACAATTAGATGTGCACATTTCGTATTATAACTTACCATTTCTTATTCATATGCTTCACTTCATTAGCCAGAGTTATGGGTGAAAGTATTCGGGCCGGTTTTGGGATAATCGATACCCCAGGAAATCTATGAATACTATCAATGGTGGATGCATGTCTTCTACAAACATTAATTAAAATTCAAATAATTGCTTTCATTGCAAATTGTCAAATTCTCTTGATATATCACGGTCGCGGCATGATGGTGCATTAGGAAACTACAAAATAAATAACATGACCTATCTTTGTCTATTGTTAGAATTGTGGAAGCTTTAATTGCAACACATTAAAAATATAGATGCATATCATGTTGAAGAAAAACATAGAAATACTTTTAAAATAAAGTCGATTTTTATCTTAGTAAAAAGAGAATTAAAAGTCGCTTGGTAGTACAGGCAGTATTGAAAATATTTACTAATAATTCTAGCATCTTATTTCTAATGGAAGTTCTTGAAACTTAAGTAAGTCGTTTGAATAGCCTGAAAAAAGACCACGATATTAATTAAGTTACTATACGTGAAAATTCGAAAGTTCTTAACCGGGATCAGTGGCTTAGATGGATAATTTAGGGGAGAAAAGTCGTCTAATGATCTGGTTCGTTACATACATGACTTGAAAGAGTTCCAAAGAATAATCATCCCCAATAGAAAAAGCAAATTCGAAGATTCAATTGCATACGATATTATATTCAGAATTGAAAATAGTCTAGCAACTAAGTTTATAACCCTATAAAAATGTGACCACGACGAAAACTCTAGACTTAGTGAAGTCAGGCATAAAAAATCTATGAAGAGCAACACCTCAGGCAATCTAAGAATACTATCATTGCTAAGATACATGCTATTCAGAAACATTGATTAAAATTGAAATGATTCCGCTAGTTGCAAATTCTTATATTTTCTAGGGGATGCAAAGGGGTCACCCAAGCGTCAGGGGCTCTTACGGTCTCAAACCATTAACACACATACATTATTAAATTAAACAAGAAATGGCACGACCTATATTTACCTACTTTTGTCCCTTTTGCTCTATTGATTTTTATTTAAGACAAAAAATGCATTATTACACATTCGGTCTGACAGGCAAGGTTGAACAACTTTCTTATACAAGCGACAATTCTTTAAAACTTAGCTAAAATTTCAAAATGTTAATTGAATTACGATATGAAAAAGACCTTACTTCCTTGATCAGTATTATTCGAATTGAGGGATTATTTAGGAGAGAAAAGTGGCTACATGATTTGGGTAATTGCATACAGCATGACTTAAAAGTTTATGAAACAACAATCATCACTGAAAGAAAAAGTGAGTATCAAAATTCTATTACAAACAATATTAGGATAAAAATTAGTTACAGTCTGGAAACGAAAATCATTAACTATAAAAATGTGACAACAAGGAAGGCTCTAGACTTGGTGAAGTCCAGCATGAAAATCTAAGAACAGCAACACTACTCATCACGATCCAATCCCTTAAACATAATCTATTCTATTCCCAAGTATCTGACTTAATAAAGATTTTGAGAAATTTATGTGGAAATATCACGAAGCCAAAGGTTTTAGCAATCGTGTTATCCACGGAAAAATCACATTCTTAAGGAAGATTGCTTCAAAGTATGTCGTCTAGGAGCTTATTAGACTTCGCAGTTCTAGAGATGATAAAAAAACAATAAAATAGTGATAACTATTCGAGTGCTCAATTACAAGATCTCGTTATTTTGCATCAGTACAATCCATTTGCTAATGCTTATACAAAGAAAAATTACTTATCGAAAGTGGTAATTTTTCCAGACGAACTGCATGATGTAAATGGCTTGGAAAGTAAATTCAGTTCATTTAGGAATACCCCTCACCTTCAGGAAACGCGAAACAGTTCGGGATTTCCAATCGCAGTCACTGGATCAGACGCACTACTAGCAAAACCCCTTTTCAAAGTGATAAATTTTCAGATTATTGAAACTGCTTGTGATGATGGGGGACGGGGGTTATTATGTCCCTTCTGAAAATAAAACAACTGTCATAAGAAACAAACTTTTTACCAAAAAGATCCAGTTCTCCTTTAACACTGGAGATTACATCACAGCTAGGATCAAAAGACATAGCCGAGTTTACCAGAATAGATAATAAGTTCTGCTCCGTACCCGTTGTTCCTATTACGAAAACAGGGACCTCAATAATCAAATTTTTTTGAGAGTGTATTTACTTAGATCTCCTTATTACCCTTCTCATCGTGCTTCCCATCATTGTTAGTCACATTCTCAAATTTAAGAAAAATTCTTGACCTTACTATATGCTCAGTCTTTAGTGACGACAATTCAAATCGTGAGGGAATCAAGAATGTGTATAGAAGACTTGATTAGGCACAGAAACTTCACGTGCATCCAAAGGGAGAGATGTACACAATTTTTTGTGAATGAAGTCAATAAGTCAATAAGTCAAAAAGCTAATAAAGATTGGCTAAACCATGTCTGCGATCAGGTCTAATCTGCATGGTTTACAGGCAGGATCTCCTCATTTTTCTGGAATTGATGAGCTTCGAGAACGATTAAGACAGGGCTGGACTAATTAGAAAGTGATATGATTACAAATTTCTAGAACTCTCGAAGAATCGGCAAGCTGAGAGCTCAACCAAACAAACAAAACTTATGATACATATGGGGCATAATTTCTCAAGTTTACCCACATCGAAAATCAAAGTTGTCCGATAGGGCTAAAAATTAGCCCAATTGTAGGCCTATTAGATAGTACTCCTCAGACAAAAAATTAATTATTTTGATGATCATTCATCAAAGTGGAGGGGGTACAATTTTTTTTTAAAGCAAAGCCTTACTTTTAAACTAAAAATTGGACTTTTTTCTTGACACTTTTTTTTCTTCAAAATAGTTTTAAAAGAAAGTTGAGTTTTTTCTCTATAAGACCTCCAATTTTCAGAGTGGTAAATTAATTCGTCTTTGGGTAATAGAAAGATACATAAACAAGATGCCATGATAGAGCGGATGGCGCGCGATTTCCCCTAGTGCGATCACGCCCAGTATCTTTGTGCAACGCTTTAGTGCCAGTTTTTTTATTTAAGTAATATTATATACTACTAGAATAACTGCTCTTTTCAAAAAGTAAGGCATGAAGCAACTAATCCTAAGCTCCGTGGTGTTGTCCGCGTCTTGCGTCTGAAATTCCCTGCGCTACCAGAAGGACCTCAAATTTGCAGTTCATGTAGATACCAACTCATCAACTCAGCGGGAATATCATCCTTGAACTCTGGTGATATTGCACTGTTTGGTTGAAAATTCATTTTTTTGTTGAAAGTTCAACTTTTCTGTTGAAAATTTGTCTTTATGGCTTGAAAATTAAACAATTTGTTTGAAATTTTTTTCTTTCTTGACTGTAAAATCTTTTTTGTTTGAAAAATCAACTATTTTTTTGAAAATTCTTCTTTTTTGGATGAACTAAACTGTTATTGATTTAAAATTAAATCTGTATTGGTTGAAATATCAAAACTATTCCATTTTTCGTCGGGAATTAATATTTTTGGTTGAAAATGTAACTACTTGGTTGAAAGTTAAACTACTTTGTTAAAAATTAATTTTTTTGGTTGAAGATTAAACTGATTTGCTGAAAATTAATTTTTTGAAGTAGGAAATTCAACTACTGAGTTGAAAGTTGAACTAATTTGTTAAAAAATTCTTTTTTATTGGTTGAAAATTCGTTTTTTTTTTGTTCAAAATTAATTTTTTCAACTGAAAATTTAACTAATCCATTTTTGATTAAGAAGCGATCTTTTTAATTGAAATTTCAACTATTTGGTTAAAAATTATTATATTTTGTTGTAAATTCATCTTCTTTGGTAGAAAATTAATCTATTTATTTGAAAATTCATATGTTCGGGTTTAAAATTCAACTATTTTGTAGAAAATTATTTTTTTTTTTAGTTGAAAATTTATCTCCTTCGGTAAAAAAGTAATCTTTTCTGGTTTGGTATTCAACTGGTTTGTAGAAAATTCGTCTTTATTGCATAAAATTTTGATAGTTTGGTAAAAAATTCATCTTTTTCATTGAGTATACAACTGTTTGGTTGAAAATTCATTTTTTTGTTGAAAGTTCAACTTTTCTGTTGAAAATTTGTCTTTATGGCTTGAAAATTCAACATTTTGTTTGAAAAATGGACTATTTGGTTGAAAAGTCATATTTTTGGATGCATTCAACTGTTTTTTACTAAAAATTAAAATCCCTTTTGATTTAAATATCAACTTTTACATTTTTCGTTGAGAAATTCATCTTTTTTGTTTGAAAATTCAACTGATTTGTTCAAAATTCATTTTTCTAATTGAAGATTCATCATTTTATTTGAAAATTCAACTATTTCGTTAAAAATGTATCTATTTAGTTGAAAATGCAATATTTTTACTTGAAATATTAAAAATTTGAAGCGTTCCAATTTGAATTTAATATTAGTATCTACAATAACTTTATTTAAAAGAATTTATTCTTCTCTTTTCGTGAAAAATCTCCTTATTCTCTCTGTGTTTACACCATTTTGGCCTGTGAAGCCTGTAATGATGTTTTTTATTTCCAACTAGAAATTTGATTTATTATCTTTCAAATATATAAAATTATCAAATAAATCGTTCGAGACATATTTGAAATTGACATCATCAAAAAGAATCTCTTTCAAAAAGTCTTGTTTTCTAATGTCTTGGATTTCTCTTTATGACTCTTAAAAAATGAATCGAAACCTTATAAAAAGGGGAAAAGGAGGAAAATTGGTCAAAATTCGCAATTTTAGGTATTTTCGGGGATTTTTCAAATTTAAGTGGGAAAAGGGGAATTAGGTGAATAAGCGGACGGGCTGTGATCCTTGAGATATAGCTTTCTTCTAAAATAATTGTTCAATACCCCCAAAATTCTGTTCAAATAATTTATAGAAGATTGTCATCAGGAGCCGAAAAGGTAGATACAAGACCAGAAAACTTGCCAACAATCAAGGAATTGAAATCCATAAAACCAAAGGCCAAACCGGAGGAGCTGTGCATTCGAAAGACAAGATTGAATGATCAGAAATTGGAAGAACTCCAAGCGGAATTGAAAAGAATCAGATTAAATTTAGAGCCAGTTAAGTCAACACATTTTTTGGAACGAAAGCCAAAACCACAAAATGTTCCATCTACGCCTTTGAGAGTTGGAGAGCAGAATATTGAAAATGTTTTGGATCAGTCTGCTGTTTTAATTCAAAAAACAGTCAGGGGCAGAGCGATTCAGTGCATGGTAATTAAAATTGACCAAAATCAAGAATAATATTCGAAACATTAATAAAAATGTTATTATTTATCGCAGATGTTTGAAGGTCGAGAGAGATGTCGAGAATTAATCAAAGAACTTCGATCAACGCACGCTCTTCAACATCACGACAAAAAATCCCTCCATAAGGAAAAAACGAAAATTTTGAGTTTGCAGCATGAGGAAAATTTCAGAACGAAGCAGGAGAATCGCTTGAGTGAAATCCTGAGTTCTCTGGAGGGCATGGCAGTTTCGGGAATGCTGGATTACTTAAGCAAAGTTCGTTGCAACATATCTCTTTTTTTAATTTTTTATATAGCTACCATACAGTAGATAATTATTAATTTAAAATGATAATGTATGTAAAATAATTTAATTAAATAATATATAGGACACTACGTGTTAATAAATTAAAATTAATTATTTTAGGTATATTCGTGCTTTTAATTAATGATTATCTACTATAGGGTAGTCTCCCCTAAGTTCTATATATTAGGATGGCCCTGATTTATATTGTGAAAAGAAGTTTGAATGCTTTGATCCTCACCCCCTAGTTTTTTTTCGAATACTCAAGAAAATTATCTTCAAATCTGAGCAAAATCTGTTAACGTAACTTATAATACATATTTCTGTTCAGAACACTTTAGAGAATAAAAATGAAATATAATTTTTATTATTAAAAAATTTCAAGACCCTCTTATGGGGCCCCAAAGAATAAGTCCTGATATTTATTTTATTTTTAGTTTCATTCTTTTTAACAACTGATTTCTTGCAAAATATGTTTATATTGTAGATTCTATGAGTCTTATAATGAATTTGAACAATGTTATTATTTGTTTAAATAATTTTTCAACTGTTTAAACAATATTTATATGTTTATGTACACAGTTCATTGATGAAAACCAGGAAAAACGCATTTCTTTAGCAATTTTTCAACAAATTTGGATATTATTATGTACCTTTTTGATTAATAATGTTCCACTTAGTTTTTAAGATAACTAATAACTAAATAAAAAAGATAACTAAAAAAAAACAATTTTGATCAAAGTAGTTCAACTTTCAACCAAGTAGTTGAATTTCAAACCATAATTTTGTACCGAAGAAAAAATAATTGTCAAAAAAATACATGAACGTGAATTTTCAACCAAATAGTTAAATTTTCCACTATAAAAGATTACTTTTCAGTCAAAAATGGATTATTGGAGTTTTCATAAAAAAAAAAATTAAATTTCAACCAAAAAAAAAAAACGAATCTTCGACAAAATAGTTAAATTATTCAAACAAAAAGATGAATCTTTAAAAAAAAAAAATGTTGTTTCAAAGTAATTCAACTTTCAACAAAAAAGATGAATGTTTAAGAGAAAAAAAAAAAATTTAACAAAGTACATAGTTCAACCTTCAACCAAGTGTAGTTGCATTTTCAACCAAAAAAGATGCTAATTATAAATTAAAAACAGTCAAATTCAACCAAAAAATACGAATTTCAGATAAAATAAATACATTTTTAAACAAACAGCTGAATTTCAAACCAAAAAGATTAATTTTTAACCAAGAAGATTAATTTTCTACCAAAAAATACGAATTTTTAAGAATATAGTTAATTTTCAACAAATTTTCAATAAAATGAATGAATTTTTAAACAAATAGTTGAATTTCAATCCAGAAAGAGGAATAATTTTTAACCATGAAGATTAATTTTCTACCAAAAAATACGCATTTTCAACAATATAGTTAAATTTTCGGCCAAAAAGATGAATCTTTAACCAAAAAAGTAAATTTTTGACAAAGTAGTTTCACTTTCAAAAACTAGTTGAATTTTCAACCAAGCAAGATTAAATTTCTACCAAATTTGATGAATTTTCAACAAAACAGTAAGCAATATAAGTTGTTTTCCTATTTCAAAGAATAAAAATCATTCACTTAGTTATTTATTATAAACGTATATTTTAAATTCGTGAATTTGAATATATCTATCTAGAAACAATGTTCAGATAATTTCAATATTTTAAATAGTTTCTAAACTACAAAAATTGGTAATAATTCAAGGTGAGAAATAAATAGATACTTGAAAACTTTCAATTAAAATATGATTTAAACAAGTATTTTTACTCTTAACGTTGATAAAAAAATCATGACCAAAGGAAAATACGACGATTTCAAATTTTTTAGAGATACACATTTATTTAAAAAATTTCAACTTGTTTAAACAATTTAAAACTTTCCTAGAAAAGTAAGGAGAACATTAATAAACAAAAAGATACATAACAATATCCAAATTCTTTGAAAAATGTATACATGTTTTCTATTGTTCTTTTATGAACTATGTATTCAAACATATAAATATTGTTTAAACAGTTTACAAATTATTTAAACAAATAATAACGTTGCTCACATACATTATAAGACTCCTAACATCTGTAATATATACCTATTTCACGACTTCTACAATAAATAAATTGTTTTAAAAAATGTTTAATGTTGAAACAATAAAAAAATAGTAGAAATTAAAAACTTATCCTTCAGGAGATCCGAAAATTTTTACGAATCCTTCCTTGATAAGTAATTATTTTTTTAAAACATGCTACTAATTGAAACCTGTTTTGGTGGTTGAAATTTCTTTTTATAATATTATGTACATTATGTCATTATTTGAAATTTTTTAAAACCCGTGGGAATTCCATAAAATTCTTTGAGATTCCGTGAAATCTTTTGAAGTCCTTGTGATGGCTTAAAATCTTCAAAATTCCTTTAAAACTCCTAAAATCGGGTGAAATCCTTGAAATTCTGTGAAATATTTCGAAATCCCTTCAAATCTTTGAAATCCCTTCAAAATTCATTGAAATCTTACGAAATCCACTAAAATCCGGGGATATACTTTGGAATGTTTTGAAATCTCATAAAATCCTTTTAAATCCTGTGATATCATCGAAACTTCTTAAAATCTTATAAAATCTCTTCAAATCCCTTTAAACCTTCGAAACCTCATTAAAATCCCCTGATATCCTTTAAAATTCGACAAAAAAAACTTCGGTAACTCTTCAAGGCCGAAATTTGAATATCCGGGATGTCTGCGGGACGTTTCTGGGATATTCAAATGTCCCAAGTAGGATATTAAAATTTTTATATATCCCATGAACATTTGAATATCCCAGAAACGTCCCATAGACATCCATGATATCCAAATTATCGTCCGTGCAGGATATTCCCACGGGTTATTCCTGGGCTATTTCTGGGATAACCCGGGACATAAACGACATAAAATGGGATATCCCGAGATATCCTATTGCTGTGAGGGAAATTTCGAGATTTCTTCTTTTTTTTTTGCATTCGAACAAAAGTAGAGGTTGAGAAGAAAAGAAATATGATTTTGAAAAATAAGGGCCACCCTTTAGGTACTATATTAAATGTTTTGTATTTTTAAAATATTTTCCCAGGAGTTGTTGAGGCTTCAAGATGAACGAAGAGCTCATGCTTTTGCATTACTTGCCGAAAGGGAAAGGGCTAAAAGAGAAGCCGCAGAAGCTGGAAGAAGACAAGTTGAACGTCATCGACGAAGAGAGTTGGACGAAATTTTCAGACAGATGGTTAAAGTCAATCAGGATTCGGTGGAAACGTATCTTGAAGATATTATCAAGGAAGGAATTGATTGGGTTTCTGAAAAAGAAGCTAAAGAATATGTTATAACTCTAGCTGATAAAATAGATAGTGTTTCAAAATACGCTGCTGCAAAGTAAGTTTTAGATTTTGGTTAAGAGGCCGTTCAAAAACTACTTCACGCTATTTTAAAAACTTTTTCCAGACCTCCCTTTCTTCGTCACAGAATATCGCACAAAAAATCGTTAAATTTTCAGTTTAAAAAACTCAATTTCAGCACAAAAAAAAAACGAATTTTCAAACAGTTGAATTCAACTAAAAAGGACGAATTCTTAACAAAGTAGTTGAATTTTCCGCCAAATAGTTCAATTTCCAACCAAAAATAGAATAGCTACATTTTCAGATAAAAAAATGAATTTTTAACAAACAAGAAAAAGAATTTCCAACAAAGTGGTTAAATTTTCCAATAATTAGTTTAATTTTCAACCAAATAGTTTAATTTTCTATCAAAGTAGTTGAATTTCCAACCAAAAACATGAAATTTCAACAAAAAAGTTAATTTTAAACCAAAGAGTATAATTTTCTACCAAATTGTTGCATTATGAACCTGAAAATATAAATTTCCAACAAAAAAGTTTATTTACGACCAAATAGTCGATTTTTCAATTAAAACGATGAATCTTCAACCAAAACAGATTGATTTTCAACGAAGCAGTTGTATTTTTAACCAAAAAGAATGCATTTTTAACCATGAAGATTAATTTCCTACCAAAAAGATGAATCTTCAACAAAAAATGGAATTGTTACATTTTCAGTGAAGAAAATTAATTCTCAGCGAAGAAAAAGAATTTTTAGCAAAATAGTTCAATTTTCAACCAAAGATATAAATTTTCAACTGAAATGATGAATCTTAAAAAAAAAAAAAGATTTGTCAAGAAAAGAGTTCAACATTTAACCAAAGAATTGAATTTTCAACAAAAAAGTTTATTTTTTTACCAATAATATTAATATTCTACAGAAAAATATGAATTATTAACAAGATACATTAATTTTTAATGAGGTGCTTTAATTTTCAACTAAAAAAGATGGATTTTCAACAAAATAGTTGCATTTTTAACCAAAGAGATGGATCTTCAACTGACAAAATTAATTTTTAACAAAGTAATGCAACTGTCAAGCAAGCAGTTAAATTTTCTTACAAAAAGAAAACGACTTTTCAACGAAAGAGATGAATCCTTAATCAAAAAAGTGAATTTTTAACCAAGTAGTTGATTTTTTGCCCAATAAAGATGGATTCTTAACGAAAAATTTAATAGTTGATACTACAAACAAAAAGATATTTCAATTTTAAATCAAAAACAGATGAATTCAACCAAAAAATTCCAATTTTCAACCCAAATAGTTTAAATTCCTACTGAAAAGTATTTTTTAGTCAAGAAAGAAAAAAAGGTTTAAATCAAAAAGACTAATTTTCAACAAAAGAGTTGAATTTTCAACCAAGAAAGATTTTTTAGTCAGAAAGTAAAAAAACTGCAACCAAATTATGGAATTTTCAAACGTAAAATACGACATTTCTGCAAAATAGTTGCATTTTTATCAACAAGATGGATCTTCCACTAATAAAATTAATTTTTAACAAAGTACCTCAACCTTCAGCAAAGTAGTTACATTTTCTACCAAAATAGACATATTTACAACAAAATACACGAATTTGCAACCATATAGTTGAATTTTAAACTAAAAACTATCATTTTTCACCAAAAAGTGGAATAGATACATTTCTGTTCAAAAAATGAATTTTCAACAAAACACCTTCATCCTAATTCAATAATATGAATTTTTAAGAAAGAAGTTCAACATTAGTAGTTGAATTTTCAATGAAAAATGTAATAATTAAATTTTCCACGAGTTTTCAAAAAAATAGTTAAATCTTCAAACAAATAGTAGAATTTTTAACCAAAAGAGATGAATTCTGAACCAAAAATATAATACTCGATTTTTTAATTAAAAAGAATGGATTTTCAACGAAAAAATATGAATTTTCAATGAAAAATTTAAAAGTTGAAGTTTCAACTAAAAACGACCAATTTTAAACAAAAAATTAAAATTAATTTTCAAATAAAAAAACCCAAATTTTCAACAAAATAGTTAAATTGTCGAATAAATAGTACAATTTTCAACTTTCATCAAAAAATAGTTGGATTTTTTTATTGGGTTTCATTAATGCAGTTCGCATTGTAGCTAAAAAACGAGAAAAAGTCTGTATTTTTAAAAGCTTCACTTGTAAAATGAAATCACGAATTTTCATTTTTTCAAGCATTTCAAAATATTGTAATTCACACTTATATTTTCCATCCCTGATGTCACATTCTGCGTTACCCCCCCCCCCCCTCAGGGCAATGCGCCGTAGTTTTTGAACGGCCCCTAATTGGAAAAATTCTTTAGCGTCTGAAAGATAACTTTTGCAATCGAAAAAGCTTTTAAACTAAAACCATCTAAATCCTCGTAAATTTAATTCCACATCAAAAATGTATTACTAGTGCTGCAGAATTGGATGAGGAAGAAATGGTTTCTGATATGGTCTACAATTTCGTATTGCCTGAAGTGGAAAAAGAGATTGTGAGAAAAAAATTACGGGACAAACAACGAGAATATTTGGGAGCAGCACACACAGCAATTTATAACGAAATTTTAGATCTTCCCCCTGAAGAAGAATCAGAATCTGAGAAGACATCTGAAGAGAATGACGAAGAAGAATCGGTAATTCAGTTCAATTTCTTTTCAACTTCAATTTTAGTTACAATAAATTTGAAAGGCTCTGATTTTGAAAGCTTATTTAGCTTATCTTTTCGCATAGAATCAAATTCAGAAAAAAATTAGTCATTACAAAAAAATGTAAATCTAGAATGTAACCAACTTTTCACTTTTAGATTCAAGTTTCAACAACCGAAACAGAGGAAATTCTCGACCAGGGAGATTACAAAAATATGATCGAGACCGTGATTGACCAAATTATGTCTTACGTTATTCCAGGCGGTAATTTTAATTATTATGCTAACTTTAATATTACCAAAAACTTGTTCTATATTCAGGGCTTGGATCGACTAGAAGGTTCAAAAAGTTAAAATTTTAAACAATTTTTTAACAATAGTGATTCAGCTTGAAGAATTCAGTATCTGGGTTTAAAATATTTCTTTCTGAACTGTTAAACCTATCTGTCAACTTGAGATTATTTCCAAATGAGAGAAGTTTATAATTTACATTAATTTTCAACTTCAAGTACATTTATTTTTAACAATTTAAACTTGAAATTACTCAAAAATTGTGGCTTTAAATTTGAGACTGTATAATTTGAATACGAAATAATTAAGTTTTTTATTAATTCAGACTTCACAGCTAGAAACACTATCGAAACAGAGGAAATAGGGGTGATTTTTTACGAGAATAGGAGAATTAATTCGTTTGAATAAAATAAACAAAAGACACAATATTGAATTCAATATAAAATCTTTAAATTCCTAAGATTTCAAGTCGAAATAGATTGCATTTTCAATAAAGTATAGTTGAATTGTCAAGGCAGACGACTTTTTACAAATAAAGTTGAGTTATCTACCTGAAAAGTTTAATTATCAACAAAAAAGATCTTTTTTATCGAAAAATACGAATTTTCAACCAAACAATTGTTTAAAAAAAATATAATTCACCCAAATAGTTGAACTTTCAAGCCAAAAATGCGATTAAAAAAATAATAAAGTTGAATTTTCAACCTGAAAAGTTAAATTTCCAACAAAAAGATGAATTTTACGAAAAAATATGATTTTTCATCCAAGTAGTTGAATTCAAAAAATATAATTCAATCAAATAGGTGAAATTTCAACAAAAAAGTTAATTTTAAACAAGAAAGTTAATTTTCAACAAGAAAGTTAATTTTCAGCCAAGAAATACGAATTTTCAAATAAAGGAAATTAAACGTCAAATAAAAACAGTTGGCTTTTAATGCTAAAATAAAAATCTCGAATTTTTTGAAAAAGCAGTTAAATTATCCGCCTAAAAATTTAAATTTTCAATAAATAGACCATTTTCAACCAAGATGAATTTTTAATCAAATAGTTGAATTTTCAAAACAAAAATATATTTTTAACCAAGTAGTTGCATTTACAACCAAATAATTGAACTTCCAATTAAAAGGGACGATTTTTAAACAAAATAGATACATTTTTAACCGAATAATTCAATTTTTATGCCAAAAAGACGAATTCTTTAGAAGGCAGTCAAGTTGTCAACAAAAAAATTAATTTGTCACCAAGAAATATGAATTTTCAAAGAAAAAAGATTAAACTTCAACCAAGTAGTTGAACATTTAAGTCAAAAACACGATTTTTTGAAAATAAAGTTGATTTATCAACTTGAAATGTTGAATTTTAAACCAAGAAAGATGAATGTTCAACCAAATGTTTGAATTTTTAAACAAAATATTTAAATTCAACCAAGTAGTTGAACGAATGAATTTTCAACTCAACAGTTGAATTGAAATTTTTTTTACAAAATAGTTGAATTTTCAAACCAAAAATACAATTTTTATGATAAAGTTCAACTATCAACCTAAAAAGTTGAATTTTCAACAAAAAAGATCATTTTTAACGACAAAATATGATTTTTCAACCAAACAGTTGGAAAAAAAATCAACCAACTAGTTCTATTGACAAACCAATAGTTGAACTTTCAATCAAAGGAGTTATATTTTCAAAAAAATGGTTTAATTTTAACTAAATATTTTAATTTTCAAGCAAAAAGACACCTTTTCTTAGAACTATTTAATTTTCAACCAAAAAGTTAATTTTCAACCAAGAAAGATGAATTTTCAAGCAAATAATCGAATTTTCAAATAAAGGAAATTAAATATCAGCCAAAAACAGTTGCGTTTTCAAGCAGATATTTGAGTTTCCATGCCAAAAACAAAATTACGAATTTTTTTAAAAAGATAGTTGAATTATTTGCCTGAAAAGTTGAATTTTCAACAAATAGATCGTTTTCAATCAAGAAAGATGACTTTTAATCCAAATAGTTGAATTTCCAACAAAAAAATATATTTTTAACCAAGTAGTTGCATTTACAACCAAATAATTGGACTTCCAATCAAAAGGGACGATTTTTCAACAAAATAGATAAATTTTTAACCGAATAGTTCAATTTTTATGCCAAAAGACGAATTTTTTAGAAGACAATTGAATTATCAACCTGAAAAGTTGAATTTTCAATAAATAGATCCTTTTCCACCAAATAAGATGAATTTTTAACCAAATAGTTGAATGAAAAAATATTTTTTTAACCAAACAGTTGGAGGCTCAATCAATAGAGTCGATTTTCAACAAAATAGATGCATTTTTAACCAATAGTTAAATTTTAATGCTAAAGCCGAATTTTTGAGAAAACAGTTAAATTGTCAACAAAAGTTAATTTTTCACCAAGAAATATGAATTTTTAACCAAAAAGGATTATTTTTGCACCATAAAACAGGAATTTCCAATCCAAAAAGGCGAATGTTCAACAAAAAAAATTTAATATCCGACCAAAAGAAGATGATTTTTGAACAAATAGTTGAATTTTCAACAAAATAATTGAATGTTCAACCAACTAGTCGAGTTTTTAACCAAGAAGAATGAACTTTTAACCAAAAATAGTTTGATTTTCTTATTGGGCTCTATTAATTCAGTTCGCATTTAAGCGAAAAAAGGGCAACATTCTTGAAAAAATGGGAATAGGGGATAAGTGTGAAGAATGTAATTGAATTTGAAATTAATCGATTTAAAACATTTCGACTTAAAAATTTCCAACTGTTCAGGCTTGTAATTTGACGAAATTAATACTTTAAATACGGATTCACGAAATTCGAACTTGTTCAGTTCAAACGCTTCTAATTTGAAATTTTCCAATTATAAAGATTCAATGAGAGTTTATTCAATTTTAAAAAATTTTAAATTTCAACTTTAAAAGCTTCATTTTGATTAAAATTGAAACTAATTATAGCGAACTTCTGAGAAAAACGGAAAAAAGGTCGATAAGTCGCATTTCTTTTTAAGTCATAAAATTCACGCGATCCGAGCCCTGTATATTTTAATTTCAGAAAACGAGGATATTATTCGTGATGTGTTAAACCAAGCAATATCGGAAACCTTGGAAACCGATCAAGCGGAATCGATAAATGAATTTTCTATTTCATCAGATTCAACCTTTTCCGGTAAGAAAATCGACCAAGATTAAAAAGATCTTTTTCTGTTGAAAAAAAAAATCTATTAATCATTTTTTACCTTTGCAGACTCGCCTTAACTGAGTAAGTTGTAAAAAGTGTTGAATTCCCAGCTCTTAACACTTTTGGTAAGCGATGTGAAAATAAAAATGGTCTCTATTTAATCTTTGCCACAATTTTTATTGCATAAAGCCTCAAGTAAATTTTTACAACCCGCGAAACTTCGCCTAGAGAAAAGAGAAATACAATAAAAGCAAGGCAACGTTCAAGTATCTATGACTAATGAATATGCAAATAAAATTTTAGTTTAATTCTAAAAACATATTCTAAAATATCATGTTCGTTATTCGCTAGAAACTAGGACAAAGATTCTATGCAATTTACAATTTTTTACTGATTAGGAAAATATTACTGTGTTTGCAACAATTTCTTACTTCGTTAATAATCCTATTCATTTTTTAAATGTATCATAAAAAATGGTTAATTACTCGAAACTTGGCATTTTCTATTAATTTCGTCGTGCAAAAAGTTCAACTATATGCAAATAACGATGTAATAATTCCGGAGCGTCTAATCTAAACTCATTTATTGTCTTAATTAATATCAAAGCTGATCTATTAAGCAAACTTGACTCATCCAAGTATTAGTTATTTCCATGAATTTCAATACTTATCTCACTTTTTTGGTTCCGTTTTTATAATTAGTGGATTAGAAACTTCCCCTCAATTAAAGCACCTCTAAATGATATTCCGAAATAGTTCTAAATGATTTCAGTATCACACGAATCAGCCTTTTATACACTTATTATTCTTATACTCATGAGTATTAATTTACTTC
This sequence comes from Andricus grossulariae, assembly GCA_011634705.1. NCBI lineage: Eukaryota > Metazoa > Arthropoda > Insecta > Hymenoptera > Cynipidae > Andricus > Andricus grossulariae. The sequence continues at coordinate 71,232,098 of JAABKJ010000755.1, forward strand.
CTCACGAAGTTTAGCATATTACGCAAGGGTTATAACACAAAACAAAAATTTTCTATCTAATAATCTACGACCATGGAATTTAAAAAGCTTTCCCCAGCCCCAAGAGACTGAGAACTAACTGATCTGAACTTGTTCCATCATTAAAAAAATATGCAATTTCGTGAAGTATTAAGAACATGACTTTCGAAATGAGGAATCTACATAATAAGCTAGAAAGCAAATTTGCTTATAGAATGAAATTGAAAGTGTGCTATTGAAAATGTATTAGTCAGAAGATTCCTCGGCAAGAAGAGAGGACATAAACATCTTGAACTTCACGTCCTTTGCATCGGTCGAAGATTTCCTTTCGATGATCAATTTCCGTTTTTTCGCCTGGAATTCTTTTGAATTGCCAGAATCTGATTCCCGGCCGATAACATCAATATGTTTTCGTTTACAGCCATCAATACTGTCCTCTTCTCGAGCCCGACTCAATTCTGCAGTCAGATCTCCTATTTTCTGTTCCCATTCTTCCAGGTGTTTTCTCATTTCTGCAATTTGGGTATCCTGTTCGGTTATCTTCTTCGCTTGCTCCTGCAACTTTGCACTCTGCAGTTGTATCTGCAGACCCTGTCTTTTCATTCTCTGCTTCACTTTTCCTATCTGACCTTTCACAGACACTACGGACGTTTTATTTTTTCGGGTGCGACTGTAAATCTTCTTGAAGATTTGATGGAGTCTGTCACGGCTGAAACCGTGAGAGAGGACTGAACTACCCGAGCCTGAGTGATGCGCGATTTTCAGACTTGTAGAAGGTAAATCGTAAGAACTAACGTTGCTCACTGATGCACAAATACTGTGCTTCAAGTCTGGCAAGATTTTCTCGTCGAAATGCTCCATCGCCATGCTACTAATGTCTCGAAGTTCTTGCAGAATTTCATGGGGTCGAGGCGGCGTTGTCGTGAAGCTAATTTGTCTCAGAATTCGAAGAATTTCGTCGATCACCTAGAATGAACAAAAAATAAATTTAGAAAAACAAGTCCCCCTACAATTTCACAAGGAATCTTTGAAAATTCAAGAGTTTCTAATTGAAAGTGTACACATTTTACAAAAATAATTCCATCTACAGTGTCTCAGACTTCACAGCCCAAAATTTTCTCAAAGCGGGTGAGATAGCTTGATTTCTCACGAAAATAGAGGAATAATTTATTTTTAATCAAATTAATGTAGGTACCATATTCCTAAGATTTCTAATCGAAATATATTGCATTTTCAACAAAATAGTTGAATTTTCAACCAAAAACAATGAATTTTATACCAAAAGACGAATTTTCAACCCAAAAACACGAATTTTCATCACAAGAGTTGAGTTTCCAAGCCAAAACGTAGAATTGTTTAGACATATGACTTTTAAACCCGAAAAGATAAATTTTAAAAAATGGTAATTTTGAACCAAATAGTAGAATTTTCAATCAACAAAATTAATTTTCCACCAAGTAGTTGCATTTACAACCAACTAGTTAAATTTTCAACTAAAAGAGACGAATTTTCAACAAAAGAGTTAAATTTTCAACCAAAACAAGATTTTTCAGTTAAGAAAGAAAAAAATTTCAAACAAATTGTTGAATTTTTAAGCCAAAAAGACGAATTTTCAACCAAAATAAATGAGATTTTTTCCAACAGATGAATGTTAGAACCAAAAAGACCACAAGAGATGAGTTTTCATACCAAAAAGACAAATTTGTAACTAAGAAAGATTTTTCAGACAAGAAATAAAAAAATGTCATCCAAATTGTGAAATTTTTAAGCTAAAAAAGCGAATTTTGTACAAAACAGTTAAATATTCAATCCAAAAATATTAATTTTCAACAAAAAAGTTAATTTTCAATGAAATACATAAATCTTTAACAAAAAATGATTTCTTTTACAAAGTAAATTAGTCAAGTCATTAAAATTTCAACCAAAAAAGATGACTTTTAACAAAATAGTTGAATTTCCAAAAAAATAACAAAATTATCAACCAAAAGAGATGAATTCTGAATCAAAAATATAATAGTAGACTTTTCAATTTAAAAGAATTAACTTTCAACCAAAAAGCTGACTTCAACCAAAGACGAATTTTCAATTGGAAAGGACAAATTATCTATAAAAAAATAAATGTTACACAAAACAGTTGAATACAACAAAAAATGAGGAATTTCCGACAAAATAGTTGAATCTTTAACCAAAAAAAGTTAACTTTCAAACAGTTACATATTTAACAAACAAACAAACAAAATTTCAACCACATTGTTGAATTTTCAAACAAAAAGGATACGTTTTTAACAAACAAATGACATTTTCAATCAAATAATACAATTTTTAACCAAAAGGATGAATTCTCAACCATAAATAAAACAGTAGACTTTTCAATTTAAAAAATTAACTTTTAACAAAAAATAGTTTGATTTTTTTGATTTTTAATTAAAGCGAAAAAACGAGAAAAAGGGAAAGTTTCTTGAAAACAGGGGAAAAATAGGAATTCTTTTAACCGAATCCATTTCAAATCAGGCAGGTTCTTCACTTGAAGTCGCTGAATCTCTCGAAGTAAAATATGTTGTTTTTTTTAGAGGAAATTAGGTGATACGTTATTACGTATTTTTTCAAATTGCAAAAAAAAAATTCCGCGAAGTTATCCGTATTTGAATGTTGAGGGTTGTTTTTCAAAAAACACTATTTGTTTTCTGTAAATCTGTACAAGTTTTGATCTAATTGAGATATTTATCGTTTTCTTTTTGATTTTGATAACGTTGAATTTCTCATAAAACCCACATTTATATTTTTTGAAATTTTTTTGGAAAAATACGTATCGCCTAATTTCCTCTAAAAAAACAAAATATTTTGGCCCCGAGAGATTCTGCAAATTTAAGTGTAGAACACTGTCTGATTTGAAATGGATTCGGTCAAATAGTTTAATTTTCTACCAAACTTTTGAAATTTAAAGCCAAAAAGACGAATTTTCTACATAACAGTTGAATTTTAAAACGAAGAATTTAAGTTTTCAATCAAACAGTTGACTCTTCAACAACAAAATTTCTACAATAAGAGCTGAATTTTCAGGTCAAAAAGATGAAATTTCCATTTCAAAAAAGTTGAATTTTCAAGAAAAAGGTTTATTTTCAACAAAAAAAATTGAATTTTCAACGCGAAAATATGAATTTTCAACAGAAAAGTTAATTTTTGACTAAATAACACTTAAATTTTCAATCAAGTAGTTTAATTTTCTATCAAACCTTTGAAAGTTTAAGCAAAAAAGACGAATTTTCTACAAAACAGTTGAATTTTTAAACCAAGAATATGAATTTTCAAGGAAACATTAGACTTTTCACAACAACAAAAAATCTACAAAAAGAGATGCATTTTCAGGTAGAAAATAAAAATAAATTTCTATACAAAAAAGTTGAATTTTCAAGAAAAAAGTTTATTTTCAACCAAAAAAATTGAATTTTTAACGCGAAAATATGAATTTTCAAGAGAAAAGTTAATTCTTGACTAAATAACAGTTAAATTTTCTATCAAACCTTTCAAAGTTTAAGAAAAAATACTAATTTTCTACAAAACAGTTGAATTTTTAAACCAATATTATGAATTTTCAACGAAACATTAGACTTTTTACAAAAAGAAATCTACAAAAAGATATGTATTTTCAGCTCAAAGACGAAATTTCTATTTAAAAAAAGTAGAATTTTCAAGAAAAAAGTTGATTTTCAACAACAAAAAATCAATTTTCAACCAGAAAATATGAATTTTCAACAGAAAAGTTAATTTTTAACTAAATAACAGTTGAATTTTCAATCAAATATTTTAATTTTCTATCAAACTTTTGAAATTTTATGCAAAAAAGACGAATTTTCGACAAAACAGTTGAATTTTTAAACCAAGAATATGAATTTTCAACGAAACATTAGACTTTTCACAAAAAAAAGTCTACAAAAAGAGATGAATTTTCAGCTCAAAAAGACGAAATTTCTATAAAAAAGTTGAATTTTCAAAAAAAAGAAGTTTATTTTCAATCGAATGGTTAATTTTTATCTAAATCACAGTTGTATTTTTAATCAAATACTTGAATTTTCTATCAAACTTTTGAAATTTAAAGTCAAAAAGGCAACATTTCTACAAAACCGTTGAATTTTTAACCAAAAAATATGATTTTTCAACCAAACAATTGACTTTCCAACCAAAAAAAAAATGAAATAAAATGCCTACAAAGCAAGATGAATTTTCAATACAAAAAGACGAATTTTCAACCAAATAGTTGAATACTCCACCAAAAAGGATGAAATTCTATTAAAAAGAAATGAATGTTCAACTAAAAAAGATGAATTTTCTTCAAAACAAATGAATTTTCAAACCCAAGAAGATTAATTTTGACCAAAAAAGACCAATTTTTAATCAAATAGTTGATTTTTCTAATAAAAAAGATCAATTTTGTTAAAAAAATGGAATAGTTAAATTTCCAGTTGGAAAAAATTATTCTTCAGCAAAAAAAAAACGATCTTGCAACGAAAGAGATAAATCTTCAAACAAAAAAATTAATTTTGAACAAAGTAGTTGAACTTTCAACCAAGTAGTTGAATTTTTACCCAAAAGAGATGAATTTTCAAACCAAAAAGATAAATTTGCAACTAAGACAGATTTTTCAGTCAAGAAAGAAAAAAAAATGTTAACCAAATTGAGAGATTTTCAAGCAAAAAGAACGAATTTTCTACAAAAAAGTTGAATATTCAATAAAAAAATAAGAAATTTCAATAAAAGAGATGAGTCTTTAACAATAAAACAAAATTAATTTTTTACATAGTTGTTCAACTTTTAGTCAAGTGAGTTTTCAACAAAATAGTTGAATTTTCAAAAAAATAATTACATATACAACAACAAAACAGTTGAATTGAACCAAAAAAATAAGAATTTTCAATAAAATAGTTGAATCCTAAACAAAAACAGATTCATTTTCAGCGCCGACAGAACAAAATGAGTCGTCCACATTGTTGAATTTCCAAGCAAAAAGGATACCTTTTGAACAAAATAATAACATTATCAATCAAATAATACAATTTTTGATCAAAAGGATGCATTTTCAGCAATAAATAAAACAGACCTTTCAATTAAAAAATTCAGTTTTAACGAAAAATAGTTGGATTTTTTATTTCAGCGAAAAAACGGCAAAGTTTCTTGAAAAAAGGGGAAAAGTAGGAATTCTTTGAAAAAAAATGGGAAAAGAGAGAAATAGTGTGAAGTCTAGAGGCTGGCCTGTAAAAAATTTGAAGATATGAAAATATAAATTAAGAACCTACTTTTCCGGGAATAAAACAACATAGGTTTAGATCCACGTATTTGATAAATGTCATGGACAGCATAGAAATTCGGGTCTCAATCGCTGTTAAAATATCGCAATGCCGTGACAAAGGATGACTTCTTCTTTCTGATTCTCTGCGAGGAAGTTGACTTTTCACTGACCGCAAACATTGTCCGTGATACTTTTCCATTAAATTAAATCCTCGATTCAACAGTTTCTTGCAAATGCGATCAAACTGCTTGCAGACCTAGAATTTAGATTAAAAAATAAACTTTTAATAGACGAATTATCACTTTTAATTGAAAAACATAATTATTTTTCTTTTTTTTTACGCCGCAATTTTGTATTTTAATTGTCTTCTGTACAACAAAAGAGGCTTGAGTTTTTAAAATTACAATTTCTACACCTGACTAATAGATAACCATTAAAGAATAAAGAAAAGTTTGCCATTGTCACTCGTAACAAAAGATGACCCTGATGTAAAAGTAATCAGAGCAAAAAGTATAGACTATGTAAGAAACAGAGAAATCTCAAATAAAAATAAAACGATTCGTCTTTATTTCTATTTGGATTTAAATCGATTTAAATTAGATCCTCAAAAAGTAAAATAGGCCAACCAAACTAGTTTTGCTTGAAAACAAATAGTCTACTTTTGGAGTGAAAATAGTATTCAGAAGAATTTTTGTAAAACCCAAGTAGGAAAGTAATTAATCAAAAAATATGTTCAACATAGATATAATAGTATTTATTTATAATGCTTCTTACAATTCTGTTTTTCGCAATTTCGTCGTAGGAGAGGTTAGTAAGAATTTCCTCCAGCACATCTTCAGGCAGGTTGTCCAATCTTAACATTTCACTACTATAATAAGTCATCGTAGCACATTCGATTTTATTCCACAAAGATAAGCAGTTAATTAATCTGAGCACCAGTTTTGTTTATTAAAATCTGCGCATTATAAGTACATCGCGACAAGAAAACAATAACAATCAAAATGGACCGAGAAACAGCAAGTTCTAGACCAGTCTAGCCACTGATGAGAACCTCCTCATCCTCCACACCTGCGTAAGAACTTGTGTTAGTTGTGTTTATGGCAAGTTCACAAGACGCTGTTTTCATTTTCAAAGCGCATGTGCAAAAGCGGCCTTCTTATTGGTCAATCAGTTACCGCGTTTCTCTCTCAAACATTTAAAAATAAAAGAAATTTGTTGAATAAATTACTGTTTTTCAAGAATAAACTTTATTTAAAAAGGATTCATTATTCAAAACTAAGTGAATAGGAAATTAAGAATGCAATTCATAATATTTATTCAAATGCTTAAAGTAATACACTTAAATCAAAATTTATCTAGTTGTTTTTTTACATAAATTGTCCTTTTGCCGGATAAGAAATTCTACCAGTACTATATTTTATTTATTTACATGTGTGTGTGGGATGAAAAATAATTTCCTGTTCATAAAAAAATGTGCTCTATATTGTAATTGATTGGATACTGAAACAGAAAATTAATATTAGTTTATTTAACCCTTGTGTGCACATCACGAGTACCCGGGGTGCCCATGACGGTACATTTTTGCATGTACGTGGAGTAAAAATTAAAATTTAGCTTAGGGCCTCCGGATCGTCGTTTTTTAGCTCAATTCTAAGCAACTGGTGTGTTTAGAATTTATTTAAGAATTTTTTTTGCAAAAATAATCGATTTCAAAGTTTACATACGTCTTGCCCGAGGATACCCAGGTACCCTTCATATAAAAATTCAACTTTGAGTGGATTATTATTTTCTTATCAAGTTTATTTGATTTGTGCACGTAAAATGCGTTGAGTAATAATAGAATTAATAATAATTGAATTGAATAAATTAGTAATTCATAATTAATTAATCGTTACATTCTGTGTGCGGCAACCCGCCGTGCAGTATTGTACGTCGGTTTGCAGCGTAACTGTTCCTTTCGCGAGATCCGTTAGGGACAGCTAGGTGAATGGTATTGGTGTTTTGTGTGTTTTAAAGTGTTTTGTGCCTTTGGCACTCACTTTTGATATTTATTGGAATAAACGAGAAAGAAACGATTTCAATTGCATAATTATTTAAAAAATTGAGAAAAAGGAGGTACCTGGTACCCCGGGTGTGTAACAACGTGGTAGAAGTTGGTTGTGCACAAAAGGGTTAAAATTAGACTGCAATAAGGTTGTGCATTTTTTTAAACAAACCTTATTCACATTGAGCTTGGCATTCCTCTATTGTTTCAAAATTGTTTGCATTTTGATCACATCCTCCGTAAACAAATTCGACACATTTTTCTTGCAGAGAACTATATCCATATCTTATTTCAGATGCTCTGCATTTCCCTACTGTTAAAGGTTGTACACAATCTATGTATAAAAAATATATTTTAATATTACAATGAAAGTGATTAAAAAAATGGTTTTTATTTTATTTATCTTCACATTGTTTAATTTTATATATTAGGGGGAGTTCAAAAACTACGTCACACTGTTAGGGGAGGAATAATAGATTTTGTGAAAATTTGCAACAAAGGGGGGAGGGGGTTAATGTATAATGTGACATCACACTTTGAAAATATAAATTTGTATACATTTTTTTTGCTTAAAAAAAGCAAAATAGTGATTTTATTTTACAAGCAAAGTATCTAAACATTACATTTGTACATTTTTTGTTTTATTTTGGGCGTTTAAAGATTTTACTTCATTGTTTGGTTGAAAATTAATATTTATTAGTTAAGGATTCAACTCTTTTGTAAGAAATTCAACCGTTTGTTTTTGGCTTGAAAATTCAAAAAATGGTTAGGAAATTAAACTGTTCAGTTGAAAATCAACCCTTTTTTGAAAATTCATATTTTCGAGTTAAAAATTCCACTATTTTACAGAAAATTCAGGTATTCTGTTGAAAGTTCGTCTTTTTGGTAGAAAATTAATCTTCTTGGTGGAAAATTTAACTAACTGGTTGAAAATTCATTTTTTTCGGTTTAAAATTCAACCACTGGATTGAAATTTGAACTATTAAAAATAATTTTTGTTAAGATTCACCTCATTGGTTTAAAATTCAAATATTTGTTTGAAAGCTGGACTACATACTTTGATAAAAATTCATTCTGTTTTAAGATTCACCTCCTGAATGTTCCTTTTTTTTTTGTTAAAAATTAATTTTATTCGGAAAATTTAACTATTTCATTTTTAATTTAAAATTAAAATTAATCTTTTTGGTTGAGGATTCGACTATTTTTTTGAAAATTCAACTATTTTGTTGAAGATTCAATTATTTTGTTAAAAATGAATTTATTTTAGAAAAAGTATTGTTTTATCGAAAATTCGAATATTTTCTTGAAAATTTATCTTTTTGGATAAAAAAATGTATATTTTTTCGTGGAATAGTTACTTCTAGAAAATCATCTTTTTGGATTTGAAATTCAACTATTTGGTTGAAAATGCAACTGGTTTTGGTTGAAGTTTATTCTTTTTGTTTGAAAATTCGTCTATTTGGTTGAAAATTAATTTTTGTAGGTAAAAAATGTAAGTATCTAGTTGAAAATAAACTTTTTTGTTGAAAATTCATCTTTTCAGGTTAAAATTCATAAAATTAATGCTTTCTGAAACACTCAGCTTTTTATCTTGCAAACTTAAATCTCTTGATGAAAATTCGTCTTTTTGGGTTGAAAATTCAACTATTTCGGTAGAAATTTCATTTTTTTTGTTCTAAATGCAACTTTTTGAAAATCTTAAATCTTTTTCGGTTAAGGATTAAACTTTTTTTCAATTCAACTGCATTGATTGTACATTAATTTTTTGGTTGAAAATTAATTATTTTTTTTTTGAAAATTCATATTTTCGGGCGAAAATTTAACTAATTTGTAGAAAGTTCAGGTATTTTGTTGAAAATTCGTCTTTTTTGGTATAAAATTAATCCTCTTGGTATAAAATTGATCTTTTTGGTAAGCAATTCAACTACTTGGTTGGAAATTAAACTACTGAATGGAATTGATTTATTTTGATGAAAATTCGTCTTTTTAGTAGAAAATTAATCTTCTTGGTGGAGAATCTATTTTTTGTGAAAAATTTCACTATTTGATTAAAAATTCATCGTTTTTGGTTCAAAATTCAACTACTTGGTTGAAAGTTGAAGTACTTTGTTAGAAATTCATTCTGTTTAAAGATCCACCTCTTTGGTATAAAATTTATCTATTTGGTTGAATATTAATTTTTTCTTAAAAATTAATTTTTTTCTGAAAATTTAATTATTTCATTTTTTGTTAAAAATTTACACTTTATAAGTTTAAAAATTCATGTATTTTGTTAAATTTTTTTGGTGGTTTCAAATATTTTGTTGAAAATTTAATTATGTGGTAGAAAATGTATTTATTTTGTTAAAAAGTAATTTTTTAGGTCAAAAATTCAATTCTTCTTTTTTTTTTTAATATTTTTCGTTTTGGATATTATATTATATATATTATATTCTAATAAAAAATCGTCTTCTTGGTTTGAAAATTCAACTATTTTACTGGTTTTGGTTGGGATTTAATCTTTTTTGTTTGAAGTTCGACTATTTGATAGAAAATTCATCTTGTTAGGTAACAATTAAAGTACGTATATACGTATTTGGTTAAAAATTATTATTTTTTGTTTGAAAATTGATCTTTTTGGGTTTAAAAGTTAACTATTTTCTAAAAGATTTAACTTTTTAGCTTGAAAACTTAACTCTCTTGGTGAAAAATCGTCTCTTTGGGTTCAATAAAATTCATCTCTTTTGGTTGAAAATCTTTATTGGTTGAAAATACATTATTATATTCAAAAGAATTTATGTCCCTATTTTCGTGAACAATCACCGTATTTTCCTATTTTAAGAGCATTTTGAACTGTGAAGTCTGAGTTTCTTGAATTAAAAAAAATGACTGAAGGGGGGGGGGGTCTGTGCGTATTTTTGAAGTTACTTGTGGGGGGGTCAATCTTTGTGATAATGTTTGAAGAAGAAGGGGAGGGGTGAAAAAAGAGTTCAAAATAGCGTGTGACGTAGTTTTGAACAGTTCCTTAGATCAATTTTACGTTCGATTAACAATTTAGCTTTATTTAAAAAAATTTATTATAGAAAAATAGAAAAATACATGTAGAAAAATAGAAGAATATTTGAAATTTTCGAAAAATAGTCCTAGGCGTCAATGTTTTTCAAAGACTTTTACGACTTTATTATCGAAATAATATTGTGTACTCTAATTTGTCACGTAACCTTCATTTAAAATATAATTTAATCATTATTAATAATTATTTTATTTTATTAAAAATATAAAAAATCTTTTTGAATTTAAAATGTCTTCTCACCTGGCTTACAAGCTGTTAAACATTCACTCAAATTTTGGAAATTATTTCCATTTGCTCCACAACCACCGTAGACAAAATCCACACATCGTTTATCCGTTGAACTATAAGCATAACGTATAAAGTATGCTTTACACGGACCAGTTTCAATTGATTCTGAGCAAACTGTAAAAATTGACAAAATTGAATAAAACTCATTTTTTTTAATCCTTCCCGAAGGAACAAATTATAACATTTTTGAAAGTTTATGAATATTAAACTCACCGTTAGATACAGATTGTGCAGAGGTCAACATGTCTTGATCGAGAAAAGCAACAATAAATAAAAAAACGGAGCATATTTTGGAAACCATTTTTCAAAATAAGTTTCTTATTTAAAATTATTATTATATAGATTGTGGGAAAATGATTATAAATGGATTTCTAACAGTTAGAAGTTTCTTATATACTTTGGTGCATTTGCGATATTTTTTCTGGACAAGATCGCAACCTCACTCTTTTATAATGTATCTATTATGTGGCAACACGTTTTGAAAATAAATCTTTAGATAACCTTTCCAAGGAGAGAGACAATAAAAAGACATAAATTTCCTTGTCGGCATAACGTGATTTATTCCAACAAAAGTATCATTTGTTTATACATCAGGACACGTTTTTTATGATTAAGGCAACTATTCAAAATTACTGAAGAATTTAAAAAGAAATATAATATAACTTTATGGATTCAAAATTACTCAATTGAGGGGCAGCACGCAATAACCACCTTAGCGCGCGAGAATGTCGAGACGGAACTTTTTTCTATTTTCTGTTTTTTCATCAGATAAGTATTATTAATAATAAGCATGAAAAACTGAAAAAATCTATTCCCCAAATTTAATTATTTGTTAAGACATAAATCGTCTTTACTCATACAAATATTATTGAAAGTGTTTGAAAGTTTGTATACACACGCATTATACCCTAAGGATGCCTAAAAGTGAAGAAAAAAGTTAAAACTCGCAGGGCTATCGTTAGCGGCGTCGCATGCTTTCTTATAAAATTCCTTACCATTGAAGGAAGCTTTTTGGAAATTTTCAGATCTATTCATTGAAAATTCGCGGAAATATCCATTTTATAAGAAAGCATACGACGCCGCCAAAGGCGATCAGTGACGAGTACGCTGTTCGATGGTGCTGAGTGGCCTGAGTGATCACGGAGCTATCGGTAGCGGCGTTGCATGCTTTCTTATAAAATTGATATTTCCGCTAATTTTCAATGAATCGATCTGAAAAATTCCAAAAATCTTCCCTCAATAGTGAGGAACAAATGTCTCACTCGAAATTGTTTTAACTCTAAAGCTCGCTCGATACTTTTTTTCAGCCAAACTGAAAAAACGGGGTTACCGATCTGACGCAATTTGCAATTAAACACTGTTAAACAATTTGCAGTTTCAACTTTTTTCTTAATTTTTCAGGCATCGATAGGATATAATGCGTGTGTATACCAAATTTCAAACACTTTCGATAATGGAATGGAATAGATAGATATGAAGTTTGGTACCCGCGCTCGAAAAGAATTTTTTTTTAATTTCTTGTTTGCAGAGTTTTTCCATTTTTTTGAAGGTCCATTTTTTCAAATTCCTGGGGGTCAAGAAAGTCTTCCAAATCGAAAAACTCATCCACTCAAAAAAAATGGTCGAAAACCCAGGAATCGAAATTGGAAAAGCAGCAAAATTAAGCTTTGTAATTTCCAATTTCGATGTTTGGGTCTTGGTAATTTTTGCCAATGGAAAGTTTTCAAGAACCCAAAAAAATTTGTCTTCTATTTACACAGGTGTTTGGAATTTTTTTCGAAAACAGAAGTGAATTAAGTAGGAATTATCTTTTAGAAAATGATTGATTAATATCCTTTTTTATTTTTTTAGGATTCCAATACGCCACTTTTTTGCGTAGTGGCGATTTCGACTTCAAGAAATTTTTATTTTCGACTCACCCTAATCTATAAATCATTTAAATATACATTATTTATGTTCGATTTATATTTGCACAACATTTTTACGCATATTTATCAGTTCGATAAATTGTGAGGGTTTGATCTTTTACAAGGCTAAAGAATCTAATTATAAATATTCTCTTTATCTAAATACATAGACACATCATTGTTGTGTCAAGGAAAACCGGATATATCAAAAGCAAAAAGTTTTAAAAATATTAAAATATATTTTTCAGTTTAAATATACTTTTTTATTTTTTATTTTGGCATTAAAGAACGAAAAGAAACAAAATCTGTCTAAAAATTCAGAAGTCATCTATTATATTTATATTGTTTATTGTGTGCATTAAAAAAACTTTTTTGATTCTCAAAAGAAACGATTCCTCTCATTTTGTGAGGTTCCTGAAGAAAGAAATTCCCTATTTTATTTCAAATCGGTCTTTGAAATTAATTTGGCACGTTAAACAGGAAAAGTTCAATTTTCAACCAAATGGGAAAAACAACTACTTGTTATCAACTTTTCATAAATTAAACTTTAGTCACGTCTTAAGGAATGTTCAGCTTTGTCAACTTGTTTAAAAAAATTCCGAACCTCTACTAAAGTCGTGAGATTGACAATTCAGTAAAGAATGATACTATATCTAAAAAATGCATTAGTACTAAAAAATATTTCTTAGTATTTCCTGGCCTTATTGAAGACTTAAAAATTTAAGTAAAAATAAAAAATGTATGAACTCATTCTTGAAAAGTTTCAAGCCTCTACTAAAATCATGAGATTGATAATTCAGTGAACAATAAAACTAGTTCAATTATAAAATATAAAAAATATTTCTTAATATTGTCCTTTGTGATTGAAAAGTTGAAAAAATAAATAAAAACTTCATGAACTTGTTTTAAAAAACTTCCGAACCTCTACCGAATTTATGAGTTTGATAATTTAGTAAAGAATAAAATTATAAAATTAAAAATGTACGCCAAATGAAAAATATTTCTTAATATTTTCCAGTGTAATGAAAAACCAACAATTCAAATAAAAAAAATTATGAAATTCTTTTTGAACAATTCCGAACCTCTACTAAAATCATGAGTTTGATAATTGTTGAGGGTCAACTAAATACACCTAACAGCTAATATTAACGATTTTAAATTAAATTTACGAAAACGTCTTTCATGGGGCCTGCGAGACCTCTAAATATCATTTTTCAGACAAAAAATGAATTTCTTTTTTTGTGGATTCAAACAAATTGGGGGGGGGGGGGGTATGAATGAAAATGCAAGAAAAAAAATTGGACTACCGAACAGTGGGGGAAAAAAATATTTTTATATTTCAAAATAACATACAGCCCACAAATATTGACCAATATGGACCTAAAAATTTGAGAAAAAGCTAATAAAAATTTCCAGAGAGTTGCCAAGCTTGAATTTTTATTTAGTTTATCACTTTTTTATAAATAAACAAATATAAGAAAAAAATTGACATTTTTCTATTTGACCTTTCCGGTGCTCGTCGTTGGTAATTACAATAACTGACATAAAAAAGGAATTTTTCTGTCAACAAATACCGGATTAATAAATTTGTTTATCAAATTTGTTCATGATATTAACAAGAATAATCTCGAGAGAAATCTTCTCCATTATAATATTTCTTCCATCCAACTTTCTCGCAATATAACTAAAAAAAAAACGTAAAATTATTGAAAATTATAGATACCACATTTTTAACAAATAATTTGTTTATACAAGTTTTTTGTTTATTATATTATGATGGAACATCTTTAACTAATTTTATTCTATGAAACTTATACAATTGTAACTATTTTTATATTATTTCCGAGCATCGGGAACGTCAAATAGAAAAAATTGCCATTTTTCGCCATATTTTGTTATTTATAAAAAAATTGAAACACTAAATCAAATTTTATTAGTTTTTTTCACACTGTGCACTAGGGTGATCCAAAAATGCATTACATTTTGTTATCGAATTTTCAGGCATAAAACCCGCTTTGTTAGAATCCACAAAAAAATAAATGCTTTAAAGAAAAAAAAATTATATTTAAAGTTTCCGCAAGCCCCATGAAGTATAACACGTATTTTCCATAAGAACTTACATTTTAAATATCATCCACATTAGTCTGTTTCATAGGATTTTCTTGATAACATTTTTTTTCTAATATATCAAGTATTACTTTATATTGATAATTAGATGTTCAAATAAATTGTTTAAACAAGTTATTATTGTTTTTAGCAATTTTCTCTTATTATAGTTAGGAAGTCGTGGGTTTTTCCGAATTTATCAACTTATTTTTATTTATTCAATTAGAATGAGGTAATAATTATTTCAAGTTAAGAAAAATAATTGCTTAAACAATTCATCATTATTTTTAATGATATTCTCAATAAATAATGCTTGAAAGTTGCGGTTTTTTCTCAAATATTCAACATTTTGTCCACTTTTCACTCAGAGCGAGGTAATAATTAATGCAATTCAACAAAACTCATTGTTTAAATAATGTATTATTGTTTATAATTATATTATTTTAGTTCATTGCTAGAAACCTGCGATTTTTATTAAAATTTTTTACTTTGCTTTGGCTTTTCAGTTATGAACAAATAATAAATAAACATTAGAGAGAATAATTTTCTAATATTTCAGAAAAATCTGCAACATTCCAATCATTATTCTAAGAGAAGATAATTATAAACAATAATACATAGCTTAAACAATTATGTTTGTTAAATTGTATTAATCATTATCTCGTTATAAAGTGAAAAATTAACAAAAAGTTGAATATTTTAGAAAAACCGAAACTATTTAGCATTATTCAAAGAGAATATTGTTATAAATAATAATAAATGGTTTAAAAAATTATTTTAAACACTTATCAATTATAAACCTCAGTCTAATTGAAAAGTGAACAAAAGGTGGAAAATTTTAGAAAAAAACGGTAACTTTCAAGCATAATTCTAAGAGAATTTTGTTATAAATAATGATAAATTATTTAAACAATTATTTTAAACAATTATTATAAATTAAAATAAGTTGAAAAATGCAGAAAACCGCGACTTTCTGACTCTATTCTATGAGAAAAATGCTATAAACAATAATAAAAATTGTTTAAACAATGTATTTAAAGTACTAATTATCAATAGAAAGTAATACTTTATTAGAAACAATTTGTATTTTAAAAACCGAGAAAAAATCATGCTTATAGCGCCAATAACTCGCAAAAACTCAATTTTTCACTTATGGTGTTTATTTGGGACCCTATAAAACAGACTTATGGGGTTGATATTTAAAACATAATTTTTTCTTCGTGTTTTTTTGGCTAATTGTAAGAAGAAATGCTGAGTTTCAACTCGATTCATCTAATATTGACGATTCTGACTCAAATTTACAAAAACGTCTTTTTTATGGGATAAATTATACAATTTTATACTTCATGGGGCTTGCGGGACCTATAAATACTATTTTTTATGACACATGCATGATTTCAGCCCTCTTGAACGCCTACGAAGCGGGGCTAAAGCTCTATTTTTTACTCCTAGGGAGGAAAAAGTACTTTTTACGTTCTAGGGACTGAGAAGTGACGTCAGAGGTGAATAATGAAAATTATACGTCTATGACCTCGCATTTTACTATTATCACCGTAAAAACTGTGAGGAAATTTTGGTTGCAGATAATAGAATTTTGCGTTTATTTATGGAAAGTTACCATACATAACTGATGAAATTACCGCAAATTACCTCAAGTTTCCATACTTTTCCGGAAATTTATGGAAATTGATAAAAATGAATTTATTTATGGTAAGTTACCATATTTACTTTTAAATTACAATAAATGACCAAACATTTCTATAAATTTCTGGAAATTTAAATAAATGAATTTTTGTAATTTATGGTAATTTCCATATTTACCGGTAAAATTACCAACAATAACCGAAATCTTGCATAAATTTCCGGAAATTTATGCAAGTATATATAACTGATTGAATTACCAGAAATTACCTAAAGTTTTCATAAATTTCCGGAAATTCATGGAAATTTTTAAAAATTAATTTATTCATGGTAAGTTACCATATTTACTTTCAAAATTACCATAAATGACCGAAAATTTTTTAAAATGAATTTTGGGTAATTTACGGTAAGTTACCATATTTACTTTTAAATTACAATAAATTAACCAAATTTTTAAAAAATTTCTGGAAATTTAAATAAATGAATTTTTGTAATTTATGGTAATTTACCATATTTACCGGTAAAATTACCAAGAATAACTGAAAACTTGCATAAATTTCCGGAAGTGTATGCAAGTATATATAACTGATTAAATTACCACAAATTACCTAAAGTTTTCATAAATTTCCGGAAATTCATGGAAATTTTAAAAAATGAATTTATTTATGGTAAGTTACCATATTTACTTTTAAAATTTTATAAATTTCTGTAAATTTAAATAAATGAACTTTTGTAATTCATGGTAATTTACCATATTTACCGGTAAAATTACCAACAATAACCGAAAACTTGCATAAATTTTCGGAAATTTATGGAAATTTTTAAAAATCAATGTTGGGTAATGTATGGTAATTTACCATATTTACCGCTAAAATTACCATAAATGACCTAAACATTTGCATAAATTTCTAGAAATTTATGGCAATTTTAAAAAATGAATTTTTGGAATTTATGGTAATTTGCCATATTGACCTGTGAAATTACCATAAATGACCGAAATTTTGCATAAATTTCTAGAAATTTATGGAAATTACAAAAAATGCATTTTTGGAATTTATGGTAATTTACCATATTGACCTGTGAAATTACCATAAAAATGACCGAAAAATCATAGACATTTTTAAATTGAATTTATGGTAAGTTACCATAAATCACCTCTAAAGTTACCGTAAATTAACAAAAATTCCCGGCAATTTTTTAAATGAATTTTTGATAATTTGGAATAAGTTAACATAAATTTCATGCTTCTTTATTCAAAATCTAATATAGACTAAAATCATTATTGTATTTCGAGAAATTATCTTAAATCATCCATAGAAACGTATTTATTTTATTTTTATGGATTCGAACAAATTTTGGGGCGATATGCCATTTTGTGTTAGCTCCTGGCGACAGGCAACCAATTATTCACACGTGTAATGTTTCCTAAGCAATGTTCACCTGATAAGGAAACTTGCCTTACCAACAATCGGTAAGCTGTCGACAGTAGAGCAATCTAAATTTAGATGAAAAAAAGCGACAAAACTTTGCACTGCATCTGTAGCATAGTTGTAGTTATTTTCTACTCTGACAGTACATTTATAAATATTAAGTGGAGTGTTTGTTTCTCGCAATTGGAAAGAAGATAGTTTTCTCAAAGATTGCGATTCGATCCAGGGGTGCGAGGACGGTTTCCGACCGTGAGTGTCATTGCGATCTTGAAACGTCAAATTCTGCGAGAAGCTGTCAAACAAGGAAGCCAGCGAAGAGCAGAAAGATAATACATAATATGTTCATCTCATTGACGTCAGTGAAATGACACGCTAAGTTTTCGGCGAAGACAAGGCGATTGCATATTTTCTAAATTGCTTGTCTGATATCTCCGAGCCCGAGGTCAGATATATAACCTCAAACTTGAAGGGACGATAAACCTTGAACGATTTCGCAGTACCTGCGTGGCTATCGATCACGTTGCAGGTTATTCAGTCGGTTTGGCAGAAATAATTCGCGAGTCTACTGATTGTTCTAGTGTGATCATGTTTTATTTCCGCGGCGAGGAAAGTTTCAGTGATAATTAGGCCGGATCTTGTATTTGTGAAGGTTTATGAAAAGTGTTTTTAAAGTGCTTCAAAATGAGTTCTGTTTGGAAAAGACTGCAGAGGGTGAACAAAAGAGCTGCCAAGTTCCAATTCACTGTCTCCTATCACGAGTTGACCCTTGAAACCACAACTAGATGGTGAGTGATTTTAATTTCAGAAGTTATTTATCAGATTCTTACGTAGTCGAGGAATTAACCTCTTTACCTCGTACGATTTTTTTGTTGTTGGTCATTTGTTTTGTAGATATATTGTCACAGTGTTTTGTTTGGAAATTAATTTTTTTTTATAGACAAATTTATTGTTTAAATTGTATATTAGTACGTGAATAATTCATGATGCCCCGTAATCATCTCAGATTTTTTAAGATAAAACAAGATTCAATCTAAAAATTAGGGTTGCTACAGAGTCAGGGAATTTTTGATAAACTGAAGTTGAAGTGGATTTTATTATTTTGCTGAAAATTGAACAAATTTATTAAAAAGTCATTCTTTTTCGTTGAAAACTCCTACTTTTTGGTTGAATTAAACTCTTTTTGGTTTAAAAGTAAAATCTTTTTGGATTGAAATATCAACTATTATATTTTTCGTTCAAAATTAATCTTTTTTTTTGGTTGCAAATTCAACTACTTAGTTAAAAGTGGAACTACTTTGTTCACATTTCATTTTTTTAATTGATGATTCATCATTTTAGTTGAAACCCCTTTTTTTTGTTCAAATTTAACTATTTTGTTGAAAATGATTTTTCTTTGTGGAAAATGAATTTTTGAAGTGAAAATTGCCCTATATCATGTTTGGTTGAAAAAGTATCTTCTTCAGTTGAAAAATCAACTCTTTTGTGGAAAATTCGTCTGGCCGTAGAATATTAACCTTCTTGGTGATTAATTCATCTTTTTGCTTAAAAATTCATTTCTTTGGTTGAAAATTGAACTATTATGTTGAAAATTCCTTTAAAAATTCAAATGTTTGGTTGAAAATTTATTTCTTTTGTTAAAAATGATTACTTTTTTAATTAAAAATTAATTGTTTTAAAGTGAAAATTGAACTATTTCATTTTTTGTTCAAAAGTATTTTTTTTATAGAAATGTAATATTTTTACTTGAAAATTCATCTGTTTGGTTAAAAAATAATTTTATTAATTGCAAATAAAAAAAAATCCTAAGAATTTAACTATTCTGTTTTTGGTTTAAAATTGAACTACTTTTTTGAAAATTGAACTATTTGGTTTAAAATTCCTGTATTTTGTTGGTAATTCGTCTTTTATGCTAGATTATTAATCTTCTTGGTGAATAATTCATTTTTGAGGTAAAAATTGAAATATTTTGATGAAAATTCATGTATTTTGTGAAAAATTAATCTTTTTGGGTTACATATTTATCTTTTGGGTTCAAATTAATTTCTTTGGTTGAAAATTAATTTTGTACTGAAAATTTAACTATTCCATTTTAAGCTGAAAATTTATCTGTCTTAGGTGAAATTTCAACTATCCTGTTTTTGGTTTAAAATTGAAATCTTTTTTGATTGAAATATCAACTATTACATATTTCTTTGAATTACTTTGTTGAAAATTGAACTATTTGGTTTAAAATTCCTGTATTTTGTTAAAAATTCGTGTTTTATGGTAGATTATTAATCTTCTTGATGGTTAATTCATTTTTGATGTAAAAATTGAAATATTTGGATGAAAAATGATGTATTTCGTGAAAAATTAATCTTTTTAGGTTGCATATTTATCTTTTTGGTACAAATTGATTTCTTTCGTTGAAAATTAATTTTTTTCTGAAAATTTAACTATTCCATTTTAAGTTGAAAATTTATCTGTTTTAGGTGAAAATTCAACTATTCTGTTTTTGGTTTAAAATTGAAATCTTTTTTGATGGAAATATCAACTATTAGATTTTTCTTTGAACTACTTTGTTGAAAATTGAACTATTTGGTTAAAAATTCCTATATTTTGTTGAAATTTCGTCTTTTATGGTAGATTATTAATCTTCTTGGTGGATTATTCATTTTTGAGGTAAAAATTGAAATATTTGTATGAAAATTCATGTATTTTGTTAAAAATGAATCTTTTTGGGTTGCTAATTTATCTTTTTGGTTTAAATTAATTTCTTTGGTTGAAAATTAATTTTTTTCTGAAAATTTAACTATTCCATTTTAAGCTGAAAATTTATCTGTTTTAGGTGAAAATTCAACTATTCTGTTTTTGGTTTAAAATTGAAATCTTTTTTGATGGAAATTAAATAAATTAAATAAATTAAATAAATTAAATAAATTAAATAAATTAAATAAATTAAATAAATTAAATAAATTAAATTAAATTAAATTAAATTAATTAAATTAATTAAGTTAATCATTTAAATTAATTTAAATTAATTAAATTAAAAAAATTTATTTTGAGTTAAAGAATTTGAAATTTAATGAATTGAAATTAAAATTATAAATAATGTATACCAAATTGAATACCTGAAAATTGAAAATTTTTCAATTTAAATATTTTTCAATTGTTATGAAATACAAAGATTATAGTTTAACATTAAAATTTATCAACGAAATTTTTTTAAATTCAAAAAATAAATTGACACTTAAAAATCTTCAATTATAAATATAAAAAAATTAATTATTCTGAAAAACCGATCGAAATAAAATTAATTTTAAATAAAAAACATTAAAAATGAAAAAATTCATACTTTAATCAAATTTAATATTTTAAATAAATTAAAATCGTTTGAAAATTAATTTTTTTTTGTTGAAAATTTCTTGGAATTTAAAAAATTCAAAGTGGAACTCTTTTGAATTCAAAAATTTTTTAATTGCGGCCTAAAAATTTTTTAATTACAAAATTTTTAATACAAATGTTCAATAATTAAGACTATAAAAATTGAAATTTGCTAAAAATTTTAGAAATATTTTCAAGTATCCTAAAATATTTAAAATCTTTTAAAATTTTTATTGGCATTTTAAAAAAAATCTAAGATTTTCAAAATCTGTTTTGGAATCCCTTCGGATTATTAAAATTGGTTAAAAATGGTAGGAATCGTAAAAATTTTAGAAATCTTATCAAATATAGTAAAATATTTTAAAACCTTTAACATTTTTCAAAGAAAATTAATTAAAATTATTGAAAAAATTTAGGAATCTTAAAAATTTTTTCAAATATCCTTTAATATTTAAAATCCTTTAAAATAATATAAAATTTTAAAAATTACTTGAGATCCCTTGAAATAATTTAAATCAGTTAAAAATTTTACTAATTTTTTCAAATATCCTAAAATATTTTCAATCTTTTGAAAATTTCTGGGCATTTTTAAAAATAATTAAAAAATTTCAAAATCTGTTTTGGAATTATAATATGAAATTATTATATTATTATAATGATATTAAACATAGATATTTAAAAAAATGTAATATAAAATATAAATATATTTAAAAAATGTAATATGAAATATAAATATATAAATAATTATTATATTATAAAATCTTTAAATTATTAAAAAAACTTTAGGAATCCTAAAAATTTTGAGAATCTTTGAAAATACCCTAAAATAGTTCAAATTCTTTGAAATCATTCGAAATCCTTTAAAACTTTTTTAATGTCTTGAAAATTCCGTAGAATTTTAAAAAATTCCCTAAAATATTTTAAATTCTTTGGGAATTCATTTAAAACCTTTTATTCTTTTGAATTTTTGAAAGCCTCGGAATCTTTCAAAATATCCTAAAGTATTTGAATTCCTTTGAAATATTTTGAAATCTTTTAAAAGAATTTGAAAGCTCTTCCAAATAACTTGGAATTTCAAAAAAATACTCTTTAACATTTATAATCCTTCAGAAATTCCATGAACATTTTTTAATCTTTAAATTTTTGGAAGCCTTGAAATCTTTTAAAATGCACTAAAATAGTTCCAATTCTTTGAAATATTTCGAAATTCCTTAAAACTTTTTAAATGTCTTGGAAATTCCATGGAATTTTTAAAAATACCCGAAAATATTTTAAATCCTTTGAAAATTTCTTGAAAATTGTTGTAACTTTTGAATCTTTGCAAGCCTTGGAATATTTTGAAATACCCTAAAATAGTTCAAATTATTTGAAATATTTCGAAATCCTTTAAGACTTTTTAAATATCTTGGAAATTCCGTGGAATTTTTAAAAACCCCATAAAAATTTTTAATCCTTTGATATTTGATGGACATTTTTGAAGCTTTTAAAAATTTCTTGAAATTTGTCAAGGTGTCCTGAAATTTCTAAAATACTCTTAAAATTCCTTGAAAACTTTTTAATTCTTTGAATCTCAACAAGGAATATGTTTCCTGAAATAATTAAAGAACAATTTTTGTCTTTAATTTTCAATTAAAATTGTTGGCAACGATCCATAAGTAGATTGGAAACCACAAAATCAATTCTGTAAAAGAATTCGATACTATTTTAGACAGAAGAAAATTAATTAGAGACGAGGCATTTTATCTGAGGATATCCATGGAATTTCGCACCTTAAAACTTTCTACGGATGCTTGAAATATTTTTAATATCGTCAAAAAAAAAAAAAAAAATAGTTTTGCATAAAGCGGGATAAAAGCTACTTCTAAAATTGGATACATTAAAAAAACCTTTGTGCTGTAATTACATGCAGTCATAAATTTCACAGGCTGATTTTAAAATAGTGATGAATGAAAAAAAAAACATAGAAGATTCTCAAAAAATGAATAGAAATCAATAGACTTATTTTTAAAATTAATTTCCGAATCCTAATTCTAAACGTTTTTTTAATTGTCTTTTGCTATGCATAATTGTATCCTATTTGATCCGATTCTTATTTGTTCGTCTTCCTATTCCGATTACCCATGTCAATAAGTCTATCCCTTTCCATTCTGTTTTATAATTTTTTATTTTTCATATGTTCTGTACAAAAATTATATCGCTTTTATTATCCATTTTAACGTACCTCACTTTCAAATAATTTTTCCGTTTATTTATTTATTTTCTTTACTTTTTATCAATTTTGTCAATTTTGATATTTTTACTCTTCCAAATAATTATATGTACTGTTATATATTTTCATCGACTCCTATCATTATTCATAACTTCTTATCCTTTTTAGCAATAATTTTATCCATTTCTGTTTAACTTTTATTGTATCCGAAATTGTAAAAAAAAAAAACAATATATGTAGATGAGATTGAAGAGAAGAATAGGATATAAATTTTAATTATTTATCGCAAAAAATAGGAAAAATGAAAAGAAAGAGCATTGCCCAGGGTGTAATTAATATTATTATCAGTATTAGTTTGTGTATCAATGCAGCTTAAAACATGATAAAAGCACACTCCATCTAGTACGACGGCTCCCATCCGAATGTTACCGAGCCAAGCGCTGCTTAACTTCGGTGATAGAAGGAGAAGCCTTAACAAATTTAATATGTCCAGGAACATACTTTTCATTATTTAGAATAGAAATTTAGAGCATGATGGAGTTTTACAATATAATAAGTCTAAACTCGACAAAATGAAAAAATTAAGACTATATTAAAATTCAAAAAATAATTGCATATGTTGTAAATATTAATTAGATAATTTTTCTCGAATTATTGAAATAGAATAAAAATAAACCTTTTTTGATATTACGGTAGTAAATATAGAAATATGTAAAATATTATAGAATGCATAGGATAGAGAATGTGTTATTTGCCATGGAAATAAAAGGAATAGACTTTTAGTATCTAAAACTTGACAAAAAGATTACTCATAATTTGAGTATACGGTTCACTATCTAAAAAAATTTTTTTGCGTTATTTTTTAAAATAAAAATAAAAAAAGCAGACCTTTCGTATCGGCATTTTTTTTCTAAATGGGATCTTACTATTTAAATCTGAATGAGTAAAAAACTACTGATTGAAATAGTGCGAAGTCATTTACTAATTGCTTTAGTAAAAAGTTATAATAAAAATTATTAGTTTTAGTACCGATTCATTGTCAAATACTACTAATTTGTTTGGTTAACAAATAAATTAGTAGCAATGGAACTTATGAATTGAATTAGTAGAATTTGGCTATGAATTTAAATAAGTAGAAAAGTATTTCAAGTCAGTATTTTTTTTGTTGCAAAACTATTTGAATTTGTAGTTTTCTACTGACTATTAGAAACATAATTAGTAAAAACTTAATAAGTAGAAACTTATTTAGTAGAAAAGTACTACTTGAAATAGGGCGAATTCATAAACTTATTGCTTTAGTAAGCATTTGTACAAATTGCACCCCTACTGATTGAATTTTTAATAGAAAGCTAGTGCTTATTAGGAGAAATTTATCCTAAATTCATTTTTAAATGGCTTTGCATAATTTCAATAAGTAGTTTTTTACTTATTAGTAGAATCTGAATAAGTAGAAAAACATTTAAATCAGTAGTTTTTTTATTTTTGTGTAAAACTATTTGAATGAGTAGTGTTCTACTAATTAGTAGAAACATAATTAGTAAAAACATAATTAGTAAAAAATTAATTAGTAGGAACTTATATAGTAAGAAATTATCAACTGAAATAGGGCGAATTCATAAACTAATTGCATTAGTGAGCATTTGTACTGATTTGTATGAATGATCAATATTTGCTTAAAAATTTAAAGTCATATTTTACTAAGACATTTAGTTACTATTTGCTTGCGAAATTAAAAAGCAGAAATTGAACCACTACTGACTGAATTTGTAGAATTTGACTATGAATTAGTAGAAAGCTACTAATTATTAAAAGCAATTTTTTTTTAAAGTAATTTTTAAATGACTTCGCACAATTTCAATCAGTAGTTATTTACTTATTGGTAGAATCTGAATAAGTAAAAGACAATTTAAATCAGTAGATCTTTTTTGTTTTTGTGTAAAATTATTTTAATTATTAGTTTTTTACTAACTAGTAGAAACACAATTAGTAGAAAATTACTCATTGAAATGGGGCGAATTCATAAACTAATTGCTTTAATAATCATTTGTACCGATGTGTACTAATAATAATCAGTATTTTCCCACTTACTAAATTAATAAGTAGAAATTAAACCGCTACTGTTTGAGTTCGTAGAATTTCACTACGAATTAGTAGAAACCTACTAATTTCACACGAATGCATGGTTTTCCCAAAAATAGTGATTTTTACCAAATTAATCTATTTTTCGTTCAAAAAGAAATTTTTTTAAACCAATTTCGCTAACTAAATCTTAAAGTACTAGTTTTTACGTTTAACTGAATAAATGATAAATAATTATCCGACTAGTAAAACTCAAAAAAGAAAATGAAACTAAAAATAAAAAATCTACATTAGGGTGGTCCAAAAACAGACTTTTCCTTGAAACTAAAAACGCTTTTCGATTTCTTAAAAATATAAGTCCAATAATGAAGTTTAATCCCTAGAAGAACTCGATCGGATTCTAAGTTCTATCTCAAAAATGTTTAACTTGAAAATGGTAAAAAATGTCAAAAAATGATCTTTATATTTAAATAAATTTTGTTATATGTAATAAAAAATAAATGAAAAATTTTTAGTACCATCATTTAGGACATCTGTTAGTCCAAAAAATCAAAACTTAAATATATAGTTAAGAAAATTTTACAAATTTGTGTAGACCATTAAGAATTAAAAAATGTCAATTTTTAGCAAGAATATAAAAATTGGCGATTTTTGGGTTAATTTTATTGCGATTAGAAAATTTAGAAATTTGAAATCTTTTTTTTTGAGTACATCAAGAATCAAGACAAATTTACTGCTAGCAATATTGTGCTCGAAAAATCATGTCAAATGGAAATCTCTAACTATTTAAAAAAGAAATTATGTTTAATTACCTACAGACGTCAAAAACTAGAAAAAATTTGTTTTAATTTTTTTGAATAAGTCTAATAGATGTCCTACATGATGGTTCCAAAAGATTTTGATTAATTTTTGAGTAAAAACGGGAATTTTCAAATTCTCGTCTAGGTGGGTGAGAGTATCGAGGTTTTCGAATATAATTTAAAATATTCAAAACAGAATTTGAAAATACTGTTATTTGATATTTATCAAGAAAAGAATTTTTTTCACTTATATAATTATTATATATCATTAATTTTATTTAATTATATAAAAAGGTTGTAGAAGATTTTAGAGCAAAATCATTCAATTTTGCAAGAAAACAAAATTTTAGATAAAATTCGAATAAGTTTGAGAGATATTTAAAAGCTTTGAAAAGAGTCAAAAATAATTAAAAACTTGTAAATTAATTTGTTTTATTAAAATCAGATTTTTAAAGTTAAAAAAAAAAGGTTTGCAGGAATTTCGAAAGCTTTAAAGTAAATAAAAAAAAATTCTTAAGATTTCTTGGAAAATTTCAAATGATTTTTTATTTTGAAAATACATTTTAAGATCAAATTTGAAAAAATCTAAAACTTATATGATTTCCTGAAATTTCGAAAAAGAAAGTGAAAAATTCTGAAAGAAATATTGCAATTTTGCAAGATTACAAAATTTAAAAAAAATCAAGTGAGTATAAAAAATATTTAGATGTTTTCAAAAAATTGAAATATAATTCAAAGCCTAAAAAGATTTCCAAAACTTTAAAGGAACATGTAGATCTTTGAAGATTTTAAACAAAAATTTTAGAATCTTTTTAAAAGTTTT
Source organism: Andricus grossulariae (assembly GCA_011634705.1). Taxonomy (NCBI): domain Eukaryota; kingdom Metazoa; phylum Arthropoda; class Insecta; order Hymenoptera; family Cynipidae; genus Andricus; species Andricus grossulariae. Next base: position 71,259,142 of record JAABKJ010000755.1, read on the forward strand.
TAAAGTTTTCAAGGGAATAAAAAAGTTTTCTTAAGATTTCTATGAAAATTTTAAAACATTTTTGATTTTGCAAAATTAATCTTAAGAAAAAAGTTGAAGAGATTCAATACAAATTTTCGGAATTGACAAAAAAGTGTTGGATAGGTTTTAAAGAAATTTTTTGAATTGTGTAGAATAAAAAAAAATTAGGAAAATTTTGAATTATTTTAAAAGATATTCATGAATGTTAGAACTTCCAAAGAGATTAAAAATATGTTCAAACTTAAAATGATTTCTGATCCCATTTGGAAAATGTAATAATCGAAATAGATTGTTTCAGAATCAGTCACAAATATAAAATATTTTCAAATTTCTTCCAAGGTTCCAAAACACCTAGCTTTATATATACAATAATTGAACATATTATTAATTTCAAAATTAAATTTTAATAATAATAAATCAAATATTAGCTTAATATATTCAATATTTTCTTATCTTTCAAACGGACTCAAATTTTTCCGAATATATTTTTAAATCTTCTAAAAAAAAACAAATTTATTAAAAGTTATCTAGATTCTTTTTCGGCACATCTTCAATCTTTAATCTGCAAATTTTTTTTCGTATTTTCTCAAGAATGATAGGAAAATTATATTTAGACAAAATAAACAAATTGATAATACTTATTTCTTCGTCCTCATATCTCAGAATCGAATTTTCGTTTCCTTTAAAAAATTATTTTTCTTTTCAAATCGAAAAGCTGTTCCAATTGAAGAACTTATAAGAAAAAAATCCTGTTTTTTCGTAAGAAATCGAACAATTTTTCCTAATAAATAATTAATACTGCCTAATGATTTCTTTATGTGTTACAGTTAAATAATGCAGAATCTTTACAGCTTATCCATTCATGTAAACATAAAATTTTGCGGGCAGAGCTTTTTCCAAATTGATACATATGATCAATTTCATAAACTTCAGCTATCACATCACAAGAGGCACTATCACTGTTACTTATTTACAGTAAATTTGAATCAAAAAAATATAAATGGCTGTTTAAAAATGAATAGAGCTTAAAAATCAAAATGTTAAAATCTATCGTGATTTTGATTTTTAAGCATACTTGTGATTTTGGCTTTTTAGATGATTTTCCACTACCAGGTACTTCTGAAGATGCATCATCCATTCTTCGACAAAATCGGAAAGCGTTTTCACCTTTCAAGAAAAGCCTATTTTTGGACTACCCTAATCTACAAAAAATAAAAAAAGAACATACCATTCCTAAGAATTGGAAAGGATCACCATCAGTACACGTGCAACAACAAAAGGATTAGTAACCCTTATCTGTACCTAAGAGCCAATCACCAGGAAACCTCCTGTACTCGACGACGAAGTAGAGCAGCGGACATCCTCCATCTTGCCAGGAGGCCAGCTCCAGAGTGACGGCAGTCAAATTAGCCCTCACCAGATGTTGCTTTGATGGTGGAACCGGCTTGGTTCCTTTCGTCCTCGCATTTTCAATCTCACTTGCACTGCCACTCCCAATCCGATTGAAGGCTGCTAAGGTAAACTGGTACCTGGTGCCACATTGTAGGCTTTCCAGAAGATGAGTATTGGCCCTTCGATCCAGCATGACCTCTTCCCATTCTGCAAACTCCCTTCGGTAAGCCAATAGGAATCCTTTAATAGGCGATCCCCCGTTATCTCCCTGTTTCCATTGAAGTTGAACTGCATCGTTGGTCGTGCCCGTTGCCAGAAGGGTTGGTGGGGTTGGTGGAACTATGCGAAAAGTTTACCAATTAGAACTTGCGAGTTGAACGACAAAACAGGGTCGAATCGAACGGGACTTTGTCGAGTCCGCGGAGCACACAGAAAGATTATGCAACGTGACTCGCGTACACTCTTTCATTTTTCTTCTTCATTCTTCGGAAGGCTATTGGAACTTTAAAAGAGTCGAGATACATCTCAATTGCCCGAGGACATGTACCTACTTGATGTGTAGCTTTCCAACTTCCAAGGAAACATTTCGAATTGAAAAACTTCCTTTTGGGGTGGAGGGAAAGTTTTTCATTAAGATTGAGATCGAGTCTTTTTTATTATTAGGTGCCTTCTTGACTTTCCAAAGAAAATGGTATAAAGTTCTCAAATCTCAGATTCTTTAGTCAACTGAAACACCCGCTTTAATATTAGAGATTTAAGTGGTCTATGAAAAGGTTTTAAAAGAGGGGTAATTCGATGCCTTAATGTTAAGAGAACCTCTCTTAAAGTGTACGTCTAAAACGACAACTATGATGTTGGTCGTTTTAAAGAACCACTCTGATTTTTTAGTTGACCCCTCGTTTTAATGCGCACATGAGGCAAACAGCAGGCAGGTTTAATAATTTACAATTTCTGATTTAGTATATTATTTAGAATTGGATTGAATACTTTAAAGTTCTTTGAATTCTTTCTATTGTTAGGAATACTTTTAAATTATCTTAATTTCGTTTATTTCTTTTGAATTCCTCGGAATCCCATAAAATTCTTGAACTAATTGAAGTTTTTCAATTTCATCGAATTATTCGATTTCCGTATTCTATGAACTCCTTGAATTATTTTGATTTCCTGAATTCCTTGAATTTCCAAAATGCTCTGAAGTTCTCTAAATGTCCTAAAATATTTTAATTGTCGGACTTTCGTGAAGTACTTGAATATTATAAATTAATTAATAACCTGCATTCTTTGATTATTCTAAATTATCTGAATTCCTGTAATATTTTGAAATCCCTGGATTCTTCGAATGCTCTGAATTCCTAAAAAAGCTGAATATTCGGAAATGCTTGAATATTCTGAATTACCTATATTCCTTGAATTTCCTAAATACTCTGAAATCGCTAAAAATCTCTGAATTCCTTCAATTCTTTGGATTCCCTAAATGTTTCCAAATCCCTGAAATTCTCTGAATTCCATGAAATCCATGAATTCCTAAAATATTATGAATTTCTTAAATATTCTAAATTCTTTGCACTCCCTAAATGCTCTGAAATCTCAGAAATACTCTAAAACCCCTGAAATTATCTGTATTACCTAAATTCTTTGAATTACAAGGATATTTACATTTCTTAAACCTACACAATTTTCTGAATTGCTTGAATTGTCATAACTACGTAAACTCCCTGAATTTATTGATCTCTGAATTCCTTGAATTCTTGGAAATCCTCAAATTCTCTGATTTCCTGGAATTCACAGAATTCATTGAATTCTCTGAATTCCTTCAATTTACTGAATTCATTGAATTCGATGAATTTCTTGAATTCCTTGAATTCCTTGAATTCTATTAATTCTCTGACTTCCTTGAATTCTCTGAATTGATTGAATTCTCTGAATTTCTTTAATTCTCTGAATTTCTTAAATTCTCTGAATTTCTTAAATTCTCTGAATTTCTTAAATTCTCTGAATTTCTTAAATTCTCTGAATTTATTGAATTCTCTGAAATTTTTGAATTATCTGAATTCCTTGAATTCTCTGAATTCCTCGAATTCTCTGAATTAATTCAATTATCTGAATTCCTTAAAATGTCTGGATTTTATAAAATCCTTGAATCCTCTGAATTCCTTGACATTCTCGAATATTCTGAAATCATTGAATTCTTTGAATTCTTTGAATTCTTTGAATTCTTTGAATTCTTGGAATTCCTTGAATTCCTTGAATTCTCTGAACTTTTCGAATTCTCTGAATTGCTTGAATTTTCTGAATACTTTGAATTCCTGAAAATGTCAGAATTGTATAAAATTTTTGACTTCTCTGAATTCCTTGATTTATCTGAATTCCTTGAATTCTCTGAATTCCTTGAATTCTCTGAATTCCTTAAAATCTCTGAAATCCTTGAATTCTCTGATTTCCTTGAATTCTTTGAATTCCTTAAAATCTCTGAAATCCTTGAATGCTCTGAACTCCTTGAATTCTTCTGAATCCTTGAATTCTCTGAATGTCTGAAAATTTCTGAATTGTATAAAATCCTTGAATTCTCTCAATTCCTTCAATTCTCTGAATTCCTTGAAGTCTCTGAATTCCTTAAATTCTCTCAACTCCTTGAATTCTCTGAAATCCTTAAATTCTCTGAATTCCTTGAATTTACTGAACAGCTTGAATTCTTAAAATTAATTGAATTCTCTGAATTCCTCGAATTCTTTAAATCCCTTAAAATGTCTGAATTTGATAAAATCCTTGAAAAATCTAAATTCCTCGAAATCCTTAAATTCTCTGAATCCCGTGACTTCTGTGAATTCCTTGCATTCTTTGAATTCATTAAATTCTCTTAATTCCCCTAATTCCTTGAATTCCTTGAATTCTCCTAATTCTTTGTATTCCTTGAATTTCGGAAAATGTCTGAATTGTATAAAATCCTTGAATTCTCTGAAATCCTTAAATTCTCTGAATTCCTTGAATTCTCTGAACTCCTTGAATTCTCTAAATTAATTGAATTCTCTGAATTCCTCGAATTATTTGAATTCCTTCAAATGTCTGCATTTTATAAAATCCTTGAATTCTCCTAATTCTTTGAATTCCTTGAATTCCTGAAAATGTTTGAATTGTATAAAATTCTTGAATTGTATAAAATCCTTGAATTCTCTGAAATCCTTAAATTCTCTGAATTCCTTAAATTATCTGAACCCCTTGAATTCTCTAAATTAATTGAATTCTCTGAATTCCTCGAATTATTTAAATTCCTTAAAATGTCTGCATTTTATAAAATCCTTGAATTCCTTGACATCCTCGAATATTCTGAAAATATTGAATTCTCTGAATTCTGTGACTTCTGTGAATTCCTTACATTCTCCGAATTCATTAAATTCTCTGAATTCCCCTAATTCTTTGAATTCCTGGAATTCCTGAAAATGTCTGAATTATATAAAATCCTTGAATTTTCTGAATTCCTTGAAATTCTTGAGTATTCTGAATTTCTTGAATTCTTTAAATTTTCTGAATTGCTGAAATTGACGGAATTCTTGGAATTTCTTAAATTTCTGATGCTGTAAATTCCCTGAAAAACTTTGAATTACCTAAATTCTTTAAGTTTTTAGAATTCTCATAATTACCTAAAGTCTTTGAAATCTTGGAATACTCTGAATTCCTCGTATTCCCTGAATTCCTTGAATTTCGTGAATTCCTCGAATTATCTGAATTCCTTTAATTCCCTAAATGTTCCGAAATGTCTCAAATTTCTTAAATTCCCTGAAATCATTGAATTCTCTGAATTCCGGAAAATCTATGAATTATTTGAAATTCTTTAATATTCTTAAATCCGGGAATATTATGTATATTCTGAATTCCTGAAAATTTCGGACTTTCTTGAATTCTTTACACTTTCTGAAATCGTTAAATATTCTGAAATTCCTGAATTTCTGGAATATTCTAAATTCCTGAAATTCCCTGAATTCTTTTAATCCCCTGCATCACTTGAATATTCTATATGCCTGGAATCTTCATTTCCTGAATTATTTAAATATCTTGAATTCCTTGAATATTGGGAATTCTATAATTTCCTGAAAATCTTTTAATTCTTTGAATTCTCTGAAATCCTGGTATATTCTGAATATCCTGAACTTGTATTGCCCAATTTCTCTAAATATTCTGAATTCTCTAACATCCCTGAATTCCCTCAATTCTTCTGAATTTTTAAAATTATTTTAAAGAAATTTATATAATTCGAAGAATACAGAAGAATTCAGATATATCAGGGAATTTTCAGGAATTCATAAGACTTCAAGAAAGTTAAAAAGAAATCAAAAGGATTTGGAAGAATTGAAGAGAAATTCCAAACAATTCAAAAGAATGATAAAGAATACATAGAATTCAAAGAATTCAAAAGAATTCAAAGAAATTCAATGAATTTAGATGTCCATTGCCATGACGGTCGTTTAAGACGTACACTCCAAGAGAGGATCTTTTAACAATGAGGTATCGAAATTCTCTTCCCATATATTTTTAGACTCAATGTAACGAGATAAAATAAATAAACAGGGCAAAATCGAGTTGTGTCAATAAATTATGTAAATGGAGTTCTATATCAAATGTTTAACATATTCTATCGAATTTACGATAATCGTATCCACATTGTTTCTGTTTGTACTTAACCGCTGCATTGGAAATGACAAGTTTGCTGATCATGCAATTAATTAAGCGCTTGTTCATATGAGCTATATTGATTACAATTTTAATGCGATTATATCTTCTGATATTATGACCTATGATATCGTTAAATAGGAAATTATAATTTTATTCATATTTTTCTAGGGTGACATACCTTGAACGTGCAAACTATAAATTATCTCGTCAGATCCAAGCGAATTTCTCGCGTCACAAGAATAGTTTCCCTCCTGAGTCCTTTGAACGTTTCGCAATATTAAAGTATTATCTAGGCCGATATCGAGCCTGAAATATTTTAATGAATTTTAATAACTTTTTCCAAAAATGATGAATTTTGAATCCAGAGGAAAAAAACAAAAAGATGAATTTGCAACAAAACAATTGAATTTTCGAGAAAAGCCTTGACTTGTTAACAAAATCTTTGAATTTTCAACCTACAAAGATGAGTTTTAAAAATGGTAATTAATAATGATTATTAATGTTTGATAAGGAGCCCTTCAAAAACTGCGTCACGATATTTTGAAAAGTTTTTCAAACCCTCCTTTTTTTCGTCACAAATCATCACCCAAAGCTTGAATTTAAATTTTTTCTTGAAAAGATATTGCATTTTTTGCAAAATAGTTGAATAACAACCAAAAATGGTTAATTTACTACAAAAAAAGGCGATTTTTCAAATAAAGAATTAAATTTTCAACAATAGAAAGATTAATTTTACACCAGAAAGTTGCATTTACAACCAAATATTTAAGTTTTCAAGCAAAAGAGAGCAGTTTACAACAAAATAGTTAAATTATCAACCTACAAAGATAAATTTTTAAACAAATATTTGAATTTTTAACAAATAAAATTAATTATCTAACAAGCGTTCGAATTTGCAACAAAATAGTATTGAAATAAAAATAGTATATATTAAACTTCAACGAGAAAAAGTTAGATTTTTAAACAAATAAATGAATCTTCAAGCCAAAAAGACAACATTTTTGTCTGACAGTCGGATTTTCAACCAAGCAAGATGAATTTTCAACCAGGAACTTTTCTAACAAAAAAATAAGTTTTCAAAACAGAGGGGCGAACTTTCTATAATATTTAACAAAACTAATTTTCAACAAAACAATTGAATTTTCGGAAAAAAAGAATTTGTTAAAAAAGTCGTTGAATTTTCAGCCAACAAAGACGAATTTTTAACCAAATAGTTGAATTTTGAACAAATAAAATTAATTTTCTAACAAACATTCGAATTTGCAACAAAATAGTTCAAATTTCAAGTGAAAGGGACAAATTTTCAACAAAATAGTTTAATTTGTATAAAAAAGTTCAATTTTCAATTAAGAAGTTGAATTTTCAATCAAGAAAGATTAATTTTTAACCAAAGAGATGAATTTTCAACGAAGGAGTTGAACTTTTAATCCAAGTGGACGAATTTTGAAAAAAAAAGGTTAACACTCAAAAAGAAAAAGTTGAGCTTATTAATTAAATGGTTGAATCTTCAAGCCACAAAGACGAATTTTTTAGAAGACAGTTAAATTTTCAATCAAGAAAAATAAATTTTCAACCAAGAACTTTTCTACCAATGAGATGGTATTTCAATCCAAAGGGACGAATTTTCTATAGTTGAATTTTCAACCTACGAAGATGAATTTTCAACCAAATAGTTGAATTGTTAACAAACAAAACTAATTATCTAATAAACGTTTAAATTCACAACAAAATAGTTTAACTTTCAGGCGGAAGTGACGAATTTTCGAAAAAATATTTGAATTTTTATCAAAAATGTTCCAATTTCAACCCAAAAGTTGAATTTTCAATTAAGAAAGATTCATTTTTCACCAAAAGAGATGAATTTTCAACGAGAGAGTTAAAATTTCAAACCCAGTGGACGAATTTTTGATTAAAAAGGTTGAAATTCATTAAGAAAAAGTTGAATTTTTCACTCAAATAGTTGAATCTTCAAGCCAAAAAGACGAATCTTTGAGAAGACTGATATATTTTCAACCAAGAAAAATGAATTTTCGACCAAAAATATGATTTTTCAATCCAGAGGAACAAATTTTTTATCCACAGAAAGGAATTTACAACAAAACACTTGAATTTTTGAAAATACATGACTCGTTCACGAAACCGTTAAATTTTCAACCAAATAATAGAACATTCAAAAAAAAAAATACAACTCAACGAAAAAGATAGTAGTTGACATTTTAACTCAAAAAAAGATTTGAATTATAAATGAAAAACAGTCGAATTGATTTAAAAAATATGAATTCTCAACACAAAAATGTAATAAATGATAGAATATCTACCAAAAGAGATAAATTTTTAATTTAGGAAGATTTTTATTCAAGAGAGAAAAAAAAATCTCAACCAAATTGTTGAATTTTGAAGCAAAATAATAATTTTTATCAAAATAGTTGAATTTTCTACCAAATAGTACAATGTTCAACCTGAAAAGATTAATTTTTAACACAAAATTGAATTTTTAAAATCAAAATATTGATTTTCAAAGAAAAAGTTAATTTTCAACTAAATAGTTGAATTGTAAACGAAAAACGATCGCTTTTTAATTAGAAATACAATTACTAAATTTGCAGTTCAAAAGATTGATTTTCAACAACAAAAAAACACAAACGAATTTTCAACATAAAAATTAAATTTTAAACGAAAGTGACGAATCTTTAACCAATAAAATTCATTATCAACGAAGAGGTTCAACTATAAAACAAGTAGTTAAATTTTAAGTAAAAAAAGATGAATTCTCACTGAAAAATGTAATAGTTGCATTTTCAACCAAAATCGATCAATTTTCTATCGAACATTTTAAATTTTCAGTTGCAAAAATTAATTTTTAATCAGAAGTGAAATCAAATTTGTAAAAAAATAGTTCAATCTTCAACCAACTAATAAAAATTTTAAACAAAAGAAATAGTTTCTGCACCAAAAATATAATAGTAGAATTTCCAATTAAAATTAATTAACTTTCAGCGAAAAATAGTTGGATTTTTGAATTGGGTTTCATTAATTTTGTTCTCATTTAAGCAAAAAAGGAGAAAAAGGTAAAGTTTTTTGAAAACAGGGCAAATAGAGAAATTCTCAATAAAAATTTAATAGTTCCTTTTTCACCCAAAATCATTCAAATTTAAACCAAAAATGGAATAGATTTTTCAGTTGAAAAAAATAATTTTTAATCAGAAAAGAAAACGAATTTTCAAAAAAGTAGTTCAGTCCTGAACCTGTAAAATTCACTTGTAACAAAATAGATCAACCTTCAACAAAATAGTTGAATTTTCAACGAAAAAATATTTTTCAATGAAAAATTCATTTGTTGAATTTTCAACTAAAGACGAGTAATTTTCACTAAAAAATGGATGAATTAGATTTTCCGTTGAACAAATTGATTTTAAACTAAAAAAATTAAATTTTCAACAAACTGGTTGAATTTTCAACCAAAGAAGATGAATTCTGAACCAAAAATATAATAGCAGACTTGGCAGCGTGACGCAGTTTTTGAACGGACCTTAATAATTAATTAATAATAAGCCTATGTGAAGAATTAATAATATAAATTGTTCTTAATAAAATAATTCAAGAAATGGAAATAAAAATTGAAATTTATTCAGAAGTGTTAATAACAAAGGCGTCTAATTTACCTTTGTTGCTGTTTCTGCAATCTCAAATCTCCCAGACGCCAATCAACAATAGGCCTTGGATTGCCAACTGTATGACAAGCTAAATTCACATCCACTCTCCATGGTACTATGACGGGTACCCCAAAGGATATAATTGCAGCTGGAACTGATAGGTATATATATAGATTTATTTTATATTTATTATTAATTTTTATATTAATTTTTATATTAATTTTTATATTAATTTATATTATATTGATATTAATTTTTGTAATAATTTTTATACTAATTATTGGTATATATATAATTAGAATGCATATTATTTAAAGGCATTTTGCAAAATAAGGAAGAACTTAAGGGTCATTATCAACAAGTCATAAAATTAAGTTCCATATCTTTCATCCATTTTCATAATTTGTTAGTTTATTTTTTAATAATAGTAAGATAAACTACTTTCATCGAAGCAGTTTTTAGCAAACTTTCAAAATTTGACTTGCTTTTATTTAAAAATGAGAAATAAAAAAATAGGTCAAATTTCCACTCGGCAACATGTCCCTGAATCCATTTTTTTTTATTTTGAAAAAAAATGATATTTAGAGGTGACGCAAGCCCCATGAAGTTTAACACGTATTTCCCATAAGAAAAAAAGACGTTTTTGTACATTTCTTTCAGTATCGTAAATATGAGCTAAATCGACTTAACAATTAACATTTATTTCCACAAATAGCAATAGCATACAAATAAAATATTACTTTTTTAATATCATCCCCACAATTCTGTTTGGCAGGGTCCCAAAAAAGTCCCATAAGTGAAAAAATGGGTTTTGCGAGTTTTTGACGCTAATTATGACTTTTTTGCGTTTTTCGCTCAAATGTTAGTTGTTTCTAGTACATCAAATACTATTTTATACTGATAATTAGATGAATAATGAATTGGTTGAACGACTTATTATTGTTTTTAGCAATTTTCTCTAGAAAATAGAGATAGAAAGTAGCGGTTTTTTCAAAAAAATTTCACTTTTTGACCAATTTCTAATTAGAGTAGGTTAATATTTCATTTAATTCAGTGAGAATAATTGTTCAAACAAATTATTATTGTTTATGGGAATCTTGTTCTATATTAATACTACATAGTTGAGGGGTTTTCCTGAAATTTTCAACTTTTTGTCCACTTTTCAATTAGAATTAACTACTAATTAATTCAAGTTGACAAAAAAAGTTGTTTGAAAAATTTATTATTCGCTCATAACTATCTTCTCTTATAGTAATGCTAGAAAATTTCTTTTTTTTCTGAAATCTTCAGTTTTACTTTGACTTTTTAGTTATGAAGAAATAATAAGTGAACCTCAAGAAAGAGACATTTTTAAATACTATTGTATTTTTTAAAGTTAATTATTGTTTCTCTTCCCCTCAATTATTAAATAAGATCAATTTAAACGAAAAAGCTATCTCACAAAAATGTTTTAAAATATACTATATATATATAAATAAATATACCTAAATTATTTTTCTCTCTAATGTTTATTTATTATTTAATCATAACTAAAAAAAGCAACGCAAAAAAAAAATTTTTTTAGTAAAAACCACAACTTTCTAGAAATTTCTAAAGAGAAGATAGTTATGAACAATAATAAATTGTTCGAACGACTGTTTTTGTTAACTTGAATTAATTAGTAGTTCATTCTGATTAAAAAGTGGACAAAAAGTTGAAAATTTTAGGAGAAACCCTTAACTATGTAGTATTAATATAGGAGAAGATTGCTATAAACAATGATCATTTGTTTAAACAATTATTCTTGCTAAATTAATTAAATATTAACCTACTCTAATTAAAAATTGGACAAAAAGTAAAATTTTTTTGAAAAAAACGAGACTTTTTATCTCTATTTTAAGAGAAAATTGCTCAAGACAATACATTTTTACTGAAATGTTTAACTTTGCCTTGCTTTTTTTTAGTTATGAATAAATAATAAATAAACTTCAGAGAGAAAAATATTTCAAAAAACCTCTTTCATTTACGTGAATATATTTTGCTGGAGGGAAGGCTGATATCAAAATATCTTATTCACATTATTTTTTCCCCTTGTGTAAGATAGCTTTTTCGTTTAAATTATTCTTTTTCAAACATTGGGGACAGAGAAAAAATAATTAACTTACAAAAAATAAAGTAAAGCTAAAGATTCCAGAAAAAAAGAAATTTTCTAGCATTACTCTAAGAGAAGATAGTTATGAACAATAATAAATTGTTTAAACAACTATGTTTGTTAGCTTGCATTATTTATTATTTTATTAAGTAAAAAGTTGGTAAAAAGTTAACAATTTCAGAAGAAGTCGCAACTATCCAGCATCAATAAAGAAGAAGATAGTTATAAAAAATAATAATTTGTTTGAATAAATATGTCTGCTGAATTAATAAGTAACTCACTCTAAGTGAAGAGTATAATAATAGTTGAAAATTTCAGAAAAAACCGCAACTTTCTAGCATTATTCAAATTGAATATTAATAAAAATATTGATAAATTGTTCAAAAATTAACTTTGTTAACATTAATTAATTATCTAACTCACTCTTATTGAAAATTGAACAAAAATTAATATTTTTTTGGAAAATTTCAATTTTCTAGCATTATTCTAAGATAATATTATTAACAATAATAATGAATTGTTTACACAATTATTTTTGTTAACATTAATTAATCATTACCTTATTCTAATTGAAAATTGGACAAGAAGTGAAAAAATTTAGAAAAAACCGCGACTTTCTATTTCTATTTCAAGAGAAAATTACTAATAACAATAATGAATTGTTTAAACAATTTATTATACATTGAATTTGCTATATAAAGTAGTATCGTATGCGAATTGGAAATAAGTGAGGGGACGTGAATAAGGGGATCGAGAGGAACCAAGGGGGTATAAGTAAGGGAAATTAGAGGAGGGTACATGGGAGTATGAGGGAATGAGAAGAAGAGGATGTATCGGATGTGAGGGGAGTGAAAGTAGTGTAATTTTAGTGAGGGAAAGCAGGGGTAGAAGGGAAGGGGGGTGGTTAGAGTAAGAGAAGTGAGAGGGAAAATTAAAGAATTTTTTTTGATAAAATCGAAATAAATTGGATGTGGTATCGAGGGAACTGAGAGAAGGTGAAAGTAAGAGGAAGTGAGGGGAAGGGTAATAGGATCAGCGATGAGAAGCGGTCGAAGAGGAAGATGACGAAATGAGGGGCGTGGATGTGAGAGGAAAGGATATAGGGGAATTGAGGGGTGCGAAAGTAAGAGAAGTAAGAGTAGGAGAAGTGTGAGGAAGTGAGGAATAGTGAAGTGAGGGAATGGGTGATATTGTGCGCGAGGGGAACATACGGCAGAGGAATTAGGGTAAGTAAGGGGAGGGGAATTATAAGAGAATATGGAGAGAAATTATAAGAGAAAGTGGAAGGAAAAATAGTGTGATCAAGGAGAAGCGACGGGAGTGTAAGCAGGGGAAGAAAGTGGAGGAGACATAGGGAAGTTGATGCGTTGAGAAGTAAGGGAAGTATCAGATGTAAGGTGGGTGGAAGTAGTGGAAGTAAGGGGAGTGAAACTGATGCAAGTGAGGGCAGGGAAAGTAGGTTAAGTGAAGGGGTGGAGCGAGGGAAGTAAGGGAAGTGAGAGGGAAAGTTGGAGATTGGAAAAAAATTGAATTTGTGAAATTGATAAAAGAGGCGATAAAGGGGAGTTGCGAAAGCGGAAGTAGTCAAAATAAGAGGAGGGGAAGTACGGTTTGTGAGGAGAGGGAAAGTATGAAAGTGAAAGGAGGGGTAGTGAGAGGACGTGAGAGGAGAAAAAATAAGTAGATCGATGGAAAGCAAAGGAGAGGAAGTAGGGGTAGTGAGAGGAGAAGACGTAGGAGAATTTCGGGCAGGGAAATTAAGGAAAGTGAAGGGTAGCGAGGATTAGGGAAGTGAGGGGATGGGTGATATTGTGCGCGAGGGGAAGCGAAGGCAGGGGAAGTAGGGTAAGTAAGGGGAGGGAAGTCATGAGAGAAGATGGAGGGAAACTACAAGAGAAGGTGGAAGGAAAAATAGTGGGATCGAGGAGAAGCGACGGGAGTGTAAGCAGGAGAAGAAAGTGGAGGAGACGTAGGCAAATTGATGCGTTGAGAAGTAAGGGAAGTATCGGATGTAAGGAGTGTGAAAGTAGTGGAAGTAAGGGGAGTGAAACTAATGCAAGTGAGGGGAGGGAAAGTAGGTAAAGTGAGGGGGTGGAGCGAGGGAAGTAAGGGAAGTGAGAGGGAAAGTTGGAGATTTGAAAAAAATTGAATTTGTGAAATTGATAAAAGAGGCAATAAGGGGGAGTTGTGGAAGCGAAAGTGGTCAAAATAAGAGGAGGGGAAGTAGTGATGTAAGGGGAGGGAAAATATGAAAATGAAAGGAGGGGGAGTGAAAGAACGTGAGGGGAGGAAAAATAGGTAGATCCATGGAAAGCAAAGACGAGGGAGTAGGGGTAGTGAGAAGAGAAGACGTAGGAGAAGTTCTTGCAGGGAAATTAAGGAAAGTGGGGGTAGCGACTGATGTAGAAGTATCGTAAGTGAGGGGAGGGGGAATTGCGGGCATCGAAGGAAACATATGAGAGGAGAAGTAGGGGAAGCAAGATGATGAGACGTGGGGGGAATTGAGTGAATAAGAAATAGGGGAAGTATCGAGAGTGAAAGTATAGGAATTGAGGGGGGAGGAAGTGAGGGTAGTGAGATGAGTAGGAGGAGTTAGGGAGAGTGATGGAAGAAGAATTACGGGAAAGTGATAGTAGTAGGAGACGTGAAGTGGAATAGCGGTGAAGAAGGGAAGGGAAGAAAAGGGTAAGTGTGTGAAGTGGAATTACGGGAGGGGAGAGGAATTAGGCGCAAGGAGGGAAGAGTAGGGAGAGAACGCATGGGAGGGGAGATTTGTACGCTATTTTCTAGAAAAAATACTGTCCCCAATCATTTTTATTAATTGGTATTACTTTAGAAGAGTTAATCTTTGAGTGTAATGGAAAAGAAAGTTGGTTGAAAGAACCTCCTCAAAGAGAAAAAGAGAATGAGAGAAGGCTTGAAATTGTGAAAATTCCGGAAGGAGGGGAGAAGAGAGTGGATAAAATATGAGTTCGAGAGTAAGTAGAGGACGTGGTACTAACTTGTGGTACTCGGCTTGAATTTGATGACCGGGGTGGTAGGTCCTTGTCCCACTTTAGTGGAGGCAGTAACCCAAGCTTCGTAGGATTCACGTAGCTTGAGCCCCACCGCATCAAAGTGCAAGTTCTGCGCTTGCAGAGAGTCTTTAATGATCTTTACTTCTTGGCCCTGATCCAGCACACGAATGAAAACGGTATATTTTGTGAGAACTCCATTCGGCCGTCGAGGAGGAAGCCAGGATATCACCACTGCATCTTCTGCACTAGCCACGGCCTTCACCCTTTCCGGCGCGCCAGGAACTGAGCGGAATCAAAAATTAAAGTGCATTCACTCCCAGCCAAATTCATTATAGTTCCTACATTAAACATCACTCTCTTCAAGCAATCACACATTCAAATTTGATGCTATGGAAATTTATCAATATGTCTAAGTACAATTTTTGGTATACTTCCGAAAATGTCACTCAGGAATGTTGACTTGATGCTTAGCCTAGGCATCAGTAACCTCTACTAAACACATCTTCTAAATTATAGCACCCAGAATCCTTCCAGGACAAAATTACTAGGATGCAAAAAGGAACCCCTGGGTCAAGTATGAAGTCAATATTCTTGGGTGACCTTTTCGGATGTACACCAATATTCTTCCTTATGATCCGAACCAGCAGATCAATAACTCAAAAGAAAATTATCAGGAAAATAGACAGTTTTTACTAAATCAGTTGCCAAACTTCCAATTTTTACATATATTTTAATGAAAAAACTCGTTTTATATCGAGAGCATAATTATTCCTGCAATCTGGTGTACACTCTTTCTGCAATCTTATGCAATCTCATGCAATCTTTTGCAATCTTTATAATTTCCTTATCATTTTTTCGCGAGTCTTAAAAAATATTACAACTGTTGCAATAATTCCAAACATATGAAAAGGTTTCAAGGGATTCCAAAGGATTTTAATTAATCAAAAAGGATTCTATTGGTTTTTAAGAGATTGAAAAATATCTTCACGAATTTCAAGGTATTTCAAAACATTTTGAGCCCGTTTAGAGGGTTTTAAAGATTTCCAAACACTTTCGGGGATTTGAAGGGATTTCAAAGGATTTCAAGAGCTTAAAAATATGTCAATGGATTTCAAAAATTTAGAAGTATTTCAAGAGATTTCAAATTATTTCTATTGAACTTTGGTGAATAAATTCAATTTAATTTAATTTGAAGGGATTTTAAGGAATTTTGAGGAATTTCACAAGATGAAAGTATTTAAAGATTTATAGGGATATAAACGGTTTTTGTAGAGAATTTTAATGAATAAGTATAATTTAGTTTGAATTTCAGATAATTTCCATGTATTTTAAGCGATTTCGTCAGATTTCATAACAATGGGTATATTAAAGATTTTCAAAGATATGAGAAGGATTTAGGGGTTCCAAAAAATTTTAACAGATTTCGAGACACTTGCACGGATCAAGGTTTCATCGGTTTTCAAACGATTAGTAATATTTCCATGGACTTCAAGGAATTTCGAAACATTTCAAGGGATTTTAGAAGATTTTTACTTTTTTCGAAAATGTCGAGGAATTCAAAAGAATTTTGTAGGATTTCAAAATATTTAATAGGTTTCATTATGAAATTTGTTGAATAAAATGAAATTTCAAGGGATTTCTAGCGAGTCCAAAGATTTCAAGAAATTTTAAGGTATTTGAAGGAATTTCACAAGATTTGAGGATTTTCTTAAATCTCCAAGGATTTCAAGGGATTTAAAAAATTTCTAGGGATTCACATGGTTTGTTGTTGAGAGAACTTTAATGAATAAGTTTAATTTGAATCGTATTCAAGGTTTTTCAAATAATTTATACTTTTTTCAATGGAGTTTTACGATTTTTATAGATTTCAAGGGATTTCAAGGGATTCTAAACGATTTTTAGAGATGTAAAAAATTTCCAGACATTTAAAAGAATTTTGTAGGATTTTCAAATATTTTAAGAGATTCCTAATTAACTTTGTTGAATAAATGAAATTGAATTTCAAGCAATTTCACAAGATTTAAGGATTTGATTAAATCTCCAGTATTTTAAAGGATTTCAATGATTTTTGGGGATTTCTTAATTGGATTTTTATGATCTCCAAAGATTGTAAGGGATTTGAAAGGATTATAAAGAATTTTAAGAGATATACAAAATGTTAGGGGATTTCAAAGCAATTTGTAGGATTAACAAGCCTTTTTTGGAAAATTTTAATAAATAAGTTTAATTTATTTTAAGTTTCAGAGAATTTCCGTGGGTTTTGAGCGATTTCGTCAGATATCATAAAAAATGTAGGGGATTTCAAAGATTTCCAAACATATCGGGAGGTTTCAAGTTTTAAGGGATTCCAAAGAATTTCAACAAATTTCGAGAGACTTTTCCTGTTGTTAAGGCTTTTCAAAAGGATTTAAGGGGGTTTTCAAATATTTTAACCAATTTAACAAGATTTCATCAGTTTTCAAGAAATTTAAAAATATTTATACGAATTTCAAGGAATTTGGAAACATTTCAAGGGATTTTAAAGCATTTTTACTTTTTTCAAAGATGTCAAGGGATTTGAAGAATTTGATAGAATTTCCAAATATTTCAGGGGATTTCCAGCGATTCTGAAAATGGTAAGGGATTTTGAGGTATTTCAAGGAATTCCACAAAATTGAAGGATTTTAATGAGTCTCCAAGGATTTCAAGGGATTTCAATACAATTTCTAGGGATTTTAACGTTTTTTCTAGAGAACTGTAATGAGTAAGTTTAACTCAATTTATATTCCAAGGATTTGAAATTGTTTATACTTTACAGAATATATTAAATTTTATTTTAATGGATTTCAACAGATTTTAACAGATTTAAAAATTTTTTATGTGGATTTTAATGAAATTTTAAAAGATTTTGAAGATATCAAGGGAATCCACAGATTACTGCTGTGTGAAATTGATTTGAGCAGCATCGCTATTTTTGTGTATAGTTCCTTATGAAATTATGAGTGGTCTAAAATGAAACTTTGTTTTGTAGTTTCCCTATTTTTGAATAAATTGCTATACTACTTTTGTAGTATTTATTCCAATGCTGATTATCCTATGATTTTTTCCATGTAATAATTTTCTCTAATGAATTTCCTATAATCCATGCAATCAATGTTGCAATCAATGTTCCTTATCAATTTTGTATAAAACATCTCTTAGCAGGGAGAGTATTTAAATTCATTTTAAGGGTTGTTTTATCGTCATTTAGGGATTCAAGCAAGGAAATCGACATTTCCACAAAACTAAAACCCTGGAAGATATTTTCATTCAGCAACTGGGGTTGGAAATTACTTCAGAATAAGTGCAGAAAGCTTCCTCTGACATAAAAAGTGTATGACTTTTTTTAAGGGTTGTTTTATTACCCTTCAAAAATTTAAGTAAGGAAATCGAGATTTTCTGACAAGAAAAACCGCGTGATATATTTTAATTGTAAACTATTGAATTGATAATTACTTCAAAATAAATGTGGAAAACATCGGCAAGCAAGAAACTTGTATTAATTTATGATAGGGGTTGTTTTATCATCCCTTAAAGATTTGAGCAAGGTAATCGTCAATTTCAAAAAAACTAAATCAGCAGAAGATTTTTTAATTAAGCTTTTGTGCAAGAAATAACTTTAAAAAAACTACAGGAAGCATCCTCTGCGAGAAAAAATGTTTGTCCTAGAAGGATAAAAGTGTCTGCATTTATTTTAAGGGTTGTTTGCACATCCCTTATTGTTTCAAGTGAAGAAAAACCCCACAAATTTTACAATCAAACCAGTAAAATATCTTCTAATTAGGCTATTGGATTAAGAAAATACTTTAAAATAAGTGCAGTAAAGGGAACAAGTATAATTGTATGAGAATTTTAATAAATTACCATTTCAATACATAATTTCCCAGGCGGAAATATTATATATAGTTTATATATAGTGTGAAGTATTATATATAATATTCACTTGTTTTGTATAAAAAATGTATAAGACAAATGAATATTATATATAATACTTTATATAAAAATATAAACACTATATATAAACTATATATAATATTTCCGCCTGGGATTTTAAAGCCTTTTTTCAAAAACCTGTAACAATTGACAAATAAATAGTCACTGAATGAACTCTTAGTATAAGGAACTTATAAGACTTAATCAAAAATCCCAACTGTGATCTTGTCATTGTGCGAGAGAAATATAGACTCTGAAAATAATGGTCTGCTAGAGAGTAATATAAAACTGAAACGTGCCAATTTCGCAAAATCGTATTCATTTATGCACGCTCATGCACCCAATATTCCTGTATATATGTGATACATACAAGTTACAAATTACACTCTGCAGTCTGCGTACTCAACGCTTTTTGGGTTCCGTAAACATACTACTTGGTTTGCGACCGCATTTTGCAAAGTTTCACTTTTAGTTAAGTACTAATTCTAAAAGCAAATTTTTATAGAAGAATATAAAACAGTTTGCAAAATATTTCTAGAAAAAACTTTTTGTGTAATTTATAAGTAAAAACATTATTTTTTCGACTTCTTCAAGACTATTTATTCAGAATTATACAATAAAGTTTCGGAATCGGTCCGATTCCTTTATTAGATTACCTTCTACATTTTGCATAGTTTAAAAAGAATGGTTTGTAATAAAACTGTAATATTTTTGCGGAACCAATTATAGATCAGTATGGAGAAGAAAGTATAAAAAAGTATAAAAAAGCGATTTTAAGTTTGTTGCAATTGCACATTTTTAGAAAAAAAGATAATGCTTGATGATGAACTGTATAAGGAAAAAAATTTCGATGTTTGAATTTGATCAATTATCTGAAGGAATATTTATTATAGTAATTTAAAAAATTTAAACAAGAAATTGTTCTGTTAATTTTTCAAGCAATTAATTCTCTAAAATATTTTATGGATAGCCGTATTGTCAAAGTTTGAAAATGATTTGTGTTTTGTTTGGGAAAACGCTGTTCCTACACAAACTTGTCCTACACAAAATATATTGTAAACAACGTATACTGACCATATTTTTCCTTTACAAAATATTTTCTACACAAAATATTTCCTGAACAGAATTTAATACTGTTATATTTTTCCTATACAAAATTTTTCCTAAATAAAATATTTTCTACACAGAATATTACCAACATAGAATTATGTATTGTTTAATACTGTTATATTTTTCCTACCCAAAATATTTTCTACACATAATATTTCCTACAGAAAATTAATTAATTATTGTTTAATATACTGTTATATTTTTCCTACACAAAATATTTTCTGCACAGAATTTAATACCGCTCTGTCCGATATTTTTCTCACACAAAATATTTTCTACACACAATTGAATAGTAATATTTTATTAAGAGATATTTAAACAATTATTATTTGTTCAAACAATTTGTATCGCCTGCAAAACGTGAAAGGTTATTATTTTCGGGAAAGATGATACATGTGATAAGTTTAAAGAATAAATGATATTTCTCGTTTAACATATTCAGTAATTATTTGAATAATTTTCATTTGTTTAAAGAATTGTTTTCTTTTTAATCGTGAAAAGGTATTATTTCTTAGAAATAATTACATAGTTAACGAATGTTGGAAGTAATATATTCTTTTAACGATATTAGGCGATTATTTAAACAATTTGCATTTGTTAAAGCAATTTCTTTCCTCTGTAAATCTTCCACAGTTACTGCTTTCTCGAATCGATAACGCATTTAATGAATGCTAAGACTGATATTTTGTGTGAAAGACAATTTGCAATTATTTAAACAATTAATCATCATTCACTGACGAGGAAAATATTCTAGTTTCTTTGTCTCTGATACATTATGTAGCTTATTGTTTAATATTATCATATTTAAGAACTTACAACCAATGGAAAATAATTATTTTTCTAACAATTTTTTTTTAGTTAGATTGTTGATAGTTCTTTTCTTGGGTCGGTTCCATTATTAAAATAAAACACTGTTTAATTAGCAACATATATAGTGCAAGAGATTTAAAAAAATCTAGAATTTACTCCATCTTTCCTATGAAAAGAAGCAAGTGGTATTAATTATTTAAATCATCGCAAATTGTCTGTGACAAATAATATCACTCTTAAAGTTCTTTATCACCGAAATTAATTTCAGAAAATAATAAATTTTTACAATTGACCGAATGAAAAAATTGTTGAGACAAATCAAAATTGTTTAAAGAATTGCCAAATATCTTAAACAAAAAAAATTACTTTTGACATTCGGTAATTGTGTCGTTAATCCCAGGAAAATGAGAATCTTTTAAGATTCACAGAATAAAAACAGTTTAGATAATTACCAAATATGTTAAACAAGAACTGTTATCCTTGAAATTCATCTACGGTGTCATTCATTCCAAAAATAATAACTTTTCACGATTTTCAGGCAAAAAAAATGTTTAAACAAATTGAAATTGTTTAAACAATTTAAAATTATGTAAAAAATACTTATCTTCAAGACATAACTAATATTGTCGTTTCTATTCCCCCTTGGGCAATAATTTGTGTAAAATATGTTTTGTGTAGGAAAAATATTGGACATAATATTTTTGTGTACAATGTTTTGAGGATATCCTTATAATAAAATATTACTATATAATTCTGTGTAGAATACACATATACTGTGTAGAAAATATTTTGTATGGTGAACATATTGGACAGAATAATTTTGTGTGCAATATTTAAAAAATATTTTCAGGATAAAATAATGACTATTTCTGTGTAGGATATATTCTGCGTAGAAAATATTTTTTGTAGGAAAAATATAACTGTATTAAATTCTGGGTAGGAAATATTTTGTGTAGGAAACGTATGCTCAGTATACGTTGTATAGAATAAGTTTGTGTAGGAACGGGTGTTACTTATTTTGTTTGCAATAATTGAAATTCGTGGTAACCGCGGACCAGCCACAAGCCGGGCGACTCCACCTCCACTGCTCCCTTCTTTCGATGCCCTCCACAGTAATATTGAGTATATTGGCTCGAAAAAAAGTTTCCTTGATTTAAAATGGATTCCCAAAAAGTTTCCATTCGGTGAAAAACTGAATTTTATTTTGAAATTTATTTATAAATTTGTCGAAAACAGTCAAGCCGACCCCGCGCTATTAAACCGTGCTTAAACGTAATTGATTCGCTATTATTTTTATCAAAACAAATAAATCAGCGCTGTCATTTTTACTGTTCACAGTTGAAAAATTTTGAATTCGCAAATATATAAAATTAAATAAACTTGAATTTTAAATCTACAAAATGGAACAAATTCCAAAAAAAGCATTCAAAATTGCTACACATCTTTATCATACACAATTAATATTGGAGAAATTTCAATTTCGAACGTTAAAAATTGAATATTTTTCCAATTGTAAATATTCAAAATTGAACTATTTCAATAAAAAACGAATTGAAAATATTTTATTCAAATTACAACTACATATTTCAATTTAATTCATTAATTATAAAATTGTTATGAAAAATTGATGATAAAATTGAAATTAAACTTATATAAAAGCTGATTTCGAAGCTATTTTATTATTTATATTAATTTATTCAAGATAGTTACAAATATTTATTTTTATGTTTTTAAGAATCAAAATAATATTAGTGATGATACAGGATAAATGATGGTTTACTTTTTCAAAGAAAATACACTCTGCAACTTTACTGATTTTAATTTTGAAAGTAAATCTCTCTATAGCTGAAATCATTTAAACCATTTTTTTAAAGATACAATTTTTTAAACAAATAATTATACATATTTAACAATTATTGATTTATTTTTCAAATTAAAAAGCCGATAAATTATCAAAGTTTGACCATTTTTAAATAATTTCTCAGAGGAGACAGTACGAGAAAAAATTCAATTGAAAAAACGATTCTTAAAATAATGATTTCAATAAGTTTTAAATTTTTTTCATAAAAAATAATGTTTTTTTCTTTTATGAAGGCAACTTCAAATCACAGAATCATTCGACTATTAAATATGTTGTTTTTAGGTTTATCGTTTTGTTTTAAAATCAGTTGGAAATTTTGAAAAGTTCCAAAATGAACAAAATGGCGATGGTTTTTCTGAAAATATTAAAAGTCCATTTTCTCAAACACCCCGCTTTTTTATTTTTTGTTCTTTTTTCGCTTATTTTTGAAATATCTACAAAAAAAACATCTACTCTTTTATGATATGTTGCATCGTTCACGAAAACAATTAAAAAATTTAATCTTCGAAAAAAAATTCTCGCGGTGGCAAACATATTTTGATCTTTATAAAATTTACAGAATCCTTTATATAAGAAAGAATAGAAAATTTTTTTTTTATAAAATTAAAAAAAAAAATTATAAAGTGAACTTTCCATGTTTTCAAAAATGGAATTTCAACATTTTTGACGCGAACTGCACAAGATATTATGAAAGAGTAGAGGTATTTTCATAGAACTTTTTAGAATAAGCAAACATTTTTTTTAGCATTTTGTCGAATCTGTTGTTCGTAAAAATATGTAACAATTCAATTTAAAAAAATTCTCTTGGTCAGAAAGATAGATTAGCCAGCATGATACTTATTAGATTTATTCGACATTGAAGTAGCAATTCAGCAAAAACATTTTAGGAAAATTTTTGTACCAAAGTCGTTTTGAGAAAAAAGATTGTATTTTTTGGAATATAATAATTTAATAATATATAATATAAAACTTTTGGAAAAATTTATAACTTTTTTTTTAAACCGTGCAATTTTTGTCGTGTTATTTTATTTCAGAAACAACATATTGAAGAGGTGAATAATTCTGTATTTCTTAGTTACACTGCCTATATGATTTAAAATTGATTCAGTGAACACCTAAAACTAGAATAACAGCGAATTAACTATGTTTACGAAAAAAATGACAATTTTTCACTAAATGGAAGCATTCTGGGAGACCTCTTAAATCCATAAAAAAAATTTCGAGCCACTATACTCGATAGTACAGCAGAGAGCAGCACAACAACTGAGCAGTGGAGGTGGAGTCGCCCGGCCTGTGGCTGGTCCGCGCTCCCCATGCCATTACTCAAATTCTACCTTCTCATTAAAATAAATAAAAAAAAGATGTGTGAAACGATTTCCGGAAAGAGGAGCTTATTTTGTGCAGAATCTGTGTTTCAAAAAGGTTCAATTTTTTTTCGACAGATCTTGGCCTCCTGCATGCAGGAACAGGGGTCTGTTGGGGCCGAAGCTTTCAGAATAATATTAATGCATATTTGCCAAGCTCCCTTTGAAAACACACACACACCTGCACACATAAACATCTAATTTGCAACTCACCAGTTTCTTCAGTGGTGCAAGAGACCGGAGTGCTGCTAACTCCATCACCAGCTCGTGTATATGCCAAAACTTGGACCGTGTAGTTGGTATACGGATTAAGGCCGTGAAGGACCGCGCTCAAGGCATGAGTGATTCTCGTTTCCGGTGATCCCTGCAACTCTGCCTCCGTCGCCCCATTCGCCGCTTCGTACACCAGCTTGTACCCCTGAACCACCCCGTGAACTTTATCAGAGGGTGGCGGTTTCCATGTGACCTGGATGTTCTGCCCGTTCAACGCTGCACAGGCCACGTTCTGTGGCGGCGAGCTTGGAACTGCAACGTGTCAGTTAAGCGTCTTTTACCTTGTAAACCTGCCTAAGTATGCTAGGGTCTAAGCCCCTAGCAAACATGAATTCACTTCGCAAAATGTTTCACTTTCAAACTTTGGAACACTCCGAGCCCTCGAAACTTGAAGATTTACAAGATCTAAGATTCAAGATCCAAGATCCAAGTTCCAAGTTTAAGGAGGATTACAACATTTGTAAGGTCAACTCCGGGCCTAAAATGTTCTACAATTTTCAATAGCCCGGACTTTGATGTGTGTAGTCCGAAATCGTGAAGCGTGCAGTTGAAAATTAACTTTACTGAAAATTTACATATTCCAGTTGAAGATTCATCATTTTAGTTGAAAATTCATCTCTTTTGATAAAAATTTCATCTCTCTGGTTAAAAATTCAACTATTTTTAGTTCAAAGGTAATTCTTTCTAGTAGAAAGGTCTATTATTATATTTTTGTTTAAAAATTCTTTTTAGTTTGGTGCAAAATTTAACTTTTTGTTTGAAATTGCTATTATTTTGCTGAAAATTCATTTGTGAGGACAGTTCAGGGCTTAAAATGTTGGGTAGACCGGATTCTGAAGTGCGAAAAGTTGAAAATTAACTTTACTGAGAATTTACATATTCCAGTTGAAGATTCATCATTTTAGTTGAAAATTCATCTCTTTTGCTGAAAATTTTATCTCTCTGATTAAAAATACAACTATTTTGAGTAAGTTTTTCGTAGAAAAGTCTACTATTATATTTTTGGTTAAGAATTCTTTTTTATTTGCGTATAAATTTAATTTTTTGTTTGCAAATGCCATTATTTTGTTGAAAATTCATTTCTGAAGACAATTTAGGGTCTAAAATGATGGATAGTCCACATTTTGAAGTGTGTAGCCCGAAATCGAAATGTGTGAAGTTAGAAATTGACATTACTGAAAATTTACATATTTCAGTTGAAGATTCATCATTTTAGTTGAAAATTCATCTCTTTTGCTGAAAATTTTATCTCTCTGGTTAAAAATACAACTATTTTGAGTAAGTTTTTTGTAGAAAAGTCTACTATTATATTTTTGGTTAAGAATTCTTTTTTCTTTGCGTAGAAATTAAATTTTTTGTTTGGAAATGCCATTATTTTGTTGAAAATTCATTTCTGAAGACAATTTAGGGCCTAAAACGATGGATAGTCCACATTTTGAAGTGTGTAGTCCGAAATCGAAATGTGTGAAGTTAGAAATTGACTTTACTGAAAATTTACATATTCCAGTTGAAGATTCATCATTTTAGTTGAAAATTCATCTCTTTTGTTAAAAATTTCATCTCTCTGGTTAAAAATCCAACCTTTTGTAATCCAAAGGTAATTCTTTTTGGTAGAAAAGTCGACTGTTACATTTTTGGTTAAAAATTCTTTCTTGTTTGGGAAAAAATTTAATTTTTCGTTTGAAAATGCTATTATTTCGTTGAAAATTCATTTCTGAAGACAACTCAGGGCCTAAAATGTTGAAGATTCGTCTTTATGGTTTGAAAATTCATCTCTTTTCGCTGAAATATCAACTAATTAATTTTCCGTTGAGAATTGATTTTTTAAATTGAAAATCCAAATAATTGCTCAAAAGTTGATCCTTTTTTTCAGAAATTAATTTGTTTTGGTTGAGGATTGAAAATTTTACTTGAAAACTCATCTCTTCAGTTGAAAAATAATCAATTTGGTTGAAATTTCCACTCTTTTGTTGTCAATCATTCTTACGGTTGAAGCTTTATTATTTTCCATCAAAATTCATTTTGTTTGCTAAAAATTTCATCTCTCTGGTTAAAAATCCAACTATTTTTAGTTCAAAGGTAATTCTTTTTGGTAGAAAAGTCTACTATTATATTTTCGGTTAAGAATTCTTTTTTGTCTTGTTAAAAATTTACTTTTTTGTTTTAAAATGTTATTATTTTGTGGAAAATTTCACACTTTTGTTAGAAATTCATTCTTCTTGGTTGAAAATTCAACTATTTTATTAAAAATCATTTTTTTTTATTTAAAATTGAACTATTAAAAAAAATTTTTTTTTTGAAAAGTTGTAAGTTGAATAATTGAAAAGTCTACTATTGTATTTTTGGTTTGGAATTAATCTTTTTTCGTTAAAAACTTAATTATTTTGCTTAGCTTCAAATGTTTCTTTAATGTCATCCTTTTTGGTTTGAACTTACACTATTTTGGCAAAAAATCAACTATGTAGCAGAAAATAAACTTTTTTGTTGAAGTCATATTTTTGGGCTGAAAATGTAACTACTTTTCTAAAAATTGAACTGCATAGTTAAAAAATCATCATTTTAGTTGAAAATGTAACTTTCTCAATTAAAATTCAATTTTGTGGAGAAATTCATATTGAAAAATATTTCAAATAAAAAATCAACTTTTTTGTTGAAAATTCATCTTTTTAGTTTAAAAATTCATCACTTTTTGTTTTAAAGATTTCAAGGATTTCAAAGACGACTTATGTTCACAAAAAATTAAGAATTTGTTTATTTATGATTCTGCTTCATTGAGAAATGGTTGGCCAATAAAAAATGAAATGTTTCATCTTTCACATGTATAACAAACGGATATTTGATTACATGATATACGAAAAGGAGACCTGGACAAACTTGATTTCTTGACCTGGAAAATCTGAAATTAAAGTTACATTTTTAATTTAAAAATGCTTCAATTTTTCAGAATTCTCTAAAGATCTGAAGATCTGTATACGATATAAAGTGAGAAAATTGCTTTGCTTATGAGAATATTTCTGGCAGACGAATTATTTTCATATTTGTACCATCAAACTGTATTCATGTAAATATAGTAGAAAGACCATTTCTCTCTTGAAAAGAGAGTAAGTATTTTTTAAATTGCTATTTTCCCAAAATCAGAGCATAAATAAATAAACAAGATTTCCAAGATGCAATTCGAAATGTTTAATATTTAAAAAATCAAAATTTTTCAAGTGATATTCATCGATTCCAGAAATTTTCAAACATTTGATCCAAATACATGTTTCATAACTTGAATAAGTGCATCTGGACGAAAAGAGGTTTTCTATGTTGCATACTGCTTGAATGTTGACAATATACGTTCAAAGTGAAAAACATCTTAGAAACTTTTAAAAGATTCTTTAAAGTATCACAATCCTCAGAAGATATATTGATTACATGACGAGGAAAAATGAAACAATTTTTTCAAAAAATTATATATGAAACGATAATAATTTTTTTCATGTAAAATTTATGAATGAATAGAACACTGTGCGCGCATTTATTACCCTTTCTTTAGAAAGAACGTCGGTTCATTTTCCAACATTTTTATAATTGATTTTACAGAAACTCTTATATGATTTAAAAACTTTGTATATGATTTACAGAAGTTTGTTTATCACAGTGAGAAAATTCCGGTAAATTCAATATGAATGACTCAATTATATTCATTTACTTACAATTCTTCAAAATTAGTAGATTACTTTCTCATTAACAAAATATGCACCGTACTTTTATTTTTTTTTAACATTTAAAAACATAAATACATTTTGAAGGTACATAAAAGTACATAACAGTTTTTCTGGACATATATGTCGCATAAATGTATCAAATTATTTTATCTTTATATGAAAATTTTATTTTTCAATTTCAGCAGTAAGAAAAATATGATTTTTATGTGCATGATGGAACTGAGAAAAATTTAAGATCTAATATGTAACATTTTATTTAATCAAGACAGATGCATACAACAGTATTTCAATTTATTTCAGACATTAGCACAAATAACTTTATTGTTAAATGACAGTCAAAATGGTATTTTTACAATAAATAACAAACTAGCGCTTTTGTATATTTTCATTGCATTATTTACATTTGAATAATAGTTTTGAAAATCGAAATTAACCACAAATGGTTATAATTTTGGTAGTTCTATTGAAAATTTGAGCTCTTTATACTACTTGGTTAAAAATTAATTTTTTGGTTTATGATTAATTATTTTAGTTAAAACTCTCTTTTTTCAAAATTTAACTATTTTGTAAAAATTTTTTTCAACTATTCTATTTTTGGTTTAACCTTTATCTTGTTCAGTTAAAAATGTCAGTATTTTGTGGAAACTTTGTCTTTTGTCGTAGAATATTAATTTTCTTGTGGGCTGATTTACCTTTTTGATTAAAAATTAATTTCTTTGAAAATTTGACTATTAGGTTGAATATTCCTTTGAAAATTCAAGTTTTTGATAAAAATTCATGTTTTTTGTTGAAATTAATCATTTAAGTTTAAAATTAATTTCTTTGGTTGAAAATTAGTTTTTAAAATTCAAACTTAATTGTTTTAACTGGAAATTTAACTATTCAATTTTTTGCCAAAAATTTATCTTTTTTGATAGAAATTTAATCTTCTTGGTTAAAAATTTATCCGTTTAGTTTCAAATTTAACTGTTTGGTTGAAAATTTATCTATTTTGTTGAAAATTTGTCTTTTTTTTGGTTGAAAATTCATTTCTTTGGTTGAAAATTCCTTCGACAATTCAAGTTTTTGTTAAAAATTCAAGTACTTTGTTAAAATAATCTTTCTGGTTGAAAATTTATTTCTTTGATTGAAAATTAGTTTTTCTAAATTCAGTATAAATTTTTTTAACTGAAAATTTAACTATTCAATTTGTTGTCAAAAATGTATCTTTTTTGATAGAAATTTAATCTTCTTGTTAGAAAGTGTATCCGTTTGGTTTGAAATTTAACTATATGGTTTAGAATTATTCTATTTTGATGAAAATTTGTGTTTTTTTTTTGGTTGAAAATTCATTTTTTTGGTTGAAAATTTGACTATTAGGTTGAAAATTCCTTTAAAAATGCAAGTTTTTGATAAAAATTTATGTATTTTGTTAAAATTAATCATTTAAGTTGAAAATTCATTTCATTGGTTGAAAATTAGTTTTTTAAAATTCAAAATAAATTTTTTAACTGAAAATTTAACTATTCAATTTGTTGTCAAAAATTTATCTTCTTTGATAAAAATGTAATCTTCTTGCTTAAAAATTTATCCGTTTGGTTTAAAATTTAACTGTTTTTTTTATATTCCTATATTTTGTTGAAAATTTGTCTTTTTTTTTATTGAAAATTCATTTCTTAGGTTGAAAATTTGACTATTAGGTTGAAAATTTATTTCTTTCATTGAAAATTATTTTTTTTCTACAAATTCAAAATACATTTTTTTAAGTGAAAATTTAACTATTCAATTTTTTGTCAAAAATTTATCTTTTTTGATAAAAATTTAATCTTCTTGGTTAAAAATTTATGCGTTTGGTTTAAAATTTAACTATTTGGTTGAAAATTGGTCTTTTTGTTTGTTGAAAATTCATTTCTTTGGTTGAAAATTCAACTATTAGAATAAAAACTCCTTTGGAAATTCAATTTTTTTTTTTAAATTCATGTATTTTGTTGAAACTTTGCCTTTTGTGGTAGTATAGTAATTTTCTTGTGGACTAATTTACCTTTTTGATTAAAAATTAATTTCTTTGGTTGAAAATTTGACTATTAGGTTTAATATTCCTTTTAAAATTCAAGTTTTTGATCAAAATTCATGTATTTTGTTAAAATTAATCATTTAAGTTGAACATTTATTTCATTGATTCAAAATTAGTTTTTTAACATTCAAAATTAATTTTTTCAACTGAACTTTCAACCATTCAATTTTTTGTCGAAAATTTATCTTTTTTGATAGAAATTTAATCTTCTTTCTAGAAGCTTTATCCGTTTGGTTTGAAATTCTTCTATTTTGCTGAAAATTTGTCTTTTTTGGGGGGGTTGAATATTCATTTCTTTGGTTGAAATTTATTTTTTTTTAATTCAATATTAGTTTTTTCAACTAAAAATTTAATTATTCAATTTTTGGCCAAAAATTTATCTTTTTTGATAGAAATTTAATTTTCTTTGTTAAAAATGTATCCGTTTGGTTCAAAATTTAACTGTTTAGTTGAAAATTCATCTGTTTTGTTGAAAATTTGTCTTTTTTTTAATGAAAATTCATTTTTTTGTTTGAAAATTTGATTATTAGGTTGAAAATTCCATCGAAAATTCCAGTTTTTGTTAAAAATTCAAATATTGTGTTCAAATTAATCTTTCTGGTTGAAAATTTATTTGTTTGATTGAAAATTAGTTTTTCAAATTCAGAATAAATTTTTTTAACTGAAAATTTAAGGATTCAAGTTTTTGTCAAAAATTTATCTTTTTTGATAGAAATTTAAGTTTCTTGGTTAAAAATTTATCCGTTTGGTTTAAAATTTAACTGTTTAGTTGAAAATTCATCTATTTTGTTGAAAATTTGTCTCTTTTTCTTTGTTGAAAATTCATTTCTTTCGTTGAAAATTTGACTATCAGGTTGAAAATTCCTTCGAAAATTTGAAGTTTTTGTTTAAAATTCAAGTACTTTTTTTAAATAATCTTTGTGGTTGAAAATTTATTTCTTTGATTGAAAATTAGTTTTTCAAAATTCAGAATAAATTTAACTATTTGGCTTAAAATTCCTCTATTTTGTTGAGAATTTGTCTTTTTTTTTATTGAAAATTCATTTCTTTGGTTGAAAATTTGACTATTAGGTTGAAAATTCCTTTAAAAATTCAAGTTTTTGATAAAAAATTCATGTATTTTGTTAAAATTAATCATTCAAGTTGAAAATTCATTTCTTAGGTTGAGAATTAGTTTTTTAAAATTCCAAATAAATTTTTGAACTGAAAATTTAACTATTCAATTTTTTGTCAAAAATTTATCTTTTTTGATAGAAATTTGATCGTCTTGCTTAAAAATTTATCCATTTGGTTTAAAATTAAACTATTTGGCTTAAAATTCCTCTATTTTCTTGCAAATTTGTCTTTTTTTGATTGAAAATTTATTTCTTCGATTGAAAATTAGTTTTTTTTTAAATTCAAAATCAATTTTTTTGAGCGAAAATTTAACTATTCAATTTTTTGTCAAAAATTTATCTTTTTTGATAGAAATTCAATCTTCTTGGTTAAAAATTTATCCGTTTGGTTTAAAATTCAACTATTTGATTGAAAATTCATGTATTTTGTAAAAATTATTTTTTTTTTCAAGAAAATTAATCTTTCTCGTTAAAAATTCATTTCTTTTATGAAAAATTCGTTTTTTTGTTCTTGAAAATTAATTTTTTTAATTGAAAATGTAACTATTCCATTTTTTATCAAAAATCTATTTTTTTCAATAGACATTTAATCGTCTTGGTTGAAAGTTCATCTGTTTGGTTGAAAATTTAACTATTTTCAAATATGACTTTTTTTATAACAAATTTGATATTGGGTTAAAATTTTGTTTGTTTGTTAAAGATTTACTATTTTAGTTCAAAATTAATTTCTTTTCCTTAAAATTTAACTATTTTGTTGAAAAATCATTCCCTTTTCTTGAAAATGAATTTTTTTAACTGAAAATTTACCTATCCCATGCTTGGCTCACCATTTATTTTCTTCAGTTAAAAGTTCAGCTATTTGGATGACAATATATTTCTCTGGTTGAAAATTCTATGTTTTTCTTTAAAAGCATTTTTTTGGCTGACAATGTAGCTATTACATTTTTATTACAAAATTGATTTTTTTTTCTCAAATTCACTTCTTATCTTTTTTCGGTTGAAAATTCAATTTTTTTGGTGAAAAATGCATAGTTTTGGATTATAAATTCAACATTTTCTTCCAAAAATTCTCTTTATGGTTTGCAAATTAGTTTGTTTTGATTTAGGATTCAAATAGTTAGTTGCAAATTCATATTTTTTATTTTAATTTTCTTAATTTTAATTTTAATTTTAATTACAAAAAATGTGAATTAATTTTAGTTCTTAATTTTTTTTTCAACTGTTTTTGATTAAAAATTAAAATATTTTTTGGTGGAAATATCAACTATTACACTTTTTGTTGAGAATTTTTATCGAAAATTCATCACTTTGGTTGAAAATTTAACTATTTTGTTAGTAATTCCCTTTTTCTTAATTGAAAATTAATGATTTCAATCAAAAATGTAATTCTTATATTTTTGTTCAAAATTGATCTTTCTCAATAAGTTTTGTTTTTCAAAAATAATTATTTCAATTTAAATAATACAATAAAAATATTGAAAAATATTAATTTTTCACCTGTTCAAAAAATACAATTTTTGATTTATATTTGACAATAAAGTTACTTTTGCTAAAATTTCAATAAATAAATGAAATTATGAAAATAATAGCTTGGAATGAGGCTTAATTTACAGAAAAATACGTTTGAATACGCTATTAGCGCGCTGTCATTTAATCAAAGACATGAAAGCCAGCAATTTATTTCAAGTTGCAAAAATTCACATTCACTGGGTACCTCTTTATTTGATTTTCCGTCGAGTTGAAAACGTAATAACCGTATTTAGGTTGCAAATTGGCCTTAGGTTTATGCGTGCAATAAATTAAATTCATTATGATTGCACTCGCTTCGCGTACGGTCACTTTTCTTCTCCACTTGACGTTGCATTAAAATCCGACCTTTAGGAGCTCATTTCGAACTAGCATCAAAAAAGTATTGTTTTTCTGTAAATAATCCACTTTTAAGTTAAAGTAATCCACTTGTAATTCGAAGTAATCCCCTTTTAATCCGTTTATGCAATTGTAATCCAATTTCAATATGAACTAGTCCAGTTATATTCCAGAGTAATTTACTTGTAATCCAGGGTAATCCACTTATGCTCGAGAGTAATCCTCATGTAATCCACTTGTAATCCAGCTAAAATATGGAGTAATCCCGTTCTAATCCGAGGTAATTAAAGAAATTCTGAGTAATCCAGATTTAAGGCAAAATAATCCACTTTATCCACTTTTGCTCATTTTTATATGGAGTAATTTAATTATATTCTGGAGTAGTCCAATTCTATGCTGAAGCAATCCACTAATACTCTATCTTAATCTTCCTGTAATTCGAATAATCCACTTGTAATCCTATTAACTTACTTGTAATCCAGTTATCATATGTAGTAATTTGGTCCTAATCGAGAGAAATACTCTTTTTATCCGAGTAATTCAAGAATTTCTTAATAATATACTTTTAAGCTAGAGTAATCCACTTTTAATTCGAAGTTATCCCATTTTAATCGGTTTATCTACTTGTAATCCAATTTCAGTATGGAGTATTACAGTTCTATTCCAGAGTAATTTACTTATAATCCAGAGTAATCCACTTATGCTCAAGCTAAATCTCTCTGTAATCCACTTTTAATCCAGCTATGATATGGAGTAATCCCGTTCTAATCCGACGTAATCATCTCCTAATCCAAAGTAATTAAAGAAATTCGACGTCATCCACCTTTAAGGCAGAGTAATCCACTTGTAATACGCTTAATCCACATTTTCTTATTTTCATATGAAGTAATTCAATTATATTCTGGAGTAATCCCGTTCTGTGCCGGAGTAATCCACCAATACTCCAGCTTAATCTACTAGTAATTCGAATAATCCACTTGTAATCCGAATGACTAACTTTTAATCCAGTTACAATATGTAGTAATTCAGTTCGAATCGGAAGTAATACTCTTTTTATCCGGGGTAATTCAAGAAATTCCGAATAATCTACTTGTAAGCTAGAGTAATCCACTTGAAATCCGCTTTATCCACTTTTTCTAATTTTCATATGAAGTAATTTCATTATATTCTGGAGTAATCCAGTTCTGTGCCAGAGTAATCCACCAATACTCCAGCTTAGTCTTCTTGTAATTCGAATAATCCACTTGTAATCTGAATAACTCACTTGTAATCCAGTTTTAATAGGTAGTAATTTAGTTCTAATTGGGAATAATACTCTTTTTATCCGGGGTAATTCAAGAATTTCTTAATAATATACTTTCAAGCTAGAGTAATCCACTTTTAACTCGAAGTAATCCCATTTTAATCCGTTTATCCACTTGTAATCCAATTTCAATATGGATTAGTACAGTTCTATTCCAGTGTAATTTATTTGTAATCCAGCTACAATATGGAGTAATCCCGTTCTAATCCAACGTAATCATCACCTAATCCAAAGTAATTAAAGAAATTGGACGTCATCCACCTTTAAGGCAGAGTAATCCACTTGTAATACGCTTAATCCACATTTTCTTATTTTCGTATGAAGTAATTCAATTATATTCTGGAGTAATCCCGTTCTGTGCCGGAGTAATCCACCAATACTCCAGCTTAGTCTTCTTGTAATTCGAATAATCCACTTGTAATCCATCAAACTCACTTGTAATCCAGTTATAATATGTAGTAATTCAGTTCTAATGGGGAGTAATACTCTTGTTATGCGGGGTAATTAAAAAAATTCCGATTAATCTACTTGTAAGCTAGAGTAATCCACTTGTAATCCGTTTTATCCACTTTTTATAATTTTCATTTGGAGTAATTCGATTATATCTGGAGTAATCCAGTTCTATTCCGGAGTAATACACCTATACTCCAGCTTAGTCTTCTTGTAATTCGAATAATACACTTGTAATCCGAAAAACTCACTTGTAATCCAATTTCAATATCGAGTAGTCCATTCCTGTTCCAGAGTCATTAACTCACAATCCAGAGTAATCCATTTATGCCCAAGCGTAATCCTTTCGTAATCCACTTGTAATCCAGCTATAATATGTAGTAATTTAGTTCTAATCGGGAGTAATACTCTTGTTATGCGGGGTAATTACAAAAATTCCGATTAATGTACTTTTAAGCTAGAGTAATCCACTTGTAATCCGTTTATCCACTTTTTCTAATTTTCATATGGAGTAATTCGATTATATTTGGAGTAATCCATTTCTATTCCAGAGTAATATACCAATACTCCAGCTTAGTCTTCTTGTAATTCGAATAATCCACTTGTAATCCGAATAACTCACTTGTAATCCAGTTGTAATATTTAGTAATTCAGTTCTAATCGGGAGTAATACTCTTGTTATCCGAGGTAATTCAAGAAATTCCGATTAATTTACTTCTAAGCTACAGTAATCCACCTGTAATCCGCTTTATCCACTTTCTATAATTTTCATATGGAGTAATTCGATTATATCTGGAGTACTCCAGCTCTATGCCGGAGTAATCTAACAATACTCCAGCTTACTCTTCTTGTAATTCGAATAATCCACTTGTAATCTGAATAACTCACTTGTAATCCAGTTATAATATGTAGCAATTTAGTTCTAATTGGGAATAATACTCTTTTCATCCGGGGTAATTCAAGAATTTCCTAATGATATACTTTCAAGCTAGAGTAATCCACTTTTTATTGGAAGTAATCCCATTTTAATCCGTTTATCCACTTGTAATCCAATTCCAATATGGATTAGTACAGTTCTATTCCAGTATAATTTACTTGTAATCCTGCGTAATCCACTTATGCTAAAGCGTAATCCTCCTGTAATCCAGTTGTAATCCAGCTACAATATGGAGTAATCCCGTTCTAATCCGACGTAATCATCTCCTAATCCAAAGTCATTAAAGAAATTCGACGTCATCCACCTTTAAGGCAGAGTCATCCACTTGTGATCCGTTTAATCCACTTTTCCTTATTTTTATATAAAGTAATTCAATTATATTCTGGAGTAATCCCGTTCTGTGCCGGAGTAATCCACAAATACTCCAGCCTAATCTAATAGTAATTCGAATAATCCACTTGTAATCCGACTAACTAACTTTTAATCCAGTTACAATATGTAGTAATTTAGTTCAAATCGTGAGTAATTCTCTTTTTATCCGGGGTAATTCAAGAAATTCCGATTAATCTACTTGTAAGCTAGAGTAATCCACTTGTAATCCGCTTTATCCACTTTTTCTAATTTTCATATGAAGTAATTTCATTATATTCTGGAGTAATCCAGTTCTGTGCCAGAGTAATCCACCAATACTCCAGCTTAGTCTTCTTGTAATTCGAATAATCCACTTGTAATCTGAATAACTCACTTGTAATCCAGTTTTAATAGGTAGTAATTTAGTTCTAATTGGGAATAATACTCTTTTTATCCGGGGTAATTCAAGAATTTCTTAATAATATACTTTCAAGCTAGAGTAATCCACTTTTAACTCGAAGTAATCCCATTTTAATCCGTTTATCCACTTGTAATCCAATTTCAATATGGATTAGTACAGTTCTATTCCAGTGTAATTTATTTGTAATCCAGCTACAATATGGAGTAATCCCGTTCTAATCCAACGTAATCATCACCTAATCCAAAGTAATTAAAGAAATTGGACGTCATCCACCTTTAAGGCAGAGTAATCCACTTGTAATACGCTTAATCCACATTTTCTTATTTTCGTATGAAGTAATTCAATTATATTCTGGAGTAATCCCGTTCTGTGCCGGAGTAATCCACCAATACTCCAGCTTAGTCTTCTTGTAATTCGAATAATCCACTTGTAATCCATCAAACTCACTTGTAATCCAGTTATAATATGTAGTAATTCAGTTCTAATGGGGAGTAATACTCTTGTTATGCGGGGTAATTAAAAAAATTCCGATTAATCTACTTGCAAGCTAGAGTAATCCACTTGTAATCCGCTTTATCCACTTTTTATAATTTTCATATTGAGTAATTCGATTATATCTGGAGTAATCCAGTCCTAAGTCGTAGCAATCCACCAATACTCCAGCTTAATCTTATTGTTATATAATCCACTTGTAATTCAGTTATAATATGTAGTAATTCACTTCTAATCGTAAGTAATACTCTTGTTATCCGCGGTAATCCAGTAATCCGCTTATTTCAAGCAATCCGCTTGTAATTCGAAGTGATCACTTTTTAATCCGCTTATCCACTTGTAATCCAATTTCAATATGGAGTAGTCCAGTTCTATTCCAGAGTAATTTACTTGTAATCCACTTATGCTCAAGCGTAATCCTCCTGTAATCCACTTATAAGCCAGCTATAAAATGGAGTAATTCCGTTCTAATCGGATGTAACTATCTCGTTATCCGAGGTAAGTAAAGAAATTCAGAGTAATCCACCTTTTAGGCAGAGTAATCCACTTGTAATCCGTTTTATCCACTTTTTATCATTTTTATATGGACTAATTCAATTTTATTCTGGAGTAATTCAATTATATTTAGGAGTTATTCAGTTCTATTCTGGAGTAATCCACCAATACTCCAGCTTAATCTTCTTGTAATTCTAATAATCCACATATAATCCGCCTAAAGCGCTTGTAATCCAGTTATAATATGTAGTCATTCAGTTCTAATCGGGAGTGATACTCTTGTTATCCAGAGTAATTCAAGAAATTCCGATTAATCTACTTGTAAGCTAGAGTAATCCACTTGTAATTCGAAGTAATCCACATTCAATGCGACTTAATCCACTTGTAATCCAATTTCAATATGGAGTAGTCCAGTTCCATTCCAGCGTAATTTACTTGTAATCCAGAGTAATCCACTTATGCTCAAGCGTAATCCTCTAGTAATCCACTTGTAATCCAGCTATAGTATGGAGTAATCCCGTTCTCATGAGACGTAATCATTTCGTAATCCGAGGTATTTAAATAAATTCAGAGTTATCCACCTTTAAGACAGAGTATTCCACTTATAATCCGCATAATCCACTTTTTATAATTTTTATATAAACTAATTCAATTATATTCTGGAGTAATTCCATTATATTTTGGAGTAATTCAGTTCTATGCCGGAGTAATTTACCAATACTCCAGATTAATCTTCTTGTAATTCGAATAATCCACTTGTAATTCGAATGACTCACTTCTAATCCAGTTATAATATGTAGTCATTCAGGTCTAATCGGGAGTGATACTCTTTTTATCCAGGGTAATTCAAGAATTTCCGATTAATCTACTTTTAAGCTGGAGTAATCTATTTGTAATTCAAAGTAATCCTCTTTTAATCCAGTTATCCACCTGTAATCCACTTTCAATATAGTGTAGTCCTGTTCTATTCGAGAGCAATTTACTTCTAATCCAGAGTAATCCACTTATTCTTAAGCGTAATTCTTCTGTAATCCACTTGTAATCCACTTATAATATGGAGTAATCTCGTTCTAATCCGACCTAATCATCAAGTAATCCTAGTTTATTGAATATATTTGGAGTAATCCACATTTAAGGAAGAGTAATCCACTTGTAATCCCCTTCATCCACTTTTTCTTCTTTTCATATAGAGTAATTCAATTATATTCTGGAGTAATCCAGTTCTATGCCGGAGTTATCCACCAATACTCCAGCTTAATCTTCTTGTTATTTGAATAATCCACTTGTAATTCGAATAACTTACTTGTAATCCTGTTATAATATGAAGTAATTAAGTTCGAATCGGGAGTAATACTCTTGTGATCCGGGGTAATTCAAGAAATTCCGATTAATCTACTTGTAAGCTAGAGTAATCCACTTTTAATTCGAAGTAATCCACTTTTAGTGAGAGTTAATCCACTTGTAATTTAGTTCTAACATGAATTAATACAGTTCTAGTAGTTGTAATCCATTTGTAGCCCAACGTAATCCGCCTATAATCCAGAGTAATCCACTTGTGATCCAAAATAATCCATGTATAATCCAACGTAGGTCACTTAAAATTCGTCGTGAACCACTTGTCATCCAACTTAATCCACCTGTAATGAAGAGAAACCTACTTTAATTCAGAGTAATTCATATATAATCCAGCTAGATCCTCCTGTAATCCACTGTAATCCACTTGTAATCCAGATATAAAATGAAGTTATCTCATGATAATTCGGCGTAATCATCTCTGGTCCATTCTCATTCATTTGCAGGCCAAAGTAATCCACCTATAATCCAGAATAATCCACTTGTGATATAAAGTAATCCATATATAATCCAACGTAATCCACTTGTAATTTTTCGAAAACCACTTGTAATGCAGTGCAATCCACCTATAATCCAGAGAAAACTACTTAATTCAGAGTAATCCATATATAATCCACCTTAATCCTTTTGTAATCCACTTGTAATCCAGCTATAATATGCAGTAATCCCGTTTTAATCCGACCTAATCATCTCGTTATCCGAGGTAATTAAAGAAATTCGGAGTAATCCACCTTTGAGGCAGAGTAATCCACTTGTAATCCGCTTATCCACTTTTAATCTAATTCTTATATGGATTTCTCCAGTTCTATTCCGGCGTAATCCAGTTCTATATCGATGTGATACACTTGTAATATAGCGATCCACCGATACTATAGCTTAATCTTCTTGTAATCCCAGTAATCCACTTGTGAGCTGGAGTAATCCACTTTGAATTCGAAATAATCAAATTTTAATTATAATTAATCCACTTGTAATTTAGTTCTTACCTAATTAATCCAGATCTAGTCCCGTGTAATCCAGTTATAATATGGAGTACTTCAGTTCTAATCCTTAATAATCCACTTGTAATCAGAAGTAATGCATAGTTTTCCAATTGTAATCCAGCTAATTTAGAAGAATACATGTAATCTAATTAATCCACGTAAGTCGAATTAATTTATAGGTAATTCAAACAGTTTTCAACTATATTGTTGAAAATTTGTTTTTGTTGAAAATTAATTTTTCGAAATTTGGTCTCTTCGTTGAAAATTCATGACTTCATTGACTACTTGGTGCAAAATTAATCTACTTTGTAGGAACTGTTTTGTTGAAAACTCGCTTGTTTTTAATTAAAAATAATTTCTTAAACTGAAAATTGAACTTTTTTATTTTTGGGAAAAACTTTTTTTTGTTAGGATGTATATTCATTTATTTTGTTGAAATTTCGTTTTTTTGTAAAAATTGTAAAAATTAAAACTACGTACTTTTTGGTAAAAAATTTATCTTCTTGCTTGAAAATTCAACTACTTAGTTGAAAATGGTTTTGTTCAAAATTTAACTGTTTTCATTTAAACCTTTTTTTGTTAACAATTATTTTTTAATTGACGATATAACTATTACATTTTTGTTTCTAAAATTATCTTTTTTAGTTGAAAATACAACTATTCATGATTTTAGTTTGAAATTGAACTGTTTGGTGTAAAATAATTCTACTTTGTTGACAATTAAACAATTTTGTTAAGAAGTAATTTTTTTCTGAAAAGTAAACTGTTTCGTTGAGAATTCCTCTCTGTTGGTTAAAAATTTGATTATTACGTTGAAGATGGTTATTTAGTTAAAAATTTAACTATTTCCCAGTTTTTTTTATATCAGTGTTTAAAAATTTAAAAAAAATTAAGAATTAGGAAAATTTGGTCGATTTCTGTTGATTTTTTGAAAGTGTCAGAGAAAAAGAAAAATTCGCTTAAATTTTTGAAAAAATTTGTTAATTTGAAAGAATAATTTATTTTTATTTCGAATAAAATGTCTGTCAAATAAAAAAAAGTGTTGCAAATTGTAAATTTAGCATTCATGTATATTTTTAAAAACAATAATAGATAATAAAAATCAACTAATTTTTTTATGGGATCAATATCAGCCTAACGTGTTATATCATTAGTAGTACAGCTGTGATAGTACGGCGGCACTTACCGACCGAGCAAGGTTCAGTTCCATGCTGAGTTACCGACAGCAGATAATTACCATCGGTCGGTAAGTGCCGAGCGCCGTACTGTCATAGCTATACTACTACAATTTAATATATCTAATACTAAATCACCGTGTCAGTTCATATATTATGTGGTGCGTTTATATAAACAATAGTCTTTTTTTCACCACGAAAAGCGACAATAAATAAATTTCGTATAAAAAGTTTATTTAATTTCAATCTATGACATTTTTGTCGTTTCGTTGAATTTTGTGTAAATTTAAAAAGAAATTTCTTGCAGAAAATTGCAGAAATGCACACGCTTGTCCTGCGCTTGACGCATACATATTCACACAGATTCTGTATTCATGGAATGAAAGGATCCACATCTCTTTTGTGGATATTTTCCACGCAGCGGTGAATATTGTCACGGCGGCAGATCTTGCAAAAAGTGACCTCAAAATGTAAAGATACCTTTCATCTATGTAACTTTGACTTTACAATTTTGTATCTGAAAAGACACTTTTTACATTGAAAAAATACGAGAAAGAATACATTTTTTTTAATATGAATGTAGTGGTATTTGTGTAAGATTTTTAAATAAACTCATCCTTTAGAATTATCGGTCTCTCTTTTGTGCGGCGATTCGCAATTGCTATAAAGACTCTTTTTAGATATCCCCACTACTGCCACTCTAAGCATGAGTATGCTCTTTCTCTTTCTCTTTCTGCACTCTCTTACCATGCGATCTCCTCAAAACTCATAATGATTCCTCACGAAAAATTTCAAAGTTAATCCATCAAAGTTTCACTTCTACGGTGTGGCCCCACTACCACACACTGGGTTTTAAAATAAATTTTATACAATTTCAAAATGAATTTCGTAATTTCTTATAGTTCCTTTTTAAATATAAATATGCAGTTATCAGTATTCGCGGTAGTGAATTGCCGACAAATAATTTAAAAATTATTTTTTCTCGCAACTTGTAACCAAATAGTTAATTTTTAAGTCAAAAAGTCAAATTTTTTCTAAGAGAGTTGAATTTTCTACTGAAAAGTTAATTTTCAACAAAGAAAGATGAATTTGCAATCCAAAGGACGAATTTTTAACAAAACAGTTGAATTTTCAACAAAAAAATAAGTTTTTATGGAAATAATTGAATTTTCAACCTACCAAGATGAATTTTTAACCAAATGGTCGAATTTTCAAACGAAAAAGATCAAAATTCAACCGGAAACAGTTGAATTTGCAAGTCATAAAGACAAATTTTTTAGATGTTTGTTGAATTTTCAACCCGAAGAGTTGAATTTTCTACTAAAAGGCGAATTTTCAATAATTCAAATTGAATTACAAAAACGAATTTTTGATGAAATAGTTCAATCCTTATCCAAATAGATGAATTTTCAATTAAGAAAGATGAATTTTCACCCGAAAAGTTGAATTTTTAACTAAAAGTATCTTTATTGAACTAAAAATGAAATCGTCAAATTTTCAGTTGAAAAAAATTAATTTTCAAGAAAAAAAAATTTTGTTTTGACTAGTTGAATTAAAACAAGAACGACGAATTAAAAATAAAAGGTAAACCTTCAACTATAAAGATGAATTTTCAACGAGCAAGATTAAATTTCAAATAAAAAAGGCAAATTTTCAACAGTATATATGAATTTTGTTACCAAATAATTGAGTTTTGAACTTACAATTAATAAATTCCCAATACAAAATTGCAGATTTCCAGATAAAATATTAATGTTTAATTTAAAAAAATTAATTTTTGACAAAAAAGATCAATTTTCAGCCAAAGAGGTGAATCTTTAAAAAACTTCATTCTTAGCAAAGTAGATCAAGTTTTAAATAACTATTTGAAATTTCAATTTAAAAGAATCAATTTTCAAACAAATAGTTATATTTTTAGAGAAGAAGATCAATTTTCCACCAAGAAAATTAACGTTCTACCAAAAAAGACGAATTTTCAACAAAAAAATGAATTTATGACAAAGAAGTTCAACTTACAATCAAATAGCT
The DNA here is from genome assembly GCA_011634705.1 of Andricus grossulariae. Taxonomy (NCBI): domain Eukaryota; kingdom Metazoa; phylum Arthropoda; class Insecta; order Hymenoptera; family Cynipidae; genus Andricus; species Andricus grossulariae. The sequence continues at coordinate 71,302,125 of JAABKJ010000755.1, forward strand.
GAATTTTCAACAGAGAATATTAATTTTCTACAGAAGAAATTTTTAGTAAGATACATAAAAGTTTAATAAAATCGCCAGTTTAATTTTCAACCAAATAGTTGAATTTCAAACCAAAAATATCAATGTTTAGTTAAAAAGTTAATTTTCCATTAAATAGAGTAATTTTCTAAAAAATCACTTAATTTTGAAGCTAAAAAGACTAATTATCTAAACAAAAATATTTGGATTTTCAACCTTAAAGTATTATTTTTCAACAAGAAAGTTAAATAAGCAAATAGATGATAGTTGGCCCTCTTCGACAAAAAAGGTGTGGATCACGGGACAGTGAGGGTACGTGGGTTAGCGTTCGCAGATAATAAGATTGTTACGGCAGAGTCATTCGAAGACTTCCAAAAAAAAAACCAAGTAGGTTTATTTTCATCAAAATAGTTTGATTTTTAACTAAATAATTAAATATTCAACCAAAAACATGAATTTTTAGTAAAGAAGTTAATTTCCCACTAAATAGTGTAATTTACTACAATATTATTGAATTTTTGAAACTAAAAATTGAAAATCTACAAAACATTTGGATTTTTCACCTGAAAATATTATTTTTCAACAACAATGTTGAATAAGCAAATATTTGATAGCTGGCCCTCTTCGAGGAAAAAGGTGTTAATCACGGGACAGTAAGGGTACGTGGGTTAGCCTTCACATATAATAAGACTGTTATGGTAGAATCAATCGAAGACTTGCAAAAAATACCAAGTAGGTATTTTTTATCAAAATAGTTTGATCTTTAACTAAATAGTTGAATATTCAACCAGAAACATGAATTTTCAGTAAAAAAGTTAATTTCACACTAAATAGTGTAATTTACTACAAAATTATTGAATTTTCGAAACTAAAAATTGAAAATCTACAAAAGATTTGCATTTTTCACTTGAAAATATTATTTTCAAACCAAAAAGTTAAATAACCAAATAGTTGATAGTTGGCCCTCTTCGACGAAAAAAGTGTCGATCACGGGACAGTGAGGGTACGTGGGTTAGCGTTCACAGATAATAAGATTGCTATGGCAGAGTCAATCGAAGATTTGTAAAAAATACCAAGTAGGTATTTTTTTATCTAAATAGTTTGAGTTCCAACTAAATAGTTGAATATTCAAACAAAAATACAAATTTTTAGTACAAAAGTTCATTTTCCACTAAATAGTCTATTTTTCTACAAAATTATTAAATTTTGAAACTAAAAACTCAAAATCTGCAAAACATTTGGAATTTTTACCTGGAAATATTATTTTTCAACAAAAAAGTTAAATAAAAAAGTAGTTCATTTTACAATGAAAAATATGAACTATCAACGAAATATATGATAGTTGATATTGCAATAAAAAGTATTTTCATTTGAAATAAAAAAAATTAATTTAACAAAAAAGACTAATTTTTGAAAAAATATTAGAATAATATACGAAAAAAGATTAATTTACAACCAAACAGTTGCATTTATAACCAAAATACATAAATTTTCAACCAAGAATGGAATAGTTAAATTTTCAATCAAAGAGATGAATTTTCCGCTAATACGATTAATTTTCAACTAGAAAAATGAATTTGTAACAAAAAGGTTAAATTGTCTACCAAAAGAGATCTTTTGGTCAAGAAAGAAAGAAAATTTCAACCAAATCGTTAAATTTAAAAGTCAAAAAAGACTAAGTTTGTATAAAAAAGTTGAATTTTCAGTTTGAAATGGATAGATTTTTAACAAAATTATTAAATTTGCAACTAAAAAATCAATGCGTCTCGAAGACGTGAACAAATACTTTAGTATTTGTTCGCGTCTTCGAGATGCATTAATTATGCAAATTAAAATTTTTTAAGAAAATTATTCACCTTGTTTTTAAGAGATTTTTTATATTAGGAAAGAACAGTACTGCGCTTGACGTAATTGTTCGCGTCTCCGAGACGCGTGGATTGATCTGTTGGCGAAATTTCGATCACCATTCTTGATTAATCAATATCGACCTAAAAAGTTAAAAAAAAAGTTCCACCAATTAAAATGTAATCAGTAAATTACAAATGTATTATTCCGGACACGCGTGTTTAAAAATCGAATTCAGTAATAACATATATATTTATATTCTATTGACGTATTTTAGAAAAGGTTATTTTAAAATGAACATCGGCACGAGTTAAAACTTTCCTGACACTCTGTGGACACTTTTCCCCTATATTGATTTTCGTGTTAAAATTAGGTTGATTTAAAAATAGGGAATTATTTTCTCTCTAGTGTAGAAAAGATCTATTCTTGCCAATAATATTGTCACAGCTGTCTATCAGTGTGCATTGGCATTATGCCATTACATGTTCCTTCTTTTCTATCCGTATATCAAGTCATGTCATTCTGAAAGTAAATACAGTGAGCCAAATTTTTTTCCAAAATTTATAAAAATAAAAAGGTAGAAACCGAAATTCTCTCCTTTCTAAATCAATAAAAATTTTTAAAATAGAACATGTATTTTTTTAGTTAAAAAAAGTTTTTTTTTTGTTTAGAGGTTTAAAACAAAGAATTACCTTGTTTATATGAGAAAAACTTTTCTGGTATTCAAAATACAATACAATATCTTATTTTTTTGTTCGCGTCTTCGAGACACATCGATCGACCTATTGTTGAAACTTTTGTGACCTACCAGTACTGATTTATGAAGTTTGAAAAAATGGTTTATTCTGTGTATACAATAAGAAAAACTTTGTTGATATTCAAATTACAAAAAGACTATATGTAAAGTATTTGTTTACGTCTTCGAGATGCTGTTTTTTTAGATTAGAGATTTAAAACAAAAAAATTACCTTGTTTATATGAGAAAAACTTTTTTGATATTCAAAATACAATGCAATATCTAATTTTTTTGTTCGCGTCTTCGAGACGTATCGATCGACTTATTGTTGAAACTTTTATCACCTACCAGTACTGATTTATGAAGTTAAAAAAATGTTTTATTCTGTATACATTATAAGAAAAACTTTTTTGATATTCAAATTACAAAAAGACTATATGTAAACTATTTGTTTGCGTCTTCGAGATGCTGTTTTTTTTAGTTTGGAGATTTCAAACAAAAAAATTACCTTGTTTATATGAGAAAAAACTTTTTTAATATTCAAAATACAAAAATACAATATCTAATGTTTTCGTTCGCGTCTTCGAGACTTATTAATCTACCTTTTGTTGAAACTGTTGTGACCTACCAGTACTGATTTATAAAGTTTAAAAAAATGGTTTATTCTGTTATAAGAAAAACTTTCTTGATATTCAAATTACAAAAATACTTTATCTAAAGTATTTGTTTGCGTCTTCGAGATGCTGTATTTTTTAGTTTAGAGATTTAAAACAAAAAAGTTACCTTGTTTATATGAGAAAAACTTTTTTGATATTCAAAATACAACAATACAATATCTAATCTTTTTGTTCGCGTCTTCGAGACGTATCAATCGACATTTTGTTAAACTTTTCTGACCTACCAGTACTGATTTATGAAGTTCAAAAATTTATTCTGTGTATACAATAAGAAAAACTTTTTTGATATTCAAATTACAAAAAGACTATATTTAAAGCATATGTTTGCGTCTTCGAGAAGCTGTTTTTTTATTTCAGAGATTTAGAACAAGAAAATTACCTTGTTTATATGAGAAAAACTTTTTTGATATTAAAAATACAACAATACAATATCTAATCTTTTTGTTCGCGTCTTCGAGACGTGCCAGTCGACATTTTTTAAAACTTTATGATCTACCAGTACTGATTTATGAAGTTTAAAAAAATGGTTTATTCTGTGTAGACAATAAGCAAAACTTTTTTGATATTCAAATTACAAAAAGACTATATTTAAAGTATTGGTTTGCGTCTTTGAGAGGCTGTTTTTTTTTAGTTTAGAGATTTAAAACAAAAAAATTACCTTGTTTATATGAGAAAAACTTTTTTAATATTCAAAATACAACAATATATTATCTAATGTTTGTGTTCGCGTCTTCGAGACGCATCAATCGACTCATTGTTGAAACTTGTATTATCTACCAGTACCGATATATGAAGCTTCAAAAACATGGTTTATTCTGTTTATATAAGAAAATATTTCTTAAAATTCAAATTACAAACATACTATATGTAGTGTATTTGTTTGCGTCTTCGAGAAGCTCTTTATTTAGTTTAGAGATTTCAAACAAAAAAATTATCTTGTTACATGAGAAAAACTTTTTGGATATTCAAAATACAACAATACCATATATAATGTTGTTGTTTGCGTCTTCGAGACGTATCGATCGACCTATTATTAAAACTTTTATGACCTACCAGTACTGATTTAGGAAGTTTAAAAGAATGATTTATTGTGTGTACACAATAAGAAAAACTTTTTTGATATTCAAATTAAAAAAAAACTATGTGTAAAGTATTTGTTCGCGTCTTCGAGATTCTGATTTCTTTTTAGTTTAGAGATTCAAAACAAAACAATTACTTTGTTTATATGAGATAAACTTTTTCAATATTTAAAATACAACATTACAATACCTAATGTTTGTGTTCGCGTCTTTGAGACGTATCGATCGACCTATTGATGAAACTTGTATGATCTACCAGTACCAATTTATGAAACTTCAAAAACATGGTTTATTCTGTTTATATAGGAAAATCCTTCTTAAAATTCAAATTACTAACATGCTATATGTAGTGTATTTGTTTGCGTCTTCGAGAAGCTGTTCTTTTTAGTTTAGAGATTTCAAACAAAAAAATTACATTTTTTACATGAGAAAAATTTTTTTGATATTCAAAATACAACAATACAATATCTAATGTTTTTGTTCGCGTCTTCGAGATGCATCGATCGATCTATTGTTGAACCTTTCATGACCCACCAGTATCGATTTATGAAGTTTCAAAAAACATATTCACTCTGTTTATATGATTTTTTTTTAAATTGGGAATACAACAGTTATGTATATTATATATTTGTTCGCGTCTTCGAGACTTATCCATTGCCCGATTGAAGAACCTCCCATAACTTACCATAACCTACCACAACCAATTTTTTAACAAAATTATTTACCTTTTTTATAAGAGTTTTTTTTATTGGGAATATAACAGGACTGCATTTGATGCAATTGTTCGCGTCTTCGAGACGCGTGTATTAATCTATTAACGAAATTTTAATGACCATTCTTAATTAATGAATAGCGATTTATTTTCTATATTTAAAAAAATTTTAATTAAACAATGAACGATTAGAAATTAAGATTGAAAAATGAGAATTTGTAAAAGTAATGGGGCTTTGGAATTACGCATTTTAAACCCGGTTCGTACTTAAAAATTTAATTTTTTGTCAAAAATATATTTTTTTAATTGAAAATTGATCGTTTTTAGTTTAAAATTCAACAATCCGGTTGAAAATTTATGTATTTGGTGACGATTCCTCTTTTTTGGTAGACAATTAATATTCTTGTTTAAAAATTAGAAAACTTGGTTGAAAGTTGAACCACTTTGTTAAAAATTCACTTTGTGAGTTGAAAATTCGTCTCTGTTTAAAAATTTAACCATTTTGTTGAAAATAGTTTTTTTTTTTAGATTCCCCTTTTTGTTTAGAAAATTCATCTCCTGTGGTAGAATTTGTATCCTTTTTGGTTAAAAATTAAATTAAATTGAAAATATTTTTTTAAATATCAACTATTATATTTTTCCTTGAGAATCCATATTTTTGGTTAAAAATTCAACTATATTTTGAAAATTAACTTTTTTGAGGTATGTTCATATTTTCGGGTTAAAAAATTTAACTTTTTGTAGAAAATTTGCTTTTGTATTGAAAAGTTATATATATATTTTTTTGAGAATTCAACTACTTGAAACTTGTAGACTTTTAAAAAAATTTAGAAGCCTTTTAAGAATTTTCTAAGCTTTCAAAAGAATAAGAAAATTCGCGTAAATTTGAAATGATTTTTTATTTTAAAAAATGAGCACTGAGAAATAATGGCTGAAGATTTCAAAAAAAATTCGAAAAAAGAGTGTGGAAGGCTTTGAAACAAATTTTTTCAATTTTCGCAAGATTAAAAAATCTTAGAAAAAATTCAAGTAAATTTAGGAAATATTTGGACATTTCTAAAATATTCAAGAATAGTTTAAAAATTGTTAAGGTTTGAAATTTTGGTTAATGTAGATTTTTGAAGATTTCGAACAAAAAAAAACTTTTCTTTTTGAAATGCTTGAAGTAAATGAAAAAAATGTTCTTTAGATTTCTAGGAAAGTTTAAAAAGATTTATTTAATTTTTTTTTAATTTTTAAAAAGTCTTCAAAAAAAAGATTTCTAAACATTGTGCAAGATTTTCAACATTTTCGAAAAAAAATCTTGAAGATTTTAAGGAAATTTGTTGAATTCGGCAAATTTGGAAAAAAAAATAGGAAAAATTCGAGTCAATTTAATAGATATTAGGAATTTTTAAACTTGTAAAGACACTAAAAATATTTTAAAATTTACAAAGATTTTGCAATTTTGTTAACAAAATGTATATTTTTGAAGATTTTGAAATAAAATTTGAAAGCCTTTAAATAATTGTGCAAAGTTTCAAGAGAATAAAAAATGTTTTCTAAAATTCTTGAGAAAATTTAATGCGATTTTTTGTTAACAATTAGTTTTTAAAGAAATTTCGAAAGGATTTTAAAACATTTTAGAAGATTTCTAAAAATATCGACAAAAAAATTTGGAGGTTTTCAAGGCAATTATTTTAAATTTGCAGGATTTTAGAAATCAAAAACAAAACTTTGCATTATTTTAAAAGATATTTTAAAGTTTTGGAAGTTTTCAGAAGATTCGAAAATAATTTAAATATTGAGAAGATTACACATTTTTTAAAACAAAATGTCGATTTTGGAAGATTGCGAAAAAGAGGCTTTTCCAAAATTTTTAAAGATTTGAAGGTAAGAAAAATATTTCCTTATAATTCCTCGGAAAATTTAAAGTAATTTTAAAACATTTCAAAAGATTTTCAAAAATGTCGAAAAAGAATCTGGAAGATTTTAACGTAATATTAGAGATAATTGGAATCAATTAAAAAAATACCTAGGACCTTTAGGATCTTTTTTGTTCGAAAATTCAACTACTTGGTTGAAGATTATCTGATTTGTTGAAATTTTAATTTGACATATCTGAAATTTTTCAAAATCTTTTTGAATTTTCTCAAGAATCTTAGAAAAATAATATTTATATAACCGTAAAAATAAATCAACCAAAAAAAGAAATAGTTTTTGGACATTTTTATTTTGTATTTTGTATTAAAAATTATTTTTTCCTTCCAAACTGATCAAAAAATGACAGAAAATATCATTAAATATATACGAAAAACATGTCGACAGTTTTTTCGATTTATGTGACTTGTTCAATATTCTAATCATGTCACCAAGCCGTGAATAAATGACTGAATAATGAATCAATCTTGATTTAAGATTCACTACTATCTGAAAATCTCCTCGGAATATGGAATGATCGCCAAGTTAGGAGAAATCTAAAGTAAATTGAATTTCGATGATTTATGGAGGCAAAAGAGAAAAGCGAAGATGTTGTAGTGGCAGAAAAGGTGATCAAAATGATATGAAAAAATAATGTTGAAAATGAAGAAATTGTAATAAGAAAATTGGCTATTCAATTCTTTGAAAAGAGAATAAAATGCAAAACGATTTTCAAGGAAGAAAAAAACTGTTTTATGAATGGCCGTTGATCAATATGAAGAGAGGTAGAAGTACAGAGTTAGGCAGCATGAGAAATAGCAAGGGTGAAATTCTATATGATACAGAGGGGATACTAGACGCCTTGAGAGACTCTTATAAGGAATTATTGGGAGATGAAGCTATAGGGTACAAAAATTGAGTGTTTTAATATTAATAATAAAATATCAATAATATTCACTGTTTTTAAATAATAATATATTTATAAATATATACTATCTAAAAATCCTTAATATCTTTGAAGCTGACTCGAATTATTTCTAAAATTAACTTAAAACCTTCCAGATTCGTTTTTGATAATTTTGGAAATATTTTGAAATAATTCAAAATTACTTGAAATTTACCGAAGAATCTTGAGAAAATATTATTATTCTCTTGAAACCTTTCAAAATTCTAAAAAAGCCTCTTTTTCGAAACCTTCAACAATCTACATTTTGTTTTAAACTTTTTGAAATCTTGTCAAGATTTAATTTATTTTCGAATCTTTTTAAAACTTCGAAATATATTTTAAAATAATGGTAAGTTTTTCTTTAATTTTCTGAAATCCTACACAATTGAAAACATTGCCTTGAAATCCTCCAAATGTCTTTAAAAATTAATTTTTCAAAGAAAAATCATATTAAGTTTTCTCAAGAACCTTAGACAACATGTTTTATTCTCTTGAAAACCTTCACAATTCTGGAAAAGCCTTCAAAATTTTATTTCAGAATCTTCTCAAATCTATATTTTGTTTAAAAAATTGTTTAATCTTTCTAAATTTCAGTTATTTTTAGTCTCTTTGAAATTTCTAAAATTCTTAAATATCTGTTAAATTGACCTAAATTTTTCCTATTTTTTTTTTAATTCGAGAAAATAAAACAAATTGCCTTAAAATCTTCAGGTTTCTTTTTTCAAAAGTTTGTATATCTTTTGAAATGTTTCGAAATATTTTTTCATATTCTCTGAAAATTAATTTTATAAAATAAATAATTATTTAAAATTTTCTTCAAAATCTAAAGATTTTTTTTCATTACCTCTTAAAATTCTTTAAATTTTTTTTTTCAATTTTTTTAAATTCTTTTTTGAAATTTTTTTCCATTTTCTCTTAGAATTCATTTTTCAAAATAAAAAATCATTTTGAATTTAAGCATTTTTTTTGAAAATATGGTTGAATTTTCAACCTAAAAGATGAATTCTCAATGAAAAATATATTAGTTGATAACTAAACTAAAAATATTATTAATTTTAAATTAAAAAAAGTTTAATTTATCCAAAAATACGAATTTTCAATAAAATTGTTGACTTTGCAACCAAAAAAGATTTTCGAGGTCAGAATAAAAACAAATATTTACGAAAATTATAATTTGAAGGATAAAATAATTTTTAATACAAAATATAAAATTTTGAATATCTATTTGTTTTTTTTCTTTATTTATTCACTTTAAGGTTTTATATGTAAATATATTTTCCGTAGTTTTTTCAAAGAAATTTTTTAAAAAGTTTTTGCGAAATTGTAAAAAAAATTTGAGCCAGTTTAAAAAATATTCAGGACTTTTGAAGGTTGGAAAAAAATAAAAAAATATTTCACAACTTTTCGAAAATCTTTCAAAGTTTTAAAATATTTTCAATTTCTTGGAAATTTTTCAAATTCCTAAATGTCTTTCAGACTTGCTCGAATTATTCACTATAAATATTCCCAAGAATCTTAAAAAAAAAATGTTGTCTCTTTACCTTTCAAAATCTTTAACGGACTTTAAAATTTAGGAAATCTTTTGCTATGGCTTGCAATATTTTTAAATATTCTTCAAAATTAAATTTGGTAATATAAAAAATCATTAAAAATTTTCCGAAAAGTATATAAGAAAATGTCACTCTCTTGAAAAATTTCAAGATTCTTAAAAAGCTTCTCAATTTTTTGTTCGAAATCTTTAAAAATCTTGTATTTTCTTTATTTGAAATTTGTTGAAATGTTTTCAAGTTTGAAATTACTTCGGTTTCTTTTCAAAACTTCTAAATTTCATTTAAAATTCTTCAAAATATTTCCAAACATTTTTCAAAAATTAAGTTCTGAAATAAAAAGTCAATAAAAATTTTTGCTGGAATTTTAGGGGAAAAATGTATCATTTTAAAATCTGTAAAAACTTCCAAATTTTATTTCAAAATCTTCAAAAATCTACATTTTGTTGAAAATTTTTTGAAATCTTTTCAAATTTTTATTGAATTTTTTTAAAACATCAAAATATCTTTTGATTATTCAAAGGTTTCCTAATATTTTTTTCGAATCTTGCCAAAAAAAAAAAAAAATTATTTTTGGAAATCTGCAGTATTCTTTTTCGAAAAATCAACAAAATGAATGAATGTCCAAGTAAAGAGTTGCATTTTTTACCAAAAACAATTGAATTTTCAACCCGAAAATAATAATTCTCAACGAAGTTAATTTCCAATTGAAGAATTAAATTTTCTACTAGATTGTGGAATTTTGAATAACATTAAAAATAAAAATAAATTGTGGGAAAACGACACAAGGTACGAAAAAGAAAATTTAATAGACTTAATTCAAGAAGATTAATAGAATTAAAGAAAGAGATAAAAATTGGTTAATAAACACTTTTTAATAGCACGCGTATTTTGTGTTTTATTCATTAAAAACAAGATGCAAAATAAAAAGAATTGTGCAGCCAAAAAAGATCAACATATTTTTTAATAATCACTATTAGTATTAAACATTAATGTATAAAATTTCACATTTTGGAAAAAATCGCGTGCGAAGTATGAGATACGTGAATGTGTTCGATAAAGCCGAAGGAGCTTTAACGAAAGAGAATTCACAATCTCCAACTGAAGGAGCTTTAACGAAAGAGAATTCACAATCTCCAACTGAAGGAGCTTTAACGAAAGATAATTAACAATCGCCAAATTACTGTTATCGATGAATTTACTTGCTTTTAAAAAATGGTATTACCCTATTATTCCCCTATTTTGGTGAAAAATAACCATATTTCCCCTATTTTGAGAACATTTTGTTCTGTGATGTCTGTTGATTATTCTTTCTCTCCTATTTTGATAATTACTCATTACATTTTTCTAATAAGTAATCAAGTTTTACAAACCATACAGTATAGGATTTTTTTATTTCCTACTTCCGAGCAACAGTGAAAAGTTGTAGTAAGAGGGATGAAAAACTTTAAATCCGGCTTATGAAATATTTAATCAACTCAGAACGCCTTAAGCTTAAATCGTTCTTTTTCAACTTATCATTCCTTACTTTGCTTTTATCGTTGTGCTCGTAGGGAGAAGCTCACCTATTAAAACTAACTTGAATAAAAGTTCAACTTTATGTAGGCTGGAGCAGTTCTTATCAGCAAGAATTATTGACTAAAGTTTAAAAAAAAAGGTTTAGCAAGTTATGAGAATGGATAATCGAAGAGTTTATTCAGTTTTATAAACCAATGGAAAAAAATTATAGTTTAAAGAGAAAAATACTGAAAAATCAAATCGACGAAACTAAAACATATTTGAAAAAAGTTGAAAAATTCTTACAAAAAAAAAAGATTTTCTTGAAAAACTTAATTTTTCGATTTGAATCAAAAATGTCTTTCTTCTTTTTAATTTATCTACTTTTTGGAAAGCTTATTTTTGTTCGGAATCTTCAAAAATGTAACCTAAAAAAATGTGAAAACTTTAAAATTCTCAACTTATTGTTAAATAGTTTAAACATTTATAAATATATCTGAAATTTGGAAATCTTCTACATTCTTTCTCCAAAATCATATTTTGGACAAAATCGAGTGCGAAGCACAAGATACTCAGAATGTATTCGATAAAGCCGAAGGAGCTTTAACGAAAGAGAATTCACAATATTCAAATGAAAGTTGTCGATGATTTGATCTCTAATTTTAAAAGGTCTGTAAATGTGGAGGAAGTACAAAGACCTTGCGCGAAGCACGATTTATATATATATATTATTAAGCGCGAATTCCAACAGAATTTATTTTTTTAGTTTTCCAAATTTCTTAACAAATATTTTTGTTGAAATAATTCATTATTATTTGCAATAATATTATCTTAGAATAATGCTAGAAAATTGCAGTTTCTTCAAAGATTTTCAACTTTTTGTCCAATTTCCAATCAGAGTGAGGCGAATAATTAACTAAATAAACAAATTAATTCTTTTGAAGTTTCTATCCAAAAAAATTTTCAAATGAAAAAATATCTTCATGGGATTTGAGAAATAATATTTATATGTTATAATTTTTTATCTGGTATAAAGCCGTGAAAGCGAGTTTTTACCGTTTAAAATAAAAAATGAAAACAAGTTTTTCAAGAAAACGAAATGGGATTTAAAATTATGAACTTTTCAAAAATTAAAAAATTATGCATTTTTGTTGGAATTTGGCCACTGAAAAATTTTGTTCTTGCAACTTTTTTTGATATCTCGCTTCAGTTTTGATAAAACGTAAGTATTTCTTTTTTCGCAAATAAAAATATATTTTTTCAAAAACGTATCCCGCGAAGATTTTGGTTTTTTCATAAAGTAGTGTATTATTTGCTTGAGAATTCGAGTATTTGTTGAAAAATAATTTTTTTATTGGAAATTTATAAATTTGGGTGAAAAACTCAACTGAAGCATTGGTTGCAAATTCAACTTTTTTTTTAATTCCTCGTCTTTGGTTCAAAAATTCATCTATTTTAGTGCACATTTAGTTCATGTAAAAATATGAAACTGTTTGGTTAAAAATTAATTTAAAAAAATGTAATTATTCCGTTGGAAATTAAATTTGTTGCTGAAAATTTATATTTTCGGGTTGAAAATTCAATTGTCTAGTAGAAAATTTTTCCTTTTGGTTTAAAAATTTCTCTTTTGTTTAAAATGTAATCATTTTTGGTAAGAAATGCAACTCTTGGCTGAAAATTATTTTATTTTGTTGAAATTTCATTTTTGGATGGAAATTAATCTGATATAATTTAGGGTTCAACTATTTTGTGATAATTACATTTTTTGTTAAAAATTCATATTTTTGGGTGGAAAATTAATCTAATTTGGTGGAGGCTTCAACTATATTATTTTTTGACAATTTTTTTTTTAGTTGAATTCAGTTTGTTGTAAATTAATTTTGTTGTTGTTTCAAAATCATTTTTTAAACTAAACATTTAAATCTTGCATTATTGGTTAAAAAATTATCTTTTTTAGTTGCACATTCAAGTGTTTGTTAAAAAATGTATGTTTTGTATTGAAAATTCGTGTTTTGGTAGAAAATTAATCGTTTTTGTTGAAAATCCAACTCTTTTCTTGAAGAATCATTTATTTTATTGAAAAGTCATTTGTTTAGTCCAAAATTCAACTGTTTTATTAAAAATTCGTATTTTTTATAAAAAAAACTTATTTTTGCAGATGAGTCATCTTTCTTGGTAAAAGATTCTTTTTCTTTTTATTGAAAATAAATTTTTTTGTTGGAAATTAAAACTGTCTTTTTGATTGAAAAAAAACTTTTTTGTTGGAAATTCAACTCTCTTTTTGACGAGAAAATTCAACAATTTGATTTAAATTATTCTGACTTGATTGAGGCTTCAACTATTTTGTTAAAAAACCATTTATTTTGTTAAAAATTGATCTTTTTAGTCAAAAATTTAGCTGTTTTGTTGAAAGTTAATTTTTTTATAGAAAATTCTTTTTTTTTAGATAAGTCATCTTCCTTGGTTGAAAATTCATTTTTCTGGATTGAAAATTCAACTATCTTTTTGAAAATGAAACTATTTTTAAACAGTTTATTTTTATTGTTAATAATATTCTTTTTGAATAATATTAGAAAATTGCAGTTTTTTCAAAAATTTTCAAATTTTCTCCAATTTCCAATCAGAGTAATAATTAAATAAAGTTACCAAAAATAATTGTTTAAACAATTTATTATTATTTTAAATAATATTATCTTTGAATAATTTTATAAAGTTGCGGTTTTTCTGAAATTTTCCACTTTTGGTTAACTTTTCACTTAATTAGTAAAGTAATAATAAATTTAAGTTCATAAAATTAATTGTTTAAACAATTTATTATTGTACATAATTATCTTTTCGTAGATAATTGCTAGAAAGTTGCAGTTTTTTCAAAATTTTTAATCTTTTTCAACTTTTTACTGAGTGAGTTTATAATGAATGCAAGTTAGGAATAAATAATAAATATTATTAACAATTTTGACAAAAGGCTCTTAGTAGCTACTTCAAGGAAAATTTAGATTGATTATGATCCATATAGAAAATTAAAGAATATTTTAAATATCTGTTTTTTTTCCTCAGAAAAATATATTCACAGAAAAGAAAGAGATTTTTTTAAATATTCTTCTTTCTAATGTTTATTTATTATTTGTTCATAACTAAAAGGGCAAATAAATGTTAAGCATTTTAGAAAAACCTGCAGCTTTCTAGCACTTATCTAAGAGAAGATAGTTATAAACAATAATAAATTGTTTAAACAATTGTTTTTATTAACTTGCATTAATTATTACCTCACTAAGTGAAAAGTGAACAAAAAGTTAAATTTTTTTAGAAAAAACCGCAACTATCTGGCATTAATATAGATGAAGATAGTTATAAACAATAATTATTTGTTTAAACAATTATTTTTGATGAATTCAAATGATTATTAAGTCACTCCAAGTGAAACATGCACAAATAGTTAACAATTCCAAAAAAATCGCAACTTTCTACCATTAGGCAAATAGAATATTATTAACAATAATAATGAATTGATTAAACAATTATTTTGCTGAACTTGAATTAATTATTACTTCACTCTCATTGAAAAATAGAAAAAAGTTTTAAAATTGAGAAAGAAACCGCAACTATCTGGTAATTATATAAAATAAGATAGATATAAACAATAATGATTTGTTTAAACAATTCTTTTTGCTACATTAAATCAAATATCAACTCACTTCAAGTGAAAAGTGAACAAAAAGTTGAAAATTATTCAAAGATAATATTATTAACAATAATAAGAAATTGATTAAAATTTATTTTTGTTAGCTTCGATTAATTATTACTTCGCTCTAAGTAAAAAGTGGACAAAAAGTTAAAAAATTTAGAAAAGACCGCCACTATCTAGTATTTTTATGCAAGATAGATATAAGCAATACAAATTTTTTCAAACAATTATTTTTACAAAATTGAATTAAATATTAACTCACTTCAAGTGAAAAGTGGACAAAAAGTTGAAAATTTTAGAAAAACCCGCAACTAATAGCATTATTCAAACTGAATATTATTAATAATAATAATATTTCGTTTACGCAATAATTTTTGTTAACATTAATTAACTATTACCTCCCTCTAATTCAAAGTTGGACAAAAAGTGGATAATTATCGAGAAAACCTCGACTTTCCAACTCTATTCTAATAGAAAATTACTAAAAACATTAATAGATTGTTTAAAAAAATTTTGTCGACATCTCATCACCAATACAAAGTAGTATTTTATGTATTAAAAACAATCTGCTACACAAAAACCGCAAAAAAATTATAATTAGCGCCAAAACTCGCAAACCCCATTTTTTCACTTATGGGGGTTTTTTGGGACCCCATAAAACTAACTTATGGGGATGATATTTAGAAAGTAACTCAAATCATCTAATATTGACGATTCTGAACGAAATTTACAAAAACGTCTTTTTTTGTGGATTCAAAAAAAAATTCCAGGCGATATGCATAAAAATTCGAAAAACAAAATTTTCAATGCATTTTCGGACTACATTAATCTCCATAGGAAGTCTAAAAGACACTCGAGATGATCCTTTAGAGCATTAGAGTTCAAGCGTGACTTGAATGCTACACTATGTTGCTTCCTTTGAGCCAGTTTGCAGCTCAAGACTTCCAAAAATGCTTGCATCGAATCCGTGGAAATGTTTATGTTAATCTTGAATCGCGTTACACATACGAGACTTGTTGGATTGGCACTATGACGGTTTATGTAACGTTTAGAATACTGCTTCCATCAGAAAATTTAAAATTCAGCATTAATTCTTTGTTGGAAGGCAGAAATTGTGTATTTTATGGTAATCCTTGAAAGGTGATGGTGAGGTCATATCATATGGAGTGAGACCATGGGTTTTACAACCTTTACAAGGACGGTAATCCTTAGGTCGTAAAGCTACCGCATAATAGTCTAGTCTTGTTTCCTGGGTCGTGTTTTTCTTCCAACATTATATTCGCTATGATATGATGTCTAAACATGCAACGGATGCAATTTGTTTTATTAAGGCTTGCTGCAAACCAATTATTTTTAATATCAACAAATAAAGCAAAGAGATGACACTTTAACTTTTTTTTTTGAGATTTTAACCACACAGTTTATATCTTGTCGTTTCACCGTAGTCTTTTTATACTTATGTATTTACGGAACAATTAGGGATCATTCAATAACTACTACATTACGCCCGGAAGAGGGGGGGGGGTTAACAGGTTTTGTGGCGATTTGTGATGTAGGGGAGAGGGGTTAACCCAGAATACGTGGTATGTCCAGAAAGTATCCTTTACGTTATACCAGGAGAAAAAGTTAATTAGAAGATGTTGGGTTTTGTTGGTATACTGGTTTATCAGCATAGCACGAATCACCAACGATTTTGCAGTTGTTCTAAATACTTAATAGACTCCATTCTCTTAGACTGTTGACAATTTCTCTATTTTCAATCTCTTGAAAGAACCCATCTGTATAATTGATTTTTTCCAATGCTGTATCTTCTCCCAACCGTGTTGTATGATTAGCTAATGCTAACTGATGTTGACAAGGTAAGAATTTAAGTAGATGTTGGAATTTTTGGCATACTGGTATATATATATATATACTGGTATAAGGATTTACAACAAAATCCAACATCTTCTAATGCAATTCTTACCTGCTCATCATCAATTATCATCAGCTAGTCATACAACATGGTTGGAAGAAGATACAACAATAGAACAAACCAAATATACAGATCGGTTCTTTCAAAGGATTGAAAATAGAGAAACTGTCAACAGTCTAAGAGATGGACCACTATACCAACGAAATCGAACCCCATCTAATTGAAACCCTTAGCTGGTCGACATAAATCAACATTACCTAATCACACCACACAGTCGAAAGAAGATACAACAATGGAACCAACCAAATAACCAAATGGGTTCTTTCAGAGGATTGAAAATAGAGAAATTGTCAATAGTCTAAGATGGCCCAGTATACCAACATAATTCAACATCTTCTAATGAAATTCTTACCTGGTCAACATTAATTAACATCAGCTAATTATAAGACACAGTCGGAAGAAGATAGAACAATAGAACAAACCTAATATACAGATAGTTTCTTTCAAAGGATTGAAAATAGAGAAACTTTCAACAGTCTAAGAGATGGACCACTATATCAACGAAATCGAACCACATCTAATTGAAACCCTTAGCTGGTCGACATCAATCAACATTACCTAATCATACCACACAGTCGAAAAAAGATACAAAAATGGAACCAACCAAATAACCAAATGGGTTCTTTCAGAGGATTGAAAATAGAGAAATTGTCAATAGTCTAAGATGGCCTACTTTCCAACCGAGCAATTCACGCCTACCTCGAAAGGGAAACGGCTTAATGATATAATAATAATAATAATAATAACAAGCTAATTACTTGGTTCACCTAAATTACTCCGAATTATCTGGATTACAATAGAATTACCCTGGATTATATATGGATTACTGTGTATTATAAGTGGATTACTTGGATTATCTAAACTACTCTGAATTATCTGGATTACAAATGGATTACTCTGAATAACGCCGGAATGCAAGTGGATTACTCTCGATTACTACGCGTTAGAACTTGATTACTCTAGATTACAAGTGAATTACTATGCTAATAAGTATAGATTAGCTAGGATTGCAAGTGTATTTCTCCGATAACAAATGGATTTCCCATAATTACAAGTGGATTACTCCGATTTACGTCGTATTACAAGTGAATTATTCGAATTATACTTGATTATCAGTGCGGATAACCGAGCGGTCCAGCTGATTAATAGAGTTATTTCCCCCTCTATCAATCTGAATTTGTGTTCATATTTTTCAATCCCTATTTTTCTATCCAAGTGAATCCTTGTTTTAGTTGTTTAATCTATTCTGCGATATAAGTCAACCCTATTCGTTTGAATTCTTGTCTTCTAATAAGACAAAGCTAAGGTTATCGGCAGGGTAGGAGCCATGAGCAGAAATAAAAACATAACAAATAAAGCTAACATTGCAATATATAATTCTTTACTTGCACGCACTGTGCTGTACGGTAGCGAGACCTGAACCGACCAAGAAAAGGATAAGAGTAAAGTTAACGCGGTTGGCATGAAATTCTTGCGGAAGATATACGGTAAAACGCTAATGGACAAAGTCAGTAATGAGAGGATTCTCAAAGAATGTGTTGTAGAGGAAACACTGTTTGATAAGAGCAAAATAAATTTGTTGAGATTGTTTGGGCATGTTGAGAGAATCAAAGATGAACAACTGGCGAAACAAGTATATCGAGTTAAGGTAAATGGTAGCGAAGCCAGAGGTGGCCCGAGGAAATAATGGTTGGAATTTGTGATTGGGACCCTAATTCGAAAAGATATAAAAAGCTATAGAAACACAAGAGCTTGCATGGGGAAATTCCTGGACATAAAGGAAGCTACAGAGCTACGCCAGGACAAAAATGTGTCCTGGGTAGGAAAGTGGGATAGGAGCCATTACTAGAAATAAATAATTAACAAATGAAGCTAACATTGCAATATATAATTCTTTACTTGCACGCACTGTGCTGTACGGTAGCGAGACCTGGACCGACCAAGAAAAGGATAAGAGTAACGTTAACGCGGTTGGCATGAAATTCCTGTGGAATATATGCGGTAAAACGCTAATGGGCAAAGTCAGTAATAAGAGGATTCTTAAAGAATGTGGTGTAGAGGAAACACTGTTTGATAAGAGCAAAATAAATTTGTTGAGATTGTTTGGGCATGTTGAGAGAATGAAAAATGATCGACTGAAGAAATGAGTATATCGAGGTAAGGTAAATGGTAGCTAACCCAGAGGTAGCCCGAGGAAATAATGGTTGGAATTTGTGATTGGGACCCTAATTCGCAAAGATATAAAAAGCCATAGAAACACAAGAGCTTGCATGAGGAAATGCATGGACATAAAGGAAGCTAAAGACAGGTCAAGTCAGGACAAAAAAGTGTCCTGGGTAGGAAAGCAGGATAGGAGCCATTACTATAAATGAATACGTAACAAATAAAGCTAACATTGAAATAGATATGTGTGTGTGCGTGCGTGCACTGCGCTGTACAGTAGCGAGACTTGGACCTACGAACAAAATGATGAGAGTGAAGTTAACGCGGTTGGCATGAAATTCCTGCGGAATATATGCGGTAAAACGCTAACGGACCAAGTCAGTGATGAGAGGATTCTCAAAGAATGTGGTGTAGAGGAGACACTAGTTTACATATGTGAAAGAAATTCGTTAAGATGGTTTGGGCATGTTGAGAGAATAAAAGTAGAACGATTGGCGAAATAAGTATATTCAGGTGAAGCGAATGGTAGCATATTCAGAGGCAGACCGAGGAAAGAATGGTGGGAATGTGCGGATGAGACTCTAAGGCGAGAAGATATAAAAAGCCATAAAAACACAAGAGCTTGGCTGATAAGATGTATGGACGTAAAGGAAGCTAAAAATGTATGCCAGGACAGGAAACTGTGGAGAAAAGTACTTTACAAGAAATGTGTGATGACGAGTGTCAGCGGAGTGAGAGACGCCTGAAACGAACAATCCTGGATACTAATGAGCCCTCTTGGAAAGCTTTACTCGTAAGTAAATCTCTACACGAGGGAGTAATTAGAGCGAAAACTATGGATCTTTCTATGGGATTATCAGTCGGTTCGCATCTTTTTTGTGATCTACGGCCTATGTCATATGATTACTTTGTGAAGCTCTTCACCTGGGGTGATTGCAAGAGAGACTGATCAGCAACAGATTTCGGAGCGGTGTTGCGGTGAGAATGTGTCCCTCAAATAAGCAACTCGGGAATTCTAGATTGATCCAAAATCCTATCCTCCTCCTACACTTCCCTTTCTCAATTTTCTCATATGAATTCCTTGACCTTGATCCCCGACAGTATAACGAGGCTAGAACCGAGTGACTTACGCTCACCCTGAAAGGGATTCGGCTTAATGGTATGTGTAATAATAAAATTGATCGTCATCGTCGGATGTCGGGGGGGGGGGGGCAAAATTGATGACGTTTACGGAGGGCCCCCCAGTCTGCCTTAACTTGCAACCTATAGAGACGAATAGAAAAACATGGATAGAAAACGATAGACATCGAAAAATGTCTATCTTTTAGAATCTTTCTGCTTCCAGCAGTATGGGGAGCAAGTTGCAAACTAAGGAAGCAATAAAAAAACGAGTCAAGTACTTGGAAGGGTTGCAATGGGTTGCAAGTTGCAGGCAAGCAGGCAGGCAACTTCCCGGATAGGATCCGCCGAGAACTGACACGGCCGAGAATGTATCCTTCTCTTTCACATAGATACAGGGTTGTTGGAACGGGGACGGGGCCGTTGACCCCAACGTTCCCGCTCCCACACCGCATTACGTCAGACTACTCAACTCCAACTCCCATTTTACCTCGTATCGTGCCAGTCCGTCCTTCCTTCCTCCAGCTCCAAGCCAAGGTCCCCATTTTCGAGCACTAGGGGGTTATTTTAACATTCTCATTTTCTCAATTCTTAATTCTGATCCTTCCAACTTGAAATCTCCAGTAAAATACTCGCACACCTCCTCCATTTCCTTAGGGGCGCCCATAAACTATGTTACCGATTTTGGACTATTTTTACCCGCCCCCAACCCCTCGAAAAGTAACTTAGCCCAAAATTCTCTCAAAGCAGGAGAAATAGGGTTGTTTTTCACGAAAATAGGGGGAGAATGGTGGAGATAAGCTTTCGAGTCGAAATATATTGCATTTTCAACAAAATAGTTGAATTTTCAACCAAAAAATATTTTCCACCGAAAGAGATGAATTTTCAATCCGGTGCAATCCGTTTCAAACGGTTGCATTAACAACCAAATGGTTGAACTTTCAAGCAAGAGGGGCGAATTTTCAAAAAAAATGGTTTAATGTTTAATTCAATTGTTGAAAGTTTGAGCTAAAAATGAAATCCAATTTAAATGATCAATTTTCTACCAAAAATAAAAATGAATTTTTTTTAAGTAGTTTAATATTACCAATTACCACTAATTATTACCAAGCAATTCAGTAATTGAATTCTCTACCATAGCAGGTTAATTTTCATCCCAAAAAGACGAATTTTCAATAAAAAAATTTTCAACGAATTTTTTAAAAAACAGTTAACTCTTGAACACGAAAAGATAAATTTTCAACAAAAACGTTCATTTTCAATCCAGAAAAATTAATTTTTGACCAAATATAGTTGAACTTTAAACCGCAAATAGTTAAATTTTCAATCTACAAAGAGGAATTTTCAAGAAAAAAAATTAAATTGTCAAGCCAAAAAGATAAATTTTTTACAAGACAATTGAATGATAAAAAATGTTAATTTTCAAGTAAGAAAGATGAATTTTCAATAAAAAAATGACTTTTATACCAAAAAGATGAAATTTCGACCCAAAAAGATTAATTTTACAAAATAGTTTAATTTTCAACAAAATAATTTAACTTTTAACCCAAATAGTTAAATTTTCAATCTACAAAGAGGAATTTTCAAAAAAATAATTAAATTGTTAAGCCAAAAAGATAAATTTTTTAGATGACAATTAAATTATTTAAAAAATGTTAATTTCTAACTAAGAAAGACGAATTTTCAATAAGAAAAGATTAGTTTTCAACCAAAGAAGATGAATATTTAAGAAAATAATTAAATTTTCTACAAAATAGTTGAATTTTCTACCTTCAAGAATGAATTTTCAACTAAGAAAAGTAATTTTCTACCAAAAGAAGAATTTCAAACAACACACGTGAATCTTCAAAAAATACTTGAATTTTCAACTAAAAAGATCAATTTTCAACCAAGAACTATCTACCAAAAACTAGAAAATATTTTTAGTTAAAAAAATTAATTCTCAACTAAAAAAACTAATTTTCATCAAAATAGTTCAATTTTCTATCAAAGAGATGAATTTTCACTAAAATGATGAATCTTCAACAAAAAAATAAATCTTTAACCAAATTTTTGAATTTGGAAGATAATAAGACAATATTCTAAAAAAGTCCCATCTTGAACCCGACAATATAAATTTTTAATAAAAAAGTTAAGTTTTAATCAAATAATTGCATTTTCGACCAAAAAAGAAGTCTCAACTAAGAAAATTAGTTTTCTACCAAACAAGACGAACTTAGAAAAAAATACATCAATTTTCAACCAAATAGTTGAACTTTCAACTTGAGAAGATCAATTTTTAATAAAAAATGGAATTGTTTTCCATTTTTAGATAAAAAATTAATTCTCAACTAAAAAAAAAATTCAACGAAATAATTAAATTTTTAACCAGACATGAATTTTCTCTAAAACAACAAAAATGAATTTTCCACAAAAGAGTTTATTTTCAAAAAAATTTTGAAATGTTTGAACCGAAAAGACTAATTTTCTACAAAATAGTTCTCTTTTCAAACCGAAAATATGAATTTTTATTTAAATGATGAATCTTCAACGAAAAAAAAAATGCATTTTTAAAAAGTAGTTTAACTTTATACTAAGCAGTTGATTTTTCAACAACAAAAAAATAAATTCTCAATGAGACATGTAATATAGTTGATATTTCAACGAAAAAATATTTTAATTTTAAATAAAATTTAGTTGAATTCAACCGAAAACACGAATTTTCAACAAAACAGTTGACTCTCAAGCCCAAAAAGATACATTTTCAACAAAAAAGTTTATTTTCAAACCAGAAAACCTAATTTTTAACAAAATAGTTGAACTTTAAACCGCAAATAGTTAAATTTTCAATGTACAAAGATGAATTTTCAACCAAAGCGTTGAATTTTCAATACAAAAATTAAACTTCAAACAAAAATAGTTGAACTTTCAAATAAATAGTAAAATTGTCAAGCCAAAAAGATGAATTTCTTAGAAGACAATTGAATTTTCAAGAAAAATGTTAATTTTTAACGAAGAAATATGAATTTTCAATAAAAAAAGATGACTTTTCTACCATAAAAGATGAAATTTCGATCCAAAAAGATGAATTTTACAAAAGAGTTTAATTTTCAACAAAATAGTTGAACTTTTAACCAAATAGTTGAATTTTCAACCTGCATAGATGAATTTTTAACCAAATGATCGAATTTTCAAACAAAAAAGTTCAGTTTAACCAAGAAAAAGGAATTTTTAACCAAGAAAGACGACTTTTCTACCAAAAAGGGTGAATTTTCTATCCAAAAAGGCATGTCGAACAAATTAAGTTGAATTTTTAACCAAAAAAAGATGACTTTTAAAAAAAATAATTAAATTTTCAACAAAATAGTTTAATATTATACCTACAAGAATGATTTTTCAAATAAAAAAGACGAATTTTAAACCAAGAATTTCCTACCAAAAAGACAAATTTTTAACAAAATACATGAGTTTTCTACTAAATAGTTGAACTTTCAACTGAAAAAGGTATATTTTCGATAAAAAATGGAATGGTTACATTTTTAGATAAGAAAATTAATTCTAAAAAAAATGAATTTTCAGCAACATATTAAAGTTTTCTATCAAAGAGATGAATTTTCACGACAAAAAGACGAATATTCTCCAAAAAAGTTCGATTTTCAACCCGAAAATATGAATTTTCAATAAAAAAGTTAATTTTCAACCAAACAGTTGCATTTTCAACCAAAAAAGAGGAAATCTCAAAGAAGAAAATTAGTTTTCTAGCTAAAAATACGAATTTTCAACTAAAAAATATAAATTTCTAACAACAAAAAATTTTAATAAAACAAACGATTTTTCAACAAAATAGTTAAATTTTCAATTAAAAAAATGTTTGACAAAGTGGTTCAACTTTATCCAAGTGGTTGCATTTTCAATTTTTAATAAATATAAGGCATATCCATGAAATAAATGGCCAATGAATAAATAAAACGTTAAATTTTAAATCGAAGTGAATCGGTCGCTATCGGAAATGGACAATGATTGTGGATTAACTAAGGCTTCAGACCTATTCAAATGTTCCAATCTATTCTTTCTTTCTGGGTAGATAAACGTTCCTCAGGAACGCTGATCAATCTCTTCAGCAATCACCCCTGGTAAAGAGCTTCACAAAGTCATCATAGAACAATTTAAATTCCTTCCTGATTTAAGAACAGTTTGGCTACTTTCCTAACTTTAAAGCTTTTAAGTGGATGCCTTCTAATTTGGAAATTGTATAGTTAAATCATTTCTTTGCGGCGTTTCAACATGAACCATTTTTAAATATCACTGCTGCTTCCAAATAAGGAAACTGTTAAATGTTTGTTTTTTCAAATAAGCACATTACTATAGTTTTAGATCAAGAACAAAGAGTGACTATCGTTTTCCCAGGGAATCTTGATTATCCGAGATTCCGATAAGGTAACCGCGCAGAAGGAAATCTTGTATCGTTTGATAAGGTTTCAGGTCATGTGTATTGTTTGGCTGGTGTAAGATATACCCACCCAGTTCACACATCAAGTACAATTTTTTTCAGTATTTTTTCCCAAATGAAATTATTTTTCGATACCAATAAGGTCAGGGGAAATCTGGGAATCAGGGAAAAGTCAGGGATTTTCAAAAAAAGCTTGGAAAATTCAGGGAATTCCAGTAAGAAGCACTTGGGCTGCAAAACAGTAACTTTTAACCACTTTTTTCTCAGATCACATTTTAGTCAGTTTTTTTAAAGATAAAAGCACTTATCAAAATGAGAATATCCCTGTAGTCACTTTTCTGTCAATAAATTAACCCATGGATTAAGCACTATTGAATTCAGGTGCTAGACCTATTTCTGAATTTTCCTGCATTCTTTTGCAATTTTTTACGGTATTTAAAATTTGTTTAAATTCATTTCAATCATTTGAATGGATTTTAAATATTTTACGGCATTTTAAAAGAATCCAAGGAATCTTCAATTGATTTCAGTAAATTAATGGGAATTTGAAGGATTTGAAATATTTTTAGATATTTTAAAAACATTCCAAGTCATACTTTAAGAGCTTTCAAATGTTTAAAGGGATTTCAAGGACTTTAAATGTTTTAGGGAATTTAAAAAAATTCCAAGGAATTTTAAATTTATTTCAGTATTTTAATGGGATTTCAAAGGATATGAAATATTTTAGGGAATTTTGAAATATTCCAAGAAATTTTTAATTGATTTCGATTATTTCAAAGGATTTTGACATATTTTTGAGTATTTTAAAACATTACTAGTAATTTTAAGACCTTTCAAATGTTTAAAGGGATTTCAAGGACTTTATATATTTTAGGGAATTTAAAGAAATTTCAAGGAATTTAAAATTTATTTCAGTATTTTAATGGAATTTCCAAGGATATGAAGAATTTGAGGGAATTTAAAAATATTCCAAGAAATTTTTAATATATTTTGATTATTTCAAAGGACTTTGAAATATTTTTAGGTATTTTAAAACATTACAAGTCATTTTAAGAGCTTTTAATCATTTAAAAGGATTTCAGAGGATTTGAAATGTTTTAGGGAATTTTAAAAAAATCAAAGAAATTTTACATTTATTTCAGTATTTTAATGGGATTTCAAAGCATATGAAATATTTGAGGGAATTTAAAAATATTCCAAGAAATGTTTAATTGATTTCAATTATTTTAAAGAATTTGAAATATTTTTGGGTATTTTAAAACATTCCAAATCATTTTAAGATCTTGTAAACATTTAAAAGGATTTCAAAGGATTTAAAATGTTTTAGGGCATTTTAAAAGATTCCAAAGAAATATTTTTGGTTAATTGAAAATATCCCAAGTCATTTTAAGAGCTTTTAAACATTTAAAAGGATTTGAAAGAATTTGAAATATTTTTGGGATTTTTACAATATTCCAAGGAATTTTTATATGGATTTCAGTATTTTAATGGGATTTCAGAAGATATGAAATATTTGAGGGAATTTAAAAATATTCCAAGAAATGTTTAATTGATTTCAATTAGTTTAAAGGATTTGAAATATTTTTGGGTATTTTGAAACATTCCAAATCATTTTAAGATCTTGTAAACATTTAAAAGGATTTCAAAGGATTTTAAATGTTTTAGGGTATTTTAAAAGATTCCAAAGGAATATTTTTGGTTAATTGAAAATATCCCAAGTAATTTTAAGAGCTTTTAAACATTTAAAAGAATTTGAAATATTTTAGGGAATTTTAAAAGATTCCAAGGCATTTTTTTTATGGATTTAGGTATTTTAATGGGATTTCAAAAGATATGAAATATTTTAGGGAATTTAAAAATATTCCAAGAAATTTTTAATTTATTTCAATTATTTCAAAGGATTGGAAATATTTTAGGGAATTTTAAAAGATTCCATGGAATTGTTCATTGATTTTAGTATTTTAATGGAATTTCAAAAGATATGAAATATTTTAGGGAATTTAAAAATATTCCAAGAAATTTTTAATTAATTTCAATTATTTCAAAGGATTTGAAATATTTTTAGGTATTTGAAAACATTCCAAATCATTTTAAGAGTTTGTAAACATTTAAAAGGATTTCAAAGGATTTTAGATGTTTCAGGGAATTTAAAAAGATTCCAAAGAAATATTTTTGGTCAATTGAAAATATCCCAAGTCATTTTAAGAGCTTTTAAACATTTAAAAGGATTTCAAAGGATTTGAAATATTGTAGGGAATTAAAAAAAATTCCAAGAAATTTTTAATGGATTTCAGTATTTTAATGTGATTTCAAAAGATATGAAATATTTTAGGGAATTTTAAAATATTCCAAGAAATGTTTAATTGATTTCAATTATTTCAAAGGATTTGAAATATTTTTGGGTATTTTAAAACATTCCAAATCATTTTACAAGCTTTTAAACATTCAAAAGGATTTCAAAGGATTTGAAATATTTTAGGGAATTTCAAAAGATTCCAAGGAATTTTAAATTGATTTCAATGATTTAATGGGATTTCAAAGGTTTCGAAATATTCAAATGTATTTTAAAACATTCGAAGGTATTTTCAAGAGATATAAACAATTTCAAGGGATTTACAAGGATTTGAATAATTTTATGCGATTTAAAAAACTTTGCATGCGGATTTCCAGAATTTTGGAAGGTACGAAGCAATTTTATAGGACCTATAAGGGTTTAGGATATATACAAAAATTCCAAGGGGTTTTATAAGATTCTCAAGGATTTAAGTGATTTTAAGAGATTTTAAAAGCTCTCAAGGAATTAAAAATATTTGTAATATAATTAATAATTAATATAATTAATATAATTTAAAAATATCATCAGATTTCATGTAAGTTCAATGGATTTGACCATATTATAATGGATTTTTTTTTATAACTTCCAAGTAATTTTGACGAGCTTTGCAAAATTGCAAGGAATTTGAAGAGATTGTAAAAGATTTTAAATACTTCAGGATATTTTAAAACATTCCAAGTCATTTTTAGAGCTTTGAAACGTTTAAAGGGATTTTAAAGGATCCGAAATATCTTAGTGTATTTTAAAAGATTTCAATGAATTTTTAATTGATTTCAGTAATTTAATGGGATTTCAAAAGATTTTGAAATATTTTAGGGTATTTTAAAACATTCCAAATTATTTAAGATCTTTCAAACCTTCATACCCTATATTTTAAACTATTACAAATTATTTTAAGAACTTTCGAACGTTTAAAGGGATTTCAAAGGATTTGAAATATTTTAGGGAGTTTTAAAATATTCCAAGGCATTTTCCAGATATTAAAAAAATGTTAAAGGATTTCCAAGAATTTGAATGATTTTTAGGGATTAAACAAATTTTCCACGGGGTTTTAAAGAATTTTGGTGGACATGGAGCGATTTTATAGGACATATAAGCTTTTAGGATATTTTATAAAGTTTCAAGGGATTTCAAAGGATTTGAAATATTTTAGGGAATTTTAAAAAGTTCTGATTAGCTTTTTTTAAGTATTTCAATAATTCAAAAGGATTTCAAAGGATTTAAATATTTTAAGGTATTTTAAAAGGTTTCAAAGCATCTTCAGGAGATTAAAAATCAAAGGATTTCCAATGATTTTAAGAGATTTAAATATTTTTCATGCGGTTGTATTGAATCTCCTCAAATTTCGGAAGATACGGAACGATTTTATAGGACCTGTAAGGTTTTAAGATATTTAAAAAGATTCCAAGGGATTTAAAAAGTTTTCCACGAATTTCAATGATTTTAAGGACTTTTAAAAGCTCTCAAGGAATTTTAACCAGTTTTGCAGGATTTTAAGCAATATTATCAGATTTCATGTAATTTCACGAGGTTTTATCATATTTTCATGGATTTCAAATAATTTATTCACAAGAATTGAGAAATTTCATAGGATTTCAAATATTTTCAACAAATTTCAAAATATTTTAAGGATTTCAAACAAGTTTAAAGGTTTAAGGGAATTTTAAAAAATTTGTAAGGGATTTCAAGAGATTGGAAAGGATTGGAACTATTTTAGGGTATTTTAAAAGATTACAAGGAGTTTTCAATTTATTTCAGTAATTTAATGGAATATCAAAGGATTGGAAATACTTTGAGACATTCTAAGGATCCCAAGGAATTTTTAAGGGATTTAAAAAATTTCAAGGGATTTCCAAGGATTTTACTGACTTTAAGGAATTTACAAAAATTTTGATATGGAACGATTTTACATAAGGTTTTATGATATTTTAAAAGATTTCAAAGGATTTTATAAGACTTCCGAGGATTTCAATAATTTTCCAGAACTTTAAAAGCTCTCAAGGTATATTAATAATGTTGCAGGATTTCGAAATATTTTAGGGTATTTTCAAAAATACCAATGAATTTCCACGAGCTTCGAAGAATTGAAAGAGATTTCAAAAGATTTTTAAGGATTTAAAATATTTTAGGGCATTTTAAATGATTCTAAGGAATTTTAACTTGATTTTAGAAATTGAATGGAATTTCAAAGGATTTGAAATATTTTATGGAATTTTAAAAGGTTACAAGGAATTTTTAATTTATTTCAATGATTTAAAAGGATTTCAAAGGATTTGAAATATTTATCCTGAATTCTTTTAAGAGTGTACACTAGGGTGGTCCAAAAAACGCTTTTCACCCTAGAGAGCAAGCCCCCCCCCCCAAGTTTCCATTTCCGGAGAAAGAAAATCGCTAATTTTTTTTTTCGAAATTCGAATATCAACACGTGCCACCGGGCACTTCAAAATCCCATTTAATTAGCATGGGGAAATTTTGGATTTTCGAAAAATTGAACTCATACTTCATGGTTTGATCAAAACGTGACAAGTTTTTCAGAGATAGAAGAGGAGTACCTATGAAATAAAACCATACTATTAACTTTGATTTTCACCCCCCTCCCCCCACAGGGCCCCAAATATGACCCAAAAATAAAAAACAACATTTTTACGTTACTTTTTAGCAATTTACGTCGTCTTTTTCATAAAAATAATTACTAATGGATAATTTGAATATTTCCAATGACTTTTTAAACAATTTTTCATTTTTTTAACAAATGTAACTTATTTAAACAATTACTTATTTCCAAAAAATGTAAAAAATAATCGTATTTTATGATTGAAATGTGATAGTTTGTCATTGTTCGGACAAGTGAATTTTTCAAAAAACATGATGTAATTATTTAAACAATTACTTATTGTTTATTCTCAACATTTCTAAAAATTGACCGAGAGATGTCCAGTTTTTTGTCAAATTGGTATCCTATGCTACCTTTTGTTGAATAATTATATAATTTTGATACATATCTTTTGATGTTTGATAAATTTCTATTTGTTTAAACAATTTTGATTCGCTTTAGCAGTTTTTTTCTATATCTTTAAAAAATGAAATAAAATAAAATACATATAATTATTTTTCTGACTGTATAGTATATAGAAATAATATATTAACCATTTTTAATGGTTTGAAAAAATATAATTTGTCAAAACAATTCTTGTCATTGTTTATAGCATTTTCATTCGTTCAAGCAGTTTTCTATAAAAAAATGTCGACCAATAATATAAAATATTATACATAGAATTATTTTTGTAAATATATTTTTTGTATCTTCCAGTATGTCAGATTGATATTCATAAGACTTTCAAATGCTATAATGAAATATAATCTGAATCCATTTCTTATGCAGTCTAATTACAACTGTGATCACAAAATATTATTTTTTGGCCAAAGAAAATGTTTTTTTTTCTGATATCTGGAAACAGTTTTCTATAATTTTTTACTACTTTCAATAAGTACTGTTTTTGGTGAACCAATCAGATGCTCCGTGGGGATTCAAACAATCACGTCCATTTTTAATAGGTCTTCCAGCAGAAAATTTGAAACAAGTTTAACGCTGCATGTGTGAAATACAAAAATAACTTGAAAACAGTCTTATAAATAATCGTACAAAGCCAAAACAAAATCAGCGACACGTTTTAATATTTACAACGAATATGAAAATATAAAAAAGCAATCTCTTGAATCTCGAATCATAATTTACATTAGTGAATGTGTTTTTTATAATAAAATTATGATAAAAATGGTAAAAATATGAAGAAAGCAATAATAAATACACTTTCATAATTTAAATTTTATTATGACTTTTATGCTTCATTTAATAATGCGCCAAAAAAGATGTAAACCATCCATACTCAGTTTGATTATTATATTCGTTTAAACGAATGAAGAATAGTTAATATATTCTTTATATACAGTATACAGTCAGAAAAATAATTATATGTATTTTATTAGATTTTTTTTAAGTTAACGAATTTGTTTAAACAAATATAAATTCATTAAAAATTGAAAGAAATGTATCAAAATTATATAATTATTTAACAAAAAGCAGCTTGCGATACCAATTTGAGGAAAAGCTGGACATCTCTGGGTCAATTTTTAGAAATTTTGAGAATAAACAATAAAGTCATTTGAAATATTTAAATGGTCCATCAGTAATTATTTGCAAGAAATGGAGAACGGAAATTGCTAAAAAGTAACAATAATAAGTAAAAATGTAATTTTTTGATTTTTGGCTCATATTTGGGGCGCTGTGAGGTGGGGGGGGGGGTAAAGGTGGGTTAAAAATAAAAGTAATTAGTATGGTGTTATCCCATACGTAGTCCTCTTCCATCCCTAAAAAAGTTGGCACGTTTCGATCAAACCCTGAAGTATGAGTTCAATTTTTCCAAAATCCAAAATCCAAAATCTTGTGACATTTTGTGACACTTTGGTGACCTCCGCCCGCCCCTCAACCCCTGAAATGTCTTAAAAATGTTAAAAGCTCTTTAAATTCCTCCCTAATTTTAATTAATTATAATTGAAATCAAATTTAACATTAAAAATTTTGTTTGAAAAATCAAATTTAAATTATTATTAAATTATATTAATTAAGATTTCAAAGATTTCGGAAGGCTTCAAAATATTTCACAAAGATTTCAAAGGTTTCGAAAGAATTCAAAAAATTTCACAAAGGCTTGAAAGATTTTAGAAATATTTTCAAGATCTAAGCAAAACATTTCAGATTATTTCCACCTATAATCATTTAATTTTCCCCTACTAGTTTTAAATACGAAATATAAATTTAATTTAATATTACCGTCAATCGAACAGTGAATAATAAGTTAAAACTATTTCATGCTACTAGTATGATGATACTTTCAATTAAATTCCTTAGACATTTTTTTCATTTGAGGACATTACTATTATATTTTTGGTTCAAAGTTCATCTTTTTTAATTAGAAATGCTATTATTCTGTTGAAAATGAAATAGTTTGTTAAAATTATGAACATTCATCTCTTTGGTTTCAAATATAACTATTTCATTGAAAATTCATTTGATTTTTGGTTAAAAATTAGTTTTTATAACTGAAAACTTATCTATTCCATATCTGGTTGAATTTTTTTTTTAGTATAAAATTCAATTATTCGGGTGAAAATACACGTATTCTGTTCCAAATTTACCTTTTTTCAGGTTGAAATTCTATCTTTTCCGGCTGAAAATTCATGTATTTTGTTGTAAACTCGTCTTATTGATAGAAAATTACTCTTGTTTAAAAATTCATCTGTTTTGGTTAAAAATACAACTACTTGGATGAGAATTAATCTCTTTTGATAGAGGATTTAACAGTTTTCTTGAAGAGTCATCTTTTCTGACTGAATTCCACTACTTTGATTTCAAATTGAAACGTTTTTGGTTGATATATTAACTATCACATGTTCGGTTCAGAATTCTTTTTTTTTGTGTTCAAAAGTCAACTACTTGATTTAAGGTTAAACTACGTTTTTAATATATTTTTGTTGGGCTGAAGATTCATTATTTTAGTAAAAAATGTAACTATTTAGTAATAAATAAATTTTTTTTCAATTCATATTTGCAAATTGAAAATTCAACTGGTATTGTTGAAAATACAATTTCTTTTAAAATTTAATTGTTATATAAGAAAAATAAACTATTTAGTTAAAAGTTGAACTATTTTTATGAAAATTTAATTATTTTGTTGGGCAGAATGTATTTTTTTTTGTTTGCAAAAATTCATTTTTTTCTGAAAATTCAAATATTCTGTTTTTGGTTGAAAATTTTTTCTTTATAAGTGAAAATCATCATTTTAGCTGACGATTCGACTACTTTGCTAAAAATCCAACTTTTTCAACTGAATTATACTTGTTGGAAATTTCTAATTTATTAAAATTAGTTTTTCAAACTTAAAAATTGACGATTTCATTCTTAGTTGAAAGTTGATATTTTTTAGTTGAAAATTCAACTATGAAAATTCAACTATTTTGCTGGAAAATTAACTTTCTTGTTGAAAATTCTTTTTTTTTTTGTCGTTCCGAAAGTCAACTTTTTTCTAAACAATTGGACTTTTCAGCTTAAAATCGTAACTATTTTGTAAAAAAACTTGTCTATTTGCGTAGGAAATTATATTGTTTAGTGAATTCATCAATTTGGAGAAGGATTCATTTATTTTGTTAAAAATTCGTCTCTTTTTGTTGAATTGATCTAGTTGTTATTTTTTTTCTTGAAGCGTAATTTTTTAACTAAAAATGTAACTATTTCATTTTTTATTGAAAGCTTATCCTTTTTAGTAAAAAATTCAACTATTTGGTTGAAAATTCAGGTATTTTGTTGGAAATTAGTCCTTTGGTAGAAAATGAATATTCCTGGCTGAAAATTTATCTATTTGATAAAAAGATTCAACTGTTTTGTTGAAAGTTTCATTATTTTGTTGAAAATTCATGTATTTTTTTGAAAAATTAGTCTTTTGATAGAAAATTAATGTTCTTGGTGGAAGATTTAACTATTAGGTGAATGATTCAACCATTTTGTTGAAAGTTTAATTATTTTGTTGAAAAGTCACGTATTTTGCAGAGAATTTGTCTTTCGGTAGAAAATTAATCTTCTTAGTAAAAAATACTCATTCTTGGTTAAAAACTCATCTTTGTAGGTTGAAAATTCAGCTATTTGGGAAAAATTTCAACTATTTTGTTGGAAGTTTAAATATTTTATTGAAAATTCAACTCTTTTGTGAAAGTCATATTTTTCGGTCGAAAAGTCAACGCTTTTGTTGAAAACTCGTTCTTGTGCATTGAAAAATCATCTTTTCTGGTGGAAAAGTCATATTTTTTCATTAAAAATGAACCTCTTTCGGCAAAATATTTGGTTTTGTATTAATCAGAAGCCTTTTGAAATTCCACTAAATCTTTTTACATAAATCCTGTGAAATCATCAAAACTCGTTGAAATCTCCTAAGATTTCTCAAAATTTCAATAAATCCTTTGAAATCTTTTGAATTCTTCCTTTAAGATCCTTCGAAATTCCTGAAAATACTGCTGTCTCTCTTGAATTGAAATCCCGTGACTTCTTTTGAAATATTTCGAAATTTCTCCAAATCTCTTGAAATCCATTCAATTGTTTCGTAATTAACGGAAATCTCTCTCAATTGCTTAAAATCTCTCAAAATCGATAAAATTCTGTCAAAATTCTTCGTTATATTGAGTAAAAAATAAAAAATCTAACGGTGACTTGTGTGCCACCTGCAAAATGTTTAATTAACCATCAATGAATGCTTTTGCTTGAATTTTTTTAAACCTTCGTACTTTGAATTTATGTAATCATCGAAATTTTATTCTGAGAGGATGAGAAAATAAAATTTTAATGTAAATGAACCGAAGTTTTCAATATTTTAAACGCAAAGAAATATCTGAGAAAGT
Organism: Andricus grossulariae; assembly: GCA_011634705.1. NCBI lineage: Eukaryota > Metazoa > Arthropoda > Insecta > Hymenoptera > Cynipidae > Andricus > Andricus grossulariae. The sequence goes on from JAABKJ010000755.1 coordinate 71,336,233, forward strand.
TTGTTTTTCTAAAGAAAAGCTGGGTCGAGAAACCAGCTTGTCTTGTCAAGGCAAACCTTTTCCACTTACGCATATCGTTTGACAACAAACTCGACCTTTAAGTAGAAATGTTACTTTCAGCAAGACGAGTAATTTTTCGACATTTATTCAACTTCATCAGTTGATTTCATTTAACCAAAATTTGTTAAATTTAACACTTTTGATTAAATTATTCCAATATACACATATTCCATTAAGAATCAAAACAAGTCACATTGCAAAATATAGTAATCGCAAAGATAAATTTGAATACGTGAAAATTTGCATACTCTGGCTTGAAAATGTCTTAAATATGAAAACATTTGTATTAAAAATTATAAATAGGTAACTATCTATTGTTCAAATAAATAAATAATTAAATTACATAAGCTTTTTGAATATAGTTCAAAAGGTGTAACCCGTAAATAAATTAAACTAAACTAGTACAAAATTGTGAAAATTACCTTTTTACCTCGTAAAAACCATTGCCTGATCATTATGTACTTTATCTACTTTAGCAGCATCATTTCCCGCCTAAGCCGGTTTTGTAGCAGAAACAGGTGTTCATGGTAAGACATGTACGATACATTTTCAAATATTGATTTTAATGTATTCTGTTTACGATTTTACTGATTTTTTCAAGCAAAGAGCAATTATTGTTCAATAATTCACCTAGTTTTGGCTATTTTCAAAAAGTATTATACATTTTTTTTATAATTTCGTACTGACAAATAGGATAAATAGTGGTTTTTATAACAGGACTTTATGGCAGATTCAAACAATAATTTTCATTAACTTTGTATCTAGAATTAGCTTAGAAGAACAAAACAAAAGAACAAATAAAAATGTGTTTTTATTATTTGATTACTTTAATTTGATGAAAAATTTGTTTCAATTAAAAAACAGAGAATACTTTATTTTTCAGTTTGTCTGTAGAAAAGTATACTGTTTGAGTAATCCATTTTGAATAATCTATCATAAAACGTATTAATTCGATAACTATTTAAGTGTAACAACACTACCGTCGAAAAATAAATGAAATCCTACGTGTAATAAACTAAATTTGAAGACAAAATATCAATTTTATGAAAAGATATTGCAAAAACATAAAATTTCAATGTTTTAGATAAATTCGAATAACTCAAGAAATAATTATAATTTTCCAATGTTCTTCAGATCATTTTAAAGGTATGTCTCTATAGTGTTTTTCTAAATTATGAAGGTGCTTTGAAAAAACAACATTATTTATCATATTTTAATAATTTACAGAAAATTTTTTAAAATATCTCAATAATTTAGGAAAGTACTATGGATACGTACCTTCAAAAGAAGCCCAAAAACTTTTAAAAAATACAGTTACTTACAGATTTCTTCGAATTTTTTGATAACATCGAAACTTGATGTTTTTTTTTTTTTAATATCTTGTTAAGAAATTGACATTTTTCCTTAAAAATTGGCTCATACGACGATGAATTTTATTACCTTTTTGGTCCGATAACGAAAAAATGTTAAGGATCATATTATAAATAAAAATTAAGGCACTTTAACAAGAGCTCAATAACAGTAGTGTAGTTCAGATTATTGTTATGAAAATTAATTCTATTTTACTACAAAACTCCACAGTCTGACCATAACACAGCTGACCTACTTTAGAAACCCAATTTCCCTATTTAATACATTTTTCAGCAGAATAAGTTTTTGTTAGTCGGACATTTGATATTTTTGAATCTGAACTTCTCGGTTAGACTTTTAATAAATTATTACATTGTGATATCTATTTCTTGAACCTTTCCTGCAAAATAATTATAACTATCCTCATAAAATTCAATTAAATATATCTCAAAGAAAATACCTAAACTCTACAACCCCTATGTAGTCAGGTAAGGAGCAGAAAGAAACAAATGAAGAAGTGAAACGCAATACCTAATAGAGTGGAAGTTTCTTTAAAATTTGAGGCAGACATTTTTCCCTGTAAAAGAAGAAAAAACTCTCGATCCAATCAACGCGCTCTCGTCAGTGCCTCTTTTACATTTATTTTTTATTGTCTGCATCAAACTTAAACTTAAGTAGGCGTTCACGTTATTAAGCAAACTTCCTTCGGACTCACGTGCATGAATAGCCGTGGCATCCGGCAACCGGCACACTCTCCCGGGGGTCGGGTCGGTTAGAAGGAAAAAAAAGAAACAGATCAAGAAATAGGAAAAGCGGGAGGAAAAGGAAAAAACGAAACGGGAGAAGAGCTGTAGGTTCTTTCATTTCGGAGATGAAGATAAAGATTCACTCGCGCACAGAATATCGGAGGACTGAAAACGTTAATTTATTCGGTGGTAAAGGAGCATGAAGAAGAGAGAAAAAGGAAGAGAGAGAGAGAAGGAGAGGGAGTTGTACATCGTGAGAGATGAGAACCAAGAGCGTAAAAGAAAGGGTGGGGGTGAGGGGTTGCAAGAGAGAGAGAGAGTCGGATGTTGAGGAAAGAAGGGTGGCAAGAGGTGGGACAGGGGGGGTAGAGGGTTGCGAAGTCAAACCAAGGCCTCGGGCAATTTTTCTACGCCGCTCGTTTCGGAACTCTCGGGCTTCAGGAGTTTTCTGATTTTTTCTAATTAATTATCAGTATTGATTGGTTCTTCATTTGACTTTGTGAATGCCTACGGCCACAGAAGTAGAAATTCGAGTGGCCATTGTCCTTCTGGAAAATGTTGGAACAGTTCAGGTCCTATTTTTTTCGTGAGATTGTATTTTATATTTCATTAATGATGCCGATAAATAATCATTTAAATATTACAACAATTCGCAATATGGGTGATATTCAATTAATTATTTATTCTGGCGTATTTCTTGTTTAGGAATAAAAAACATTTAGGATAAGGGAGCATCCATTAAGCATGTAAGTCTCCTCTTAGTAATTATATTTTAAAAAGAATAAAATCTCGTAGAATTTTTTTGAAATTTTTCAAATCCCTGGAAATCTCTCCGAATCTCTTGAAAATCCTTACCATGTATTAAAATCCATTGAAATATTTTTAAATCCATTACAATTTCTCGAAATCATTTGAAATCCTTCATAATATTCACAAATCCATTGAAATATTTGGAACTCTTTTGAAATCCCCTTATATCCATTGAAATCTCTTTAAATCACTCCAAATCCTTAAAACCTTTCAAATCCCCTGATGACCTTCAAAATTTGTAAAAATACTTCTATAGGACATGAAATCCTTAAAAATCCTATGAAATCTCGTGACTCATTTTAAAATCTATTAAATTCCTTAAAATACTTAAAACCCGTAAAAATCTTTAAAATCCCTTCAAATATTCAAAATCCTTTCAAGATCTTTCAAAATAGGTTCAAATACTTGCAATCTTCTTAAATTATTTTAAATCCTCCCCTAAAACCTTTGGAATTTTTTCAAATTCTGTTAATTATTTTGAAAATATTCTACATCCCTTTAAGAATTTTTGAATCATTTGAAAATTCTTTGAAATCCTTTGAATTTGGCGAGTATCGTGCACAATCTCTTGAAAACACTTCAAAACGATTAAGCTTCCAGAACATCGTTGGCAAACCTTCAAAAACTGTGAAACTTTTTTAAATTTTCAAAATCCCATAGAATTTCTTCTAATCCTTTAAAATCCACGAGAATTTTTCAGAATCTCTTAAAATCCCTTACAATATGTTGAAATATTTCAATTATATTACAGTTTCTCGAAATCCCTTAAAATCCTGTAAAATTCTGTTAAATCTTCTGAAATTTCACGAAATCTTCTGAAATTTCACGAAATCCTCTGAAATCTGTGGATATACTTTGAAAATTTTGAAATCTCTTAAATTCCTTTGAAATAACGTAAAATCATCATACTTTGTTTTATATCTCTTAAAATCCGTCAAAATATTTGTAAACCCTTTGAAATAGTTACAAATCTTTTGAAATCCCTTGAAATCCAGCGACTTTTTTTTAAATCTGACGGAATCCTCTATTATCCGTATTTGAAATCCCGTGAAATCATGAGAACCCCTATAAATCTCTTAAAATCATTTTATATATTTGCAATTCTCCAAAATCTTATGAAAATCCCTTAAACCCCCTCAAAATTCGTGAAAATAGTTCGGTATCACATGAAATCCTTTAAAATCCCTTAAAATCCCGTAAATTATTTAAAAATCTCTTAAAATACCTCAAAATCTCTTGAACCCATTTATAAACATTGAAAATTATTTGAAACGCTTTAAATATTTAAAATCCCACAAAAATCTTTAAAAATAGCTTAAAATCCTTGAGATTTCGTGAAACATTTCGAAACCTTACCATATACTTTTGTAATCTTTGAAATCCCTTTAAAATTCATAAACATCTCGAAGTTCCCTAAAATCCTATATAATAATCGGAAATCCGTTGAAATCTGGTGAAATTATCTGAACCACTTCATATCTCTTGAAATCCCTAAAAATTCTTTAAAATCTTTGCAAATATTTTGAAATAACCTAAAATCTCGTGAAATCTTATGAAATATCTTTAAATGGTCCATTCAAATCTTCAAAATCCAATTGGAAAACATAAAATCCTTTAAAATCGTTTGAAATCTCGTGAGCTATTTCCTTGAAATCTTGTAAAATCACTTGAAAAAATTTGAATTCTCTCTGAGATTGTACTAGGTAATTATCAACAAAAAAAGAAAGGAATTTCCCACAAAATAGTTAAATTTTTAACTAAAGAGATGAATTTTCAAATGAAATTATGAATTTTCAAACAAAAACGAAACCATTTTCAACAAAGTTGTTAATGATTCGAAGAAATAGATAAATTTTTAGCTAAAAAATAAAAATTTTCAACCAAAAATGCAATATTGAAATTTTCAACAACAAAAAAATTGTTTTCCAACGAAAAATGTAATAGCTGATATTACTGCGGAAAAATTTAATTTTGAACCAAAAATAATTGAATTTAACAAATAAAGATTAAATTACTATCCAAAGAGTTAAATTTCATGCGAAAAAAGAGTTTTCAGACAAGGAAACAAAATTTCAACCAAATTGTTGAATTTACTACCAAAATAGTTGAATTTGTAAACTAGAGAGACGAATTTTGAATACAAAATTTGAATTTTCAACCAAGAAACAATTTTAAATCATAAAAATTTGAATTTAAAATAAAAAATAGTTGAATTTAACGAAAAACATATGAATTTTCAAGCAAATAGTTGAGTCCTCTACCAAAACAGATAAATTTTGCAGCAACCAGTGGCATTTATGATAAAAATATGGAATTTCTACCAAAAGAGTAGATGGTTCAACTAGAACAAATTTGTCAATCAAGAAGAAAACAAAATTTCAACCAAATTGTTGAATTTTCAACCAAGAAACAATTTTAAACAAATTATTTGAATTTTCAACCAATAAGGATGAGTTTTAAAACAAAGTGTTGCATTTTCATTAAAATAATTAAACTTTTAACCAAAGAATACAATTTTTTATCTAAAAAACATAATTTCTCAACCAAAAATATATCACTGCACTATTTAATACAAAAAAATTAGCTCAGCATAGAAAATTCTTACAAAATCAAAAATATCGTGTGTAAAAAGGATTTGTTCAAAGTCTCATTTTTCATATAGTTATAAAAATATTTGTAATTCAAAACCAGATAATTGACTCTCTGAACTAGTCTCCAATCTTCTTCTTTTTTTTAATTGCCTATCCTCTTACCTTTTTTGAACTTTTCGCTGACCATATTCCTCTTCCTAAAAGTTTTTAAACAGAGTAAAATAATAAAATACTTTTTTTTCAAAGAAAAGGCCCTCGAATAAAACTATTTGCCAATTTTTTCAGCACCAAAATACTAATCAATTTTCAACCTAAAATGTTGAATATTCTTTTTCCACAAAAGCCCATTTTTTAAGGTTTATTTTCAATTTACTTCTTGTCTTGCGATCATGAACGACATTACTTAAAATCATTATTATTTATTTAGAAAGAAACATATACCTTTCTTTTTTTTATAGAAATTTCAGCGAAAAATGGTCTGTTATAGTGCAATAACGTCACACTAAATATCTATTTTCCCGGAAAAGAATAATTTTTTTGCTGTTGAAAACATTTTTATTCTTATTCAGCCTTCCGCATCTCAGAAGCATGTTTTAATGAGCATTTCAAATCAAAAAACATATTCCAAATCACTATCCGAAAACGATTTCCGAAAACCATGAAATTTGAACCTCCAAATTCTTTAATGATTTACTCGGAATTGGTTGACTTTTTCTAATCAAACTCATTTTTTCCCAATTGAGGAATTCAATATATCAGAAATGAGTTTTTATTTTCTATTTAAACTGAAAATTTCACTTTTTATCGTGACCCTTTGAAATTGTAAAGTTGCGCATCCTAATACTGGAAACTGAATACTTTTTTTTAATCATATTTTTTTGGTCTCAAGTTAGAAACACTTCAGCTAGGGAGTAAACTTTTGATTTATCTTTAAATGGCAATTTCGATTTCACAGAATATTATTCTGCTTTCCTGAAAAATTCCAATTTTTTTGGTTATCTAGTTCTGTACTGCATCCCTTCACTTCACTTTTGGGTTTTGGACTACGAAAAATTTTCATGCCTGGACTGAATGAAGTTTGAATAAAAAAAAAAGTAAGCTAAAAACCATGGAAAGTTTAAGCGAATGAACTTTTCTACAGATTCAATCCTTAAAAAGTTAAACGTGAAAATGATTAGAATTGTTCAAATGTTTAACCATCTAAGCCTGAAGCACTACTTAAAATCTTTTAATAAGATTAACAAACAGTTGTCAATTGCACTCAAAATGTAAAAAAAATCCTCATATTAAAATATCAACCCCAAATTGCTCTAAAAATTAATATTTTAGCTTGATTGTCTGATCAAGAACAAAAAAAAATTATATAAACAATATCGAAATTTGTCAAGCAGTCAAACTCGAGCTCGAAATTAATTCCAGAGCGAATAATTATCAATCGACGAAGAGGATTCTAAAGCAAAATTTTTAATGTAAATGAACCCAAATTTGAATTATTTAAAAGCCAAATAAATATCTAAAAATATTGGTTTTAGGAAAGAAAACCTGGGTCAAGAAATCAGCTTGTCTTATCAAGATTAACCTTCTCTACTTAGAAATACGGTTTGAATGGGAAAAATCGACTTCTAAGTAGAAAATGTTACTTTCGGTAAGACGAGTGATTTTCCGACAAGACGAGAGATTTTTCGACATTTGTTTCAACTTGATCAGTCAATTTCATTTAGCCCAAATTAAATTTTAGTATCTCACTGCTTTTAAAATTGCTCATTTATTTAAAGTTAACCACTCTGGACCGAATCAACTTAAAATCAGGCAGGGTTCTACAACTAAAATCGCAGAACCTCTTTGAAACGAAATATGTTGGTTTTAGAGGAAATTAGGCGATAAGTATTTTTCCGATTTGCAAAAGAAAGAAATTTCTAAAAATTTATGTGTGGTTGAATTGTGTGCTTTGTTTTTCAAAAATCGATTTCCTCAAAAAACCAACCTTTAAATATTTTGCCAATTTTTTTTAACTTGTCCTCTGATAACGAAGATATCTTGTAAGTTTGATGCTTGCTAAATAACTTTTGTAATCAGGAGAATTCCTATTTTTACAATCAAATTTTCTACTTTTTCTTGGAAACAATGACAGATACGAAAAAATGTTAACATAAAAGTTTGCACGTCTAAAAAAGTTTTATGAAAAGTGGCTCTTGTTCTTTTGCGATATCTTTCATAGTTTACGAGAAAAATTTGAAAATCACATTTTTAGGAAAGAAAATTCTCCCGGTCTCAAAAAAGGGGTTTTCCAGAAAATATTTTTTTTCATGTTTTTAAAATTTGAAGAAAAAAATGAAAAACAACACATTTCTTCCCCGAGAGATTCTGCGATTTCAAGTGTAAAACCCTACCTGATTTGAAATGGATTCGGTCTCTGGATTAAATTCTTCCAATATACAAATTTTTCATTAAAAATCAAAATAATTTTATTCTCACTGCAAAATCTAGTAATTAAGAAGATAAAATTAAATGCGTGGAAAGTCCTACACTCTGGATTAAAATTTTTTTAAATATAATACTTTTCTTATTTAAAAATATAACTAGGCCACTAGCTATTGTTCAAATAAATAACTAATCGAATTACATAAGCTTTTCGAATATAATTCAAAAGGTTGACCTGTAAATAAACTACACTCAACTAAAATAAACTAATACAAAATTGTAAAAATAATCTTTTTACATCCGAAAAACCCTTGCCTGATCATAATGTACTTTATCTACTTTAAACACATAATTTCCCACTCAAAATTATTTTGCAGTAGAAACAGATGTTTCTGATGAGACATGTACATTTAATAATAATATTTCAAAAATAGATTTTTATTTTTTTAGTTCAAGTATCAACTGTTTTTTTCGAGCTAAAAGCAATCACTGTTCTATAATTAATTTACCTAATTTTGACTATTTTTGTAAAGTATTATACTTTTTTTGTAGAATTTGGTACTGACAAATAGGACGAATAGTTTTTTTTTACAGAACTTTATAGCAGATCTAAACAATAATTTTCATTAAATTTTTATCTAGAATAAGTTCAGAAGAAAAAAACTTGCGTCTGTCAAATGAAAATGTTTTTTATTATTTGACAACAGTTGACAAATTGACAGCTTTCAATTGCACTGAAAATTTCAAAAACCCTCATAATAAAATACCAACCCCAATTTTATTCAAAAATAAATATTTCATTTGTTTTCCTGATCAATAATAAAAAACAAACTTATATCAACTACGTCGAAATTTGTGATGTAGTCAAACTCGAGTTCGGAATTAATTCCAGAGCGAATAATTATCGATCGGCTTGAATGTCGAATTTGAATGAAAAAAACTCGTTTCGTAAGTAGAAAACGTTACGTTCGGTAAGACAAGTGATTTTTCGACATTTATTTCAACTGGATCAGTTAATTTCATTTAACCCAAATTGAATTTTAGTAGCTTACTGAGTTTAAAACTGTTCATATATTTGATGTTAAACCCTCTTGATTATATTATTCCACTATACACATTTTCCATTAAGAATCAAAACAGTGTAACTCCTACTGCAAAATATAGTGATTGAAAACATGATTTTAAATGCGTGGGCATTTGCTTACTCTGAATTGAACATTTTTTAAACATGAAACTTTTCATATTGAAAATTATAACCAGGCCACTAGCTGTTATCTAAATAAATAAATAAATAATTAAATCAAATAAGCTTTTGGAATATACTTTAAAAGGTGTAAGCCGTAAATAAATTAATCTAAAGTGTTACAAAATTGTGAAAATTACCTCTTAGAATCTCTTGCCTGATCATTATGTATTTTATCTACTTTAAAAACATAATTTCTCACATAAGCCGATTTTACAGTAGAAACAGTTGTTTCTGGTGAGACATGCAGAATACATTTTTAAAAATTGATATTAATTTTTTCAGTTTAAGTTTTGACTGATTTTTTCAAGTAAAAAGCAATCACTGTTCAATAATTTACCTAATTTGGGCTATTTTTGTAAAATATTACACATTTTTTGTAGAATTTGGTACTGACGAACAGGTTAAATATTAGTTTCTTAACAGGATTTCATAACAGATCTAAACAATAATGTTTAATAAATTTGTATCTAGAATCAAACAAGTGAATTTTTAAAAGAAGTAGTTCAACTTTTAACCAAGTAATTAAATTTTGAATTAAAAAAGATAAATTATCAACGAAAAATATAATACTTGATAATCAAACTAATGAATACTTTCAATTTTCAATCAAAACGATTTGAATTCATCCATGAAGACGAATTTTCAACAACGTAGTTGAATCGTCATCCAAAAAAGATTTTAATTTTAAACCAAACATTTTCAATTTTGAGAAAAAAGAAAGACAAGATTTCTACCAAAGAGATGAATTTTAAAATCAAAAAGGCAAATTTTCAACCAAATTGTTGAATTTGCAACCAAACAAGATTTTGCAGTGTAGAATAAAAAAAAATTTCAGGAAAATTATAAATTGAAGGAAAAAATCATTTTTAATAGAATAAAGAAAAAATTTCAAATGACTATTTATTTTGGAATTTTCTTTGTTTATTTGCTTAATTTGCCTAATTTAAAAAAATAAAGAAACAGGTTGAATATTCAAAGGAATCTTAAGAGAATTTTTTTTCTGAAACCTTTCAAAATCTTTAAAAAACTTTAAAATTTTATTTCGAAATCTTCAAAAACCTACATTCTATTTCAAGTTTTTTTAAATTCGCCAGTACCAAATTGTACCAAAAATGTATAATATTTTCAAAAAATAGTCAAAATTAGGTGAATTGTACAGTGATTGATTTTTTCAAGCAAAAAGCTATCACTGTTCAATAATTCACTTAATTTTTACTATTTTTGTAAAATATTATACATTTTTTGTAGAATTTGTTACTGACGAATAGGATCAATATTATTTTTTTAACAGGATTCTATAGCAGATCTAAACAATAATTTTTAATAAATTTGTATCTCGAATCAATTGAGAAGAACAAAACTTACGTTGGCAAATTGACAAACAGTTTTTAATTGCACTGAAAATGTCAAAACCCCTCATATTATAATACCAACCCCAATTTGCTTTAAAAATAAATATTTTATCTCGATTGACTGATCAATGATAAAAAAAAATGATACAAACCACATCGAAATTTGTCAAGTAGTCAAAGTCGAGCTCGAAATTAATTCCAGAGCGAATAATTATCAATCGGCGTATCTGACCGTCGACGCATATCGATTTTGGTTTTGGTCCTGTCGTTGTCGCCATGAATTCCGACAGAGTCCCTTTTCGAGGTGGTCAGTAATGCAGTAAGACGAAGGGTTGATTGCCTACAAGGTCCCAGGCTGATGATGAAGAGAGTCCCGGGGAAAGGAAGGTGTCGCGTTGCCAAGGATAGGGGTGGGGGTTAGGGGATAAGATTGTGGGGTGAGAACGCGGGAAGTACGTGTAAGGGTGGTTTGAGAGGTTGGTGCGAGGGTGGTACAGAAGACCAAAAGGGGGTAGGGTGACTTGTGGTTGTGCGTCGGAAGATAGGGTTGCTGCCCAGCATCCTTCGTCCTGTCGCCTAACCACTCTACTCCTCGTGTCCTTTAAGGTCCGAAGAGGGTGGATGGGATGTTCTTGCACTTGACGAGAACTCGCCTTGCCTGTGTGTATTTGCGACGAAACCATCTCAATTCTCAATCCCTCTGTATCTGAAAATCTGCTTTTTAGAGTATTGGTGCACTGGAAATTCTCATTCAGGATATGATAACTTTTTTATTTTAAAAGAACGTAAACAATGATTTCTTGTAATGAGCTCTTGGCTGGTGTCTTTTGGATGAAAGAGCAAAAGGGTCTTAACGCCATTTCTCCTGAAAGATATTTTTCTTCATCAAGCTGTGTTTGTTTCATTATAACTTTGTTCTTTTGAATTTTCTTATTTTTTTATTCGAAATTCCCAAATGAGGTTTTCAATATTTAGGAAATAATTCTGTTCTCAACATTTTGCTACCAGACTATAGTTTGTAAATTTTTTCAATCATCCAAAAATATAAGCATAATGGAATTACGGACAAAAACTTAAAATATATCTTAGAGTTCAAAAATAGTCGACTGTAGGTAACGATCAAATTATTCTCGGTACTGGTAACCAAAAAATTACTGCTACCGACAAATTTTAAACAAAATATAGATTCTTGAAGAATTCAGAATAAATTTTGAAAGTTTTGGAGAATTTTGGAGTTTTAATTATAATCAAATTGTTTTCTTAAGATTCTAGAGCAAATTTTCATTCTTTTTTTTTTGTTTAAAAAAAAATGATTCTAAGAAAATATTTCAAAAGATTTCAAAAGATCTCAGATAATCTTCTAAAATTTTTGAAAATAATGTAGAAGATTTCAAAGCAAAATAAATAATGAATAATCGTATTTATAACAAACGTAGATTCATCAAGCTTTTTAACAAAAAATTAAGAAGCCTTTTAAGAAATTTAAAAGGTTTTAAGGGAATAAAAAAATTTTCCTAAGGCTTCTCGGAAAACCTTTTTATGATTTTTCAGTTTACGACAATTAAGAGAATAATAATTAAAAAGATTTCAAAAGATTTTAAAAACTATGAAAAAAGAATCTGGAAGATTTGAAGGCAATTATTTTGAATTTTCCAAAATTTTAGGAAAATTTTCGGATAATTTTAAAAGATATTTCAAAGTTCGTAACAAAATTCAAACATAATCAAAAAACTCAAAAAGCCTAAAATAAAATGTAGGTTTTTGAAGATTTCAAAATAAAATTTCAAAGTTTTTTAAAGATTTTGAAAGGTTTTTCAAACAAAAATTCTCCTAAGATTCCTCAGAATATTTAAACTTTTTTTTTATTTTATTGTTTTATTAATTTCAGGAGAATATTTAAAAAGATAACAAAAGATTTTCAAAATTGGCCAGAATGAATCCTGAAGATTTTAAAACGATTTTAGGAATAATTCGAAGCAGCTAAAAAGATATTTAGGACGTTTTGGAATTTTGAAGACATTAAAATTATTTTAAAACTTTGAAAGATTTCCGAACATTTTAAAAATATTCTTAAATTTTTTTGAATGTCAAATGTCTTAAATACCTTTTAAACTACTCCAATTTTTCTGAATTTTTGTAAAATCATGAAATCTTCCAAATCTTTTTGAATTTTTTCGAGAAACCTTGGAAAATTATATTTATATAACCTTAAAGCAAATAAACAAAGAAAATTTTAAAAAAGAATTATTTGAAATTTTTATTTTGTATTAGAAATTATTTTTATCTTCAAATTACAATTTTTCTGAACTTTTTTATTTTCGACTGCAAAATCTTGTTTGATTGCAAATTCAAAATTTTTTTGGAAATTGGCCTGTTTGATTTTAAAATTCATCTCTGTTGGTAGAAATGTTGTCTTTCTTTTTTCTTAAAATTGAAAATGGTTTAAAATGAAAATATATTTTGGCTGACCATTCATCCATTTTGTTGAAATTCGCCCTTATGGATGAATTCAAATCGTTCTGATTGAAAATTAAAAGTATTTATTAGTTTAATTATCAAGTATTATATTTTTCGTTGAGAATTCATCTTTTTAATTCAAAATTTAATTACTTGGTTGAAAGTTGAACTACTTTGTTCAAAATTCACTTGTTTGGTTAAAGTTGCATAATTTTAGTATAAAATTAATCTCTTTTATTCAAATGTAACCATTTTGTTTAAAATTTTTCTTTTTTTTGTAGAAAATTAATCTTCTCAAGTGAAAATTCATCCATTTTGTTCAAAAAACAATTTTGTTCAAAAGAAGGAGTTCAAGAAATTCGGGAAATTCTAGAAATTCAGTGTATTCGAGGAATTTAGAGAATTTGAGAAATTCGGGAAATTCGGGGAATTTTAAGAATTAAAAGGAGTTGTAGAATTTCGGGAATTCAATAAATTGAAGATAATTCGTGGGATTCAGGGAATTTGTGGCATTAAGGGAATTTGAAGAATCAAGAGCATTCAAAGAATTCAAAGAATTCCCTGAAAGAAATTGATAGTTATAAATAATATACTAAAACAGAGAGTAATTGCTTAATATTTATCCTAAAAAGTGTAGTCAACTCTATTTTGGACGTTTTGTAGTTATCATTAAAGTAAAATCAACCCGATCAGGTTATCGCTGTTTTTTGCACCTTCTCAGGTTATCGTGGGTCGTATCAGACCCAAGTCATGTTAAAACGCTCAGTTATCAATAAAAAAAATCTGGTAAAATGCCTGTACATTCTTGAACACTTCTCCTTTAAGTACACATCATAAAGGTTGCAAAAAAATTTAAACAAATATTTTATTTTCAGTGATAAACACACCCACCTCTCGAAAATCGAGACATTTACTAAAAATTGCATGGGTCTGAAACGACTCACGATAACCGAATCGGGTTAGTTGAATTTTGCATAAAACGTGTTTACTCATACACTATGGACGAGCACCGAATGTGGCGCACGATACTCAAATTTGAGTAGTTGCACTTTTTAGGAAAATCTAAAATTAACGTTTTGGATTAACTCCAATAAATTTTTGGATATATATGTAGAGAGAGAGAGAGAGAGCGGGGAGGTGAGTCAGATTAAAAGTAAGATATCGAACTACATGGTCTATATTTTGCTACAACAAAATGGCTTATATTATTATTTAAATTGAGCGATAGATTTTCGTGCGCCACATTTGGCGCTGCTCCCCTAGTGGTAAGCTTAGACGACCAACAACCAAAGGGGCCATGTTAAACGATCAGTCCGAGAGAGGTTTTTTAACTTGGAGGTATCAAATTGAAAGATATATTTTAACTAACCAATTTTATTTTATCAATTCCAATTATTTCTATGAGCAGAAAGTAATGTAATAACTTCTTTTGTTTTTATTTTTTCAGTCCTTCAGTGGCATGGTGATTCTGTGGGAGTGTGTGTGTAAATGCAGCCTCAGGATCTCCTTCGACGCTCGCATATGACAAGTTTGATGTATGGAGTACATAATCCGACATATGAGTACGCCCTGATGATTAATAGAATACAAGCGACGTGGGGAACCTTTCGGATAGCCTTTGGCTGATTCATTCATCTCTCGAAGAACGAAACACTTTCTCTCCTATTGTTCGAGAATCAAGAGTATTTTACTTTCTGCTCCTTGTACTCTCCCGAAACTTGGCAAAGGCAGTCTCGAGTCTCTTCGTATATGCTTGTCTCTATAGTTTCCTCTTCCAGTTCTTTAAACTTCTAATTATAGTCCAACTTTTCCCAAAATTGCAAGAATCGTATCCATCGTACTTTTTTCCAAGGAGAGGAAGTGAGTTAAAATGTTGGGAGGGGAATTTATGAGAGGGGTAGTGAGGGGAAGTAAGGGGATGGTTAGTAGAGTAAGTGGGGGAGTAAGGGGAAACTAGGAGGAATGAGGGGAGGGTAACTAAGGAAAGTGACGGGAAATGTAGGGTGGGGAAGTAGGGGACAGGGGAGTGTTAGCTTGGGAAGTGCTGAGAGGGTAATGAAGATGAGGAAGAAGTTGTGGAAGGGAGGGGAAGTGAAGGTGAATCTATGGAGAGTAAAGCAGGAGAGGAGATGAGAATATAGAAAGAGTAGGGAAGAGAAATTCCCTCACTCGCGCTGAACCCCTTTTCCAGGGGCCCCAAAAAAACCACGCATCCTAGGGTACATCCATAAGAGGCCATTCACAAAATACGTGATACATTTTTCAGGATGCCTTTTAAATTGTTCTTTACATATGTAATTATACTTTAACGACACCCCCCCACCCCTGAACGTATCGCGTATTTTTTTGATTAAACCTAAACTACGTTACCAATTTTTGTCTATCTTTTACCCAAACAAGAACAAAAAAATTTAATAAAAAACAAAATCAACTTTTAACTAAAAAGTTGCATTAATAACCAAATAGTTGAACTTTTGAGGAAAAGAGATATATTTTCAATCAAGAAAGATGACTTTTCTACCAGAAAAGATGATTTGTCAAAACAAAAGGATGCATTTTCAACAAAAGTAGTTGAATGTGCAACATGATAATAAAACTTTTAACAGAATAGCTAAATTTTTTACCAAATAGTTGAATTTTCAATAAACAAATCTGAATTTTCAACCCGAAAGATTAATTTTTTACCAGAAGAGGAATTTAAAAAAAAATACATGAATTTTCTTGAATAATACATCCATTTTTCTGGTTGAACTTTGTTGAATTTTTAACCCGAAAATATCAATTTTCAACAAAATAGTTCAATCCTCAAACGAAACGGATTAATTTTCTACCAAAAAGACGATTTTTCAACAAATCATATGAATTTTCAACCTGGTAGTTAAATTTTCATCTTAAAAAGGTCAATTTTCAATTGAAAATGTCACTTTTCAACTAAAAATAGAAGGTTTCAATTAAAATAATGAATTTTCAACAAAAAATTAGACAGATCTTCAATAAAATACGTAGTTAAATTTTCAACCAAAGAGATGAATCCTCAACAAGCAAATTTCCAAAAAAGAACATTTTAGAAAATAATGGCATTTGCATCAAAAGAATTAACTTTCCGACCAAATAGTAGAAATTCGAATCAAACGAGATGAATTCCGAACCAACTTAAAAAGTTCACTTTTAGGCAAAAAAACGAGAAAAAGATGGAAAAAAGGAAGTTGCTTGAAAAAAAAAAAAGAAGAATCCCTGAAAAAGGGGAAAGTAGGGAAATTGGGGAAGGAATGTGAAGTCTGAAATATGAAAGGGAAATAACAAATAAGTAAATAAATAATAATAACAAAATACATATACTGTTTCAGGACCCAATTTCCAAAAACTCTCAAACTTTTCAAAACTCATCATCAGGACGCATAATAAACGTTACCTAAGTTCGTAACGTTACTTCGACAGACCCCCCCCCCCCTTGTTACCAATTGAAAGAAGATAAATTCTCATCGAAAAATATAATACATAGTTCGATATTTCAACAAAAAAGATTTAAATTTTAAATTAAAAAACAGCCATTTTAGCTAAATTTCCATTTTTATCAGGATTCATAATATAATACAATTGATAGCCCTTTTTATACATTTTACATAGGAAATAATTATCATTTTATTGTTATTCTCTAATTTTCCTGACTCTAAAGTACCAAATTTACTGGAAAATTTTGAATTTTTCACAAGTTTTTAAATAATAAGATTAATGAATTAATTCATTTCGTTACTTCGAGCAAAAAATGTAACCAAAAGTAACCTTTTCATAAAATAAGTATCGTTTTAGTAACCGCGGATCAAAAAAGTAACCCGTTCCGAGCAAAACATAAAATAAGACATTTACCATCTACGAGACGCAGACCAGCGTCTTGTATATTTGTCCTTTGAACAGTTTCTTCTTCTTCGTCCTCTTCGGAGCTTTCATCATCTTCCTTTTCAATTTTCGTTTTACTAGCTTTTGCCATTCTGTCTAGAACTCGGATTCTCGGAGGTATCGGTAAACCTAAGGATCTGTTAAAATGGTTCATAAGATTAACAAGATTTTTCTTCAAGAAATAAAAATAACGCATCGAAGCGAGGGGTTGATCACTCTCGAAATCTGGTGTATAAGCTTTTGTAAAATCATTCGAAATCGTCGTGAAATCTTTGAAAGCTTTAAATCTTTTGAAATTTGTATTAGAGCTTTAAAATATTTGTGAAATATTTGTAAAATCTGACAAATTTTTTAAATATTTCTAAAATCTCGGAAATCTTTGGAATTTTTTGAAGTTTTGGAATTCTTTGAAATCTTTGTGAAAGCTTTAAACATTTTCTGAAATCTCTGTCAAATCTGGGAAATCTTTGAAATATTTCTGTGTGATATTTTTAATCTTTTGAAAATTATGAAATCATTGTTGAACTTTTTGAAATCTTTCAAATATTTCTGAAATCTCTGAAATCTTTGCGAAATTTTTGGGGGGAAAAAAAACCTTTAAATCTTTTTGAAGTCTTTAGAAATATTTGAAATATTTCTAAAATCTTTGTGAAATCTGCGAAATCTTTGAAATATTTCTAAAATCTGTGAAATCTTTGTGAAATCCTGGTGTGATATTTTTGATCCTTTGAAAATTATGTAATCATTGTTAAATTTTTTGAAATCTTTAGAAATAATTGAAATATTTCTAAAATCTTTTTGAAATCTGCGAAATTTTTGAAATATTTCTAAAATCTGTGAAATATTTTGAAATATTTGTGAAATCTGTGAAATCTTTGAAATATTTCTAAAATCTGTGAAATTTTTTTCAAATATTTGTGAAATCATTGAAATCTTTAAAACCTTTGCAAATCTTGAAATTTCTGTGAAATCTTTGAAATTATGGAAATCTTTGTGAAATCTTTTCAAATTTTTGAATTTTTTGAAATATTTAAATCTTTCAAATGTTTGACATCTTTGTTAAAGCCTAAAAATATTTGTGAATTCTTTGTAAAATGTGCGAATTCTTTAAAATATTAGTAGTCTCGGAAATCGGCGAAATATATTAAATCATTGAAATCATGGTAAGTTAATTGAAATCTTTTCAAAAATATGAAGTCATTGTAATATCTTTGTGAATTCTATGAACTCTTTGTGAAATCTTTGTTTAATATTTCAAAACTTTTCAAAATTATACAACCAATGTGAAAGTTTTTAAATCTTTATATCCTTTGTGACATTTTTAGGAAGTTATTGAAAACTTTTAAATCTTTGTAAAATCTGCGGAATCTTTGAAATATTTCTAAAATCTATTAAATATTTTGAAATCTTTGCGTAATCATTAAAATCTTGGTAAAAATCTTTTGAAATATTTGTGAAATCTGTTGAAAATTATGAAACCATTGTGAAATTTTGAAAAAAATTCTGAACTCTTTTGAAATCTTTAAATCCTTCAAATATTTTAAAATCCTTCAAATCTTTGTGTAATACCTGAAATCTTTTGAAAATTAAGAAACCATTGCAAAATTGTTTGAAATTGTTGAAATATTTCTGAAATCTTTGAAATCTTAGTGACATTTTTGAGAAATTATTGAAAACTTTTAAATCTTTGTGAAATCTTTGAAATATTGATGAAATATTTAAAATATTTGTTAATGATTTAAAATATTTGTGAAAGCTTTGTAAAATCATTAAAATAATTGAAATCCTTGAAATCTATTGAAATCTTTGAAAACATTGAAATCTTGGTAATCATTGAAATCTTTGAAATCATTTAAATCTTGGTGAAATTTATGTGTCATATTTGAAATGTTTTGAAAATTATGAAGCCATATGAAGTTTTTTGAAATCTGAAATATTTCTGAAAGTTTTGGGGAATTATTGAAATCTTTTCAATCTTTGTGAAGTCTTTTGTAACCTTTGAAATATTTCTAAAATCTGCGAAATGTTTTTAAATCTTTGAAATACTTGTTAAAGCTTTAAAATGTTTGTAAAATCTTTGTAAAATATCAAAAATCTTTGCGAAATCACTGAAATCTTTCCGAAATGTTTTGAAATTTTTGTGATATATTTGAAATCATGAAAATCTTTGTGTAATATTTGAAATCTTTTGAAAATTATTAAACTATTGTGAAATGTTGTGAAATTTTTGAAATATTTCTAAGATCTGCGAAATGTTTTAACATTTTTGTGGAATTATTGAAATCTGAAAATTTTTGAAATCATTGCGAAATATTTGTTAAAGTTTTAAAATCATTGTTAAAGCTTTAAAATTTTTGTGAAATCTTTGTTAAATCATTAAAATCTTTTAAAATAGCCGGAATCTTGTGAAATCGTTGAAATCTTTTAGAATTTTTGAAATCTTTGCCAAATATTTGAAATATTTGTTAAAGTTTTAAAATCTTCGTCAAAGCTTTAAAATATTTGTGAAATCATTGAAATATCTTTTGATATTATGAACCTATTGTCAAATTCTTGAAATATTACTAAGGTCTGCGAAATGTTTTAACATCTTTGTGAAATCGTTGAAATCTTTTAAAATTGTTGAAATATTTGTTAAAGTTTTAAAATCTTCGTTAAAGCTTTAAAATATTTGCGAAATCTTTGTAAAATCATTAACATCTGTGTAAAATATCCGGAATCTTTGTGAAATCATTGAAATATTTGCAACATCTTTTAAAATTATAAAACTATTGTGAAAATTTTGAAATATTTCTAAGATCTGCGAAATGTTTTAACATCTTTGTGAAATCATTGAAATCGTTAAAATCTTTTAAAAAATTTGAAATCATTGTGAAATCTTTGAAATATTTGTTAAAGTTTTAAAATCGTTTGTAAATATTTAAAATATTTGTGAAATCTTTGTAAAATATCTGGAATCTTTGTGAAATCATTGAAATATTGGCGAAATCTTTTGAAATTATGAAAATATTGAGAAATTGTTTGAAATCTTAGAAATATTTCTGAAATCTTTCAAATCTTTGTAAAATCATTAGAATCATTGTGAAACCTTCGAAATCCTTGAAATATTTCTGGAAGTTTTGGGAAATTATTGAAAAACTGTTAATCTTTGTGAAACCTTTGAAACCTTTTAAATATTTCTGAAATATTTAAATTTTTTAAATCTTTGTCAAATCTATGAAATATTTAAAAACTTAGTGAAATCTTTGTCAAGTCTTTGTGTCATATTTGAAATCTTTTGAATATTATGACACTATTGTGACGTATTTTGAAACCTTTGAGATATTTCTAAAATTTGCGTAATTGGTTTAAAACTTTGTGAAGTCATTGAAGTCGTTGAAATCTTTGTAAAGTCTTTTGAAATTCATGTAAAATCTTTTAAATCTTTGTTGAAGTTTAAAAATATTTGTGAATTCTTTGTTTCAAGCCCTCGAATGTTTGAAATCATAAAAATATTTCTGAAATATCTGAAATGTTTGTGAAGGTTTTTAAATACTTGAAATCAATTAAATCTTTGTAAAGCCTTTGTGTGATATTTGAAATCTTTTGAAAATTATGAAATAATTTTGAAATCTTTGCGCAATATTAAACATTTTTAGAAAATAATCAAACAATTTCGAAATTTTTTGAACTCTGAAATATTTCTGAAATTTTTAGGAAATTATTGAAAATTTGTTTATCTTTGTGAAATCTTTGAAATATTTCTGAAATCTTTAAAATCTTTAAATCCTTGCAATCTGCGTAAAATATACTCAATCTTTTTAAAACCATTGAAATTGTTGAAAAACATCCGGAATCTTTGTGAAATCATTTAAATATTTGCGAAACCTTTTGAAATTATGAAACTATTGTGAAATTTTTTAAATATTTCTAAGATCTGCGAAATTTTTTAACATCTTTGTGAAATCATTGAAATCGTTGAAATCTTTTAAAAAATTTGAAATCATTGTGAAATCTTTGAAATATTTGTTAAAGTTTTAAAATCGTTGTTAAAGCTTAAAAATATTTTTGAAATCTATGTAAAATAATTTAAATCTTTGTAAAATATCCGGAATCTTTGTGAAATCATTGAAATATTTGTGAAGCCTTTGGAAATTATGTTTCATGACATTTCTTGAAATCTTAGAAACATTTCTGAAATCTTTTAAAATCTTGGAAATACTTCTGAAATCTTTAAAACCTTTTAAATATTTCTGAAATATTTCAATTTTTGAAATCTTTGTCAAATCTGTGAAATATTTGAAAACTTTATGAAATCTTTGTGTCATATTCGAAACCTTTTCAACATTATGAAACTATTGTGACGTTTTTTGAATACTTTGAAAAATTTCTAAAAGTTGCGAAATTTTTTAAAAACTTTGTGAAATCATTGAAGTCGTTGAAATCTTTTAAATCTTTGTTAAAGCTTAGAAATATTTGTGAAATCTTTGTAAATATTTCTAAAATCTGCGAAATCTGTTTGAAATCATTGAAACCTTTACAAAATCTTTTGAAATTATTGTGAAATGTTTGAAATCATTGAAATATTTCTGAAATATCTTAAATCTTTGTGAAGTCTTTAAAATACTTAAAATCATTTAAATCTCTGTGAAGCCTTTGTGAAATCTTTGGAAATCTTTGAAATATGTTTGAAATTTTTAAAATCTTTAAATTCTTGCAATCTTCGTCAAATCTGCGCACTCTTTTAAATTTTCGTAAAATCATTTAAATCTTTCTGATATTGTTAAAAACTTTGTATAAACTTTGAAATCTTTGTTAAAGCTTTAAAATTATTGTGCGATCTTTGTAAACACAGCGAGTTCTTTGAAATATTTTTACACTCAAAAATCGTGTGACCGGGCCCCTCACATCGAATGAATTGTAAGTATTTTACTTAGAAAATGCATCAGTGTCAAGTGCGTGTACGTTGAAAATCTTCTTATCTCTCATTTTCATGACCGACTTAATGTATGCGAGAAAAGATCGCTGGGCACTTTCCTTGAGCTCAGAATTCCGGGCGAGTAAAGCTGCTAGTTCTTGTTCTGGAGACTGCAAATAACTGGGTCTAATTCTGTAAAGGAAAAGAATGATTATTAATTAAAATCGCAATTATTTGTCGATTCTGTAAAAAAAAAATAATAATAACAGAATACGTAGATACTTTAGTTCAGAAATTGGAATCCCGCGAATCGCGAGCTGGTCAATTATACTTTCCTCGCTGGGTAGTACAACCAATAAAGAATTTCCACCGCTTTTAAATCTTGCCGTTCTTCCCGCTCTGTGAATGTAAGCATTTACATCTTCCGGACAATCCATTTGTACAACCCAATCGACATCAGGAAAATCTAAACAAAATACATTAATTTTTATTCAACTAGAAAATAAGCAAAGAATTTTTTAAATTAAAATATAAAATTATTATTAATACAGCATTTTTGTATAAAGACCACAGGTTTTCTCCCCCCCCCCCAAACACACACACACGTAAGTAACGAAGCGCTTTGGCTATACACGGATTTCACGTTTATTTTGCGTTTTTTCGCGTTTCTAACGAGTTGTTGTATAGTGTGTAGAATTTTCCACCACAAAGGCTTTAAAAAAATAGTTGAGTTTTCAACAAAATATATAAATTTTTAACAAAATAGTTGAATTAGTAACCTAGTAGTTCAGCTCTCAAACAAAACAAAAATTCTCAACGAAAGATTTAATATTTCGTATTTCATGCATGAATGTATGAATTTTTAATCCAAAAGGACGAATTTTCAACAATTTTCAACCTACAAAGATGAATTTTCACCGAGAATATAATTTTTAATCAAAAGAGAGCTGAATTTTCAACTAAAAGATATAAGTTTCTAACCAAAAATGGAATAGTTACATTTTCAGTTTAAAAATTAATTTTCTAGAAAAAAATGGATTTTCTTTCAGTTAAATTCGCCCGAAAAATACGAGTTTTTAATAAAATAGTCGAATCCTCAATCAAAATGATAATTTTTCAAAAAAGTTTAATTTTCGACTAAAAAAAATTAATTTTCAACAAAATACGTAAATTCTCCATAAAACAGTTGAATTTTCTATCCGATACTACACATTTTCTATGAAAAAGTTGATTTTCTACCAAGTAGATAATTTTTCAAATAAATAGTTGAATTTTGAACCAAATAATTGAATTATCTACGAAAATAGTCCAATTTTCAACCAAATAGTTGAAATTAAAAAAAACAATAATAAAAATGGAATAGTTACATTTTCAACAAAAAAGTGAGGTTTTATCAGTTAAATTGAATAAAAAGAAGAATTATTAACAAAATACTTCAATCCGCAGCCAATAAGATCAATTTTCAAAAAAAGAGGACTAATTTTCTACCCAAAATCACGAATTTTCACAAAATACATGAATTTTACACAAAAAAGTTAATTTTTTTATCCAACAGCAGAAAGTTGAATTCTCAGCCAAATATTTGAATTTTCGAAAAAAAAGGGTTTCAACCAAAAATGGAAGTTACATTTTCAGTTTAATAAATTAATTTACAACAAAAAACTCATTTTCTACCAGTCAAATTGAATAAATAAGACGAATATTTAACAAAATATATGAATGTACTGCCAATAAGATGAATTTTCAAAAAAGAATGTAAATTTTCCACCCAAAGAGACGAATTTCCAACAAAATACATGAATTTTACACACAAAAAGTTAAATTTTCCACCCAACTCTATGGATTTTCACCAAAAAAGTTGATTTTTCACAAAGTAGTTAATTTTTCAAATGAATAGTTTAATGTTGAACCGAATAGTTGAATTTTCTATCAAAATAGTTGAATTTTAAACCAAACAGTTGAATTAGAACAAAAGTTGAATTTCCAACCAAATAGTTGAATTTTCAAGTAAAAATGAAATAATTACATTTTTAACAAAACAAAAATTAATTTTCTGCCAAGCAGTTAATTTTTCAAACAAACAGTTTTATTTTGAACCAAATAGTTAAATTTTCTACCAAAATAGTTGAAGTTTCAACCAAATAGTTGAATATTAAAAAAAAGTTGAATTTTCAAAACTAAAGTTTTCAATCAAAAATGGAATAGTTACATTTTCAGTGTATAAAATTAATTTCAAACAAAAAAAAAACAGCTTATTTTTAACTGGTTGAATTCAACTGAAAAAGACCGATTAATAAAAAAATAGTTGAATCCTCAACCAAAATGATAATTAAAAAAAAATTCATTAATTTGTTGCTCAAAAAGAGGAATTTTCAACGAAATACGTGAATTTTACACCAACTAGTTAATTTTTAACATAATTAGTTTATTTTTGAATCAAATAATTGAATTTTCTACCAAAGTAGTTGAATTTTCAAAAAAATATAAAATAAATAAAAATAAAATAGTTATATTTTCAACAAAAAAGCGAATTTTCTAACAGTTAAATTGAATAAAAAAGACGAATTATTTTTAAAAAAGTTGAATCCTTAACCAAAATAATGAGTTTTCAAAAATGAAGATTAATTTTCTGCTAAAAAAAAAATTGTCCACAAAATACGTGAATTTTGCACCCAACACTATGAATTTTCAACAAAGAAGTGAATTTTCTACCAAGCAGTTAATTTTTCAAATAAATAGTTGAATTTGTAACAAAGCAATTGAATTTTTTACCAAAACAATTACATTTTCAAATGAAAAAGATAAGTTTTCAACAAAAAATGGAAATGTCACATTTTCAGTTTGAAAAATTAATTTTCAACACAAAAAAATTAATTTTCTTCCAATTCAATTGAACCAAAAAAGACCAGTTTTTAACCAAATAATTTAAGCTACAGCCAAAAAGATAAGTTTCAAAAAAGAAGATTAATTTTTTACTCAAATAGAAGAATTTTCAACAAAATAGATGATTTCCCCACAAAACAGTTGAATTTTTGAGCGACACTATGAATTTTTAATAAAAAAGTTAATTTTCCATCAACTAGTTAATTTTTCAAATAAATAGTTTAATTACTAACAAAACAGTTGAATTTTCAACCAAAAAGACGAACTTTCTACAGCCAACATAACCTTAAAAATCACCAAAGATGAATTTTCAATCTGAAAGGGCAAATTTTCTATTCAAAAAGATTCATTTTTAACAAAATAATGAACTTAAGTACCTTTACTAACTTCAGTACTTTAGAACTTTAATAGTGAAACTTCAAACCAAAAGTAATGAATTCTAAATCCAAAATATAATAGTAGATCAAAAATATAAAAGTACTGCCTTTCAACTACAAAAGGTGAATGTTCAATTAAAAAAAAAATAACTTTTTAACAAAATAGTGTAATTTCCAACAAAATAGTTCCATTTTCCTCAAAATAATAAAATATACAACCTACCAGTAAAATTTGTAACCAAAAATATGAAAGTAGACTTTTCAAGTAAAAATAATCGACTTTCAACCAAAAAAGATGAATATTCAACTGAAAAAATTACTTTTTAAAAAAATAGTGGAATTTTCAACAAAATAATACAATTTTTAAAGAAATAGTAGAATCTTCGACCAAAAGGTATAAATTATGAACTAAAAATATAATAATAGACTTTTCAACGAAAAAAAATTCGCTTTTAACTAAAATACGACTTTTTTACCAAAAGGTGCATTTTCAACGCTGTAGCACCAATTTTGTATCCAAGGAGACGAATGTTTAACAAAACAGTTGAATTTTCGAATAAAAAATATGAATTTTTTACTAAAAAAATACTTTTTGACAAAAAAGTGGAATTTTCAACAAAATAATTAAATTTTCAACGAAATAGTAGAATTTTAGACCAAAAGATATAAATTGCGAACCAAAAATATAATAATAGACTTTTCAATTTAAAAAAATGCACTTTCAACTAAAAGACGACTTTTTTATCAAAAGATGAATTTTCAACGCTGTAGAACCAATTTTCTATTCAAAAATACGAATTTTTAACAAAACATTTAAACTTTCGAACAAAAAAGATTAATTTTAACAAAATAGTTCAACTTTTAACAAAATAAATCAATTTTTCAAGTAAATAGCAGAATTTTTAACCAAAAGAGACGAATTCTGGTCCAAAAACATGATAGTGGACTTTTCAATTAAAAAGACTTAACTTTCCACCATAAAAGATGGATTTTCAGCGAAATAAGATTCATTTTCTACCAAATGATGAATTTTCTATCCAAACAGATGAATGTTTAACAAAAAAGTTGAATTTTTGATCGAAAAAGATGATATTTTAACAAAATAGTCGAAATTTCAACCAAATAGTAGAATTTGTAACCAAAAATATGAAAGACTTTTCAAGTAAAAATAATTTCCTTTCAACTAAAAGACGACTCTTTTTACCAAAAGATGAATTTTCAATCCAGTAGAACCAATTTTCTATCCAAAAAGACGAATGTTTAACAAAGCAGTTGAATTTTCGAACGAAAAAGATTAATTTTAACACTATAGTCCAACTTTCAACAAAATAATTCAATTTTACTACCAAACCATGCATGTTCTATCCAAACAGACGAATGTTCAACAAAACAGTTGCATTTTGGATCGAAAAATATGACATTATAACAAAATAGTGGAATTTTCAAGAAAAATAAATAAATAAAATTTACAATTGCCGATCTCCCGTTTTAAGTTCTTACCTAATCCCCGAGACGCAACGTCAGTCGCGAACAAAACTGCATGTTGTCTCCTACAAAATGTTTGATAGATGTCTATTCTCTTAAGTTGATGAATTTGTCCATGCAGGGGAATCAGCTTTATCATCCTCGCAGACTTTTCGGTCAGTCGTCGAAATGCTTCGTACATAAATTTCACCTAATAATCCAAAAATTGACATAACATTTCCAATATATTATTGCGATATGATATAAATCTATAAGGGGCCGTACTTAAATTACGCAACACCTGAAAGGGGGGAGGGAGTCCTTAATTCATGTAAGTAATTTTTGAAAATTCGCAAATTAAACAAATAACACGCAGTAATTGTACAGAAAGTTAATATGAATTTAACTTTACGCGCCAAAGAAACCTGGTGAGTGAAAAACGAACTTAGCCAACAACAATTTTTTTTAAAGTAGGAAATTTGATTGGTCAGGGAAAAGTAAGGGGTTTCGAAAAAAAATCTTGCAAAAGTCAGGGAATATCTATAACATTAAATAACTGTCAAGCAGATTAATTTGAAAATTTTCAATTTTAATTTGAAATTGTTTTATTCCGTTTATAAAAGATGCTGAGTTAAAATTTTTACAAATTTAAGATTCTGGTCTTTGATTGTTATTAATGGTCAGGGAAAATGAAACCTGATATGATATTCTTGTTAGTAATTTATTTGCTTTGTATTTCTATTAATATTTTTTTTGCAGTTGCTTCCTCCTGAAGATTATCTTTTTAGTTATAGATTTTATTATTTGTTTAAAATTTAATAATTTTGTTAAAAGTCATTCTTTTTGGTTGAAAATTCGACTTTTTTGTTGATAATTCGTCTTTATTGGTTGAAAATTATATTATTTTCGTAAAAAAAAGTACTTTTTGATTAAAGTTCATATTCCGATGTTGCAAAGTCAAACTAAAATCTTTTTTGGATGAAAATTCTGTTTTTTTGAAAATTTGTCTTTTTTATTAAAAATACATCCATTTTAGTAGAAATTGCATCTTTCTCGAATAAAAATGCAACTGCTTGGTTGAAAATTAAAAAATCTTGTTTAAAACTCATCCTTTTTAATCTAAAATTCAACTTTTTTGTTGAAAATTCAAGTATCTTCGTAGAAAATTTACTTATTGTTCAAAATAATTAATATTTTAGTGTTAAAAAGTTAATTAAAATATTTTTTGGTTAAAAGTTCAACAATTATATTAAAAAGTCAACCCTTTCGGTTAAAAATTCAACTTTTTGTTCAACATTCGTCTTTTTGGTTTAAAAATCAAAGTATCTTCCCAGAAAATTTACTTTTTGATAAAAATTAATATGTTGGTGTTGAAAAGTCAACTGGAATCCTTTTTAGATGAAAATTCAACTATTTTTTTGAAAATTTGTCTTTTTAATTTAAAAATACATCTGTTTTAGTAAAAATGTCATCTTTCTTGGATAAAAATGTAACTGTTTGGTTGAAAATTCAATAATTTTGATAAAAAGTCATCCTTTATGGTTGAAAATTAAAGTTTTTTTCTTGAAAATTCTTGTTTTTGGGTCAAAAATTAAAGTATCTTCCCGGAAAATTTACTTCTTGTTTAAAAATTATACTTTGGTGTTGAAAAGTCAAACTAAAAACAGTTTTGAATGAAAATTCACTTATTTTTTTTAAATTTGTCTTTTCAATTTAAAAATTCATCTACTTTAGGAGAAGTTGCATCTTTCGTGGATAAAAATGCAACTCTTTGGTTGAAAATTCAACAATTTTGATAAAAAATTATCCTTTTTGGTCTAAAATTCAACTGTTTTATTAAAAATTCAAGTATCTACGCAGAGAATTGATTTATTTTTAAAAGTAATTCATATTTTAGTGTTAAAAAGTCAACTGAAATCTGTTTTAGATGAAAATTCCACTATTTCTTTGAAAAGTTGTCTTTTTGATTTAAAAATTCATCTGTTTTAGTAGAAATTTTATCTTTCTTGAATAAAAATGTAACTGTTTGGTTGATAATTCAACAATTTTGATATAAAGTCATCCTTTTTGGTTAAAAATTAAACTTTTTTTCTTGAACATTTGTTTTTTTGTGTAAAAAATTAAAGTATCTTCCTAGAAATATTACATCTTGTTTAAAACTCATATTTTGGTGTTAAAAACTCAAACAAAAATGTTTTATAGATGAAAATTCCAGTATTTTTTTTTTAATTTTTCTTTTTCATATAAATGTTCATCTGTTTTAGTAGAAATTTCATCTTTCTCGGATGAAAATGCAACAGTTTGGTTGAAAATTATTCTTCTTTGCTTGAGGATTCAAGTATTTTCTTTGAAAATGTTGGTTAAACCACTTTGTTAAGAAATCATTTTTTTGCTGAAGATTAATATTTTTAGTTGAAAATTCATCTATTTGGTTGAAAGTTGAACTATTTTGTTGAAAACTGACTTTTTAAAATTTGTAATTCAACTGCCTTGAAAAAAATTGAACTACTTTGTTGAAATTTTTTAAATAAAGGTTTATCTCATTGGTTAAAAATTTAACCATTCTTTTTATATTAAATTTTTAAATGACAATTTATATTCTCAGGTTAAAAATTCAATTTTTGTACAGAAAATTCATCTTTTGGCTCCAAGGTTTAACAAATTAGGTGAACTTTTCTTTCTTTCATAAATGAAAATTTTGTTGTTGTTGAAAATTCGTCTTTTTGATTTTAAGATTCATTTTTTGAATGAAATTTCATGTTTTTTCAGTTCAAATATCAACTATTACCATTTTTTGTTGAGAATTCATTTATTTAGGTTGGAAATTCAATTATTTTCTTGAAAATTTAATTAGTCTGTGAAAATTTAAGTATTTTGTTAAAAAGTCATATTTTTTGCTTAAAATAAATCAATTCGAATATTTTAAATTTGTATCAAAATATTGTTTTATTCCGTTTATGAAAGATCCTATGTTAAAAATATTACAAGATTAAAATGCTGGTATTTGAATGTTATTGGTCAGGGTAAATGAAAAATTGGTCAAGGAAAATTCAGGGAATTTTGAAATGTAAGTTTTCACCTTACAAAGCATGTATTATCTAAAATTAAAAAATTCCCATTAGTTTCAAGTCCCATATCTCATTATTTGTGGAAACCATAAAAGGGTGTCCAGGTTTTCTAGGTCAAGAAGTCAAGTTTTTCCAGTTCTTTTTTTACATCAAATAATAAAATAGCCGTTTTTATAAGATGTAAAAAATGAGCCATTTCATTATTTATTGGCCACCAATTTTTCAAGAAAACAGAACTATAAATTAACAAATTCTTAATTTTTTGCGAACATGAGTATTCTTTAAAATCCTTGAAATCTTTGTGAAATTTTTTGAAATCCTCGTGAAGTCGTTGAAATCTTCTGAAGAACTGAAAATCTTTGTGAAATCTTGAAATTTCTGTAAAATATTTCGGAATCTTTTTAAATTTATGTAAAATGTTTGGCATCCTTGAAATGTTTAAAATCCTTAAAATCTTTGTGAAATGTTTTAAAATTTTCATGAAACCTTTGAAATATTTGTGAAAGCTTCCTTTAATCCTTGTTTGTGAAATCTTTTGTGTTCGTTTGACATCACTGAAACCTTTTGAAATCTTCTCAAATTTGTTGAAACATTTTGAAATAGTTTAACATCCTTGAAATATTTGTGAAATCATTGAAATGTTTTGAAATCTTTGAAATCTGGTGATGTACTTTACCCTTTTTGAAATCTTTGGAATTCTTGTATTCCTTTGAAATCTTTATGAAATTTTTATGAAAGCTTGGAAATATTTGTGAAATCTTTCTTAAATCTGTGGTTTTTGAAATCTTTTTTATTCGCTGAAATCATTGAATTATTTTAAATCTTAGTGAAATCTTTTAAAATCTTCTAAAAGTGGTTTTAAACCTTTCGAAATCGTTTCAAATCTTTTAAATGTTTAAAAATCTTTGAATTCTGGTGTACACGCCTTTTTCAAATGTTTGAAATCCGTGAAATCTTTCTAAAATGTTTAAAATCCTTTTAAATATTTGAAAATCTTTGAAATATTTTGAAACCTTTTAAAATCTTTAGTAATGTTTTGAAACCTGATGTACACTCAAAAACCAAGTGGTGAAACCCATGAAAAATCCGTTACATGGCCATGGCTCATTCTAATTGTGAAATTGAATTAACATCCAAATTTTCAACTAATAATTTTTATAACTTGTAAGTTGAATATTTCAAAAAAGGTATACTTCAACATTCTATATTAGCGGAGACGAAATTAAAAACTTATAGAATTATTCACAATATTGAAGTCTGTTCATTGCAATCTATGAAATAATTGGTGAAGTCTACAAAAAGTGCCTAGAAAGCTCTTTATTTATTCTGTAATCAGTCAAATATAAATTATGTCTTGATAAATAAAAAACTTTTCAGTAGCAAGATTTCTTCTAAATGAGATGTTTCTTTCATAATAGACTAAAAGATTTAAATTACTTTTCGCATTTCAATAAAAAAACTGTTTTAAAAGAAAAAACAGCAAGAGGGGGGGGGCCTATTGGAGTGAGCCTACAATTCGTTACGTAATTTAAGTACGGCCCGCAAAGAAAATATTCGTTTTAAATTTTCTCTGACCTGCTTGCAAGTTGAAAAGAAGACAATGATTTTTTGCCTGAGATGCTTTCGCAGAAAAGAATACAACATCGTAATTTTGTCTTCCAAATTACAAACCACATACACTTGCTGCAGATGTTCAGGCGTGACGTGTGTTGCTTTTTCGTGAACGGATACGTAGATTGGATCTTTGAGGCTTAGCCTACTCAATTCCGTTTTAGATCTGAAAAAAAAAAACAATTTTAATAGTAAATAGGAAATTATTTAATGTGTGCTGAACTGTCAAACGACGCAAGCCGTACATACTTAGTTTGCGTAGCTGAAAACAAAAGAGTTTGGCGACTTTCTGGGAAATTTTCAATTATCGCATCCATACTTTCTTCGAAGCCCTTGTCCAAACATCTATCAGCTTCGTCCAGAACCAAGACCTAGAGTTTCATTGAATAAAATTAATGAAAGTAGGGTGCCGTGCATCCACAAAAAAGGATTTAGTAGCCTATTAAGTCGCTGAAACCTCCCTCTCCCATAATTTCCTTTCCTACTTCCCCACAAACATTTCTTCTCACTTCCCATATCCCCTTATATCCCCTCCCATCGCTTACCCTCTCCTCATTTCCTCCACTTCTCCCACTCATCCTACTTCCCCTCACTTTCCAACCCTCATTTCCCGTCATTTCCCGTACTCCCCCTCCCATAATTTCACCTCACTTCCCCTACTGCCCCTTCCCTCATTTCCCTCTTCCAACATTTCTCCTACTTTCCCTGCTCTCATTTCTCCTACTTCCCATCCCCGCATTTACCCTCACTCCTCCTACTACCCCTCTCTCGTAACTCCTCGCACCATTTCCCCTCAATTTCTCTCCATGGAAAAAAATACGTCGGAAGGACGGACTTACACACGACCGAAACTTTTGCACGGGGCTACGAAATCCTAACAACTTCAGTATTATTTCCCCTCAAAAACTTCTACAGCCTAAAAGTTTGGTCTGATTTTCATTTTTTTTTCTTTTTGTAATAAAGCGAATTAAATTTCGAAGAACCATGAAGCCTACAATTTTGTAATTTTCTTTTATTTAATATTCATAATAATCTACAAGTTAGTGTTCGCAGCATTTTCAACAAAATAGTTACATTTTTAAGCAAAGAAATTAATTTTTTAATCAAATAATAAATCTTAAAACAACAAAAAAATGCATTTTAACCTAATAGTTGAATTTTCTACCAAAAAAAGACAAATATTCAACAAAAGAGATAAATTTTCAACAAAATATTTATATTTTCAACCAAGTAGATGAGTTATTAACCAAAAAGATTAAATGTCTGTCAACAAACTTAATTTTCAATAATATAAAAAAGAATTTTCAACTAAATAGTTAAATTGTTCAGCAGATATTAAGTTTGAACTGAAATAATGAATCTTCAACCAAAAAAATAATGTTTTAACCCAATAGTTGCTTTTTCAACAAAGTAGTTGAATGTTCAACCAAGAAGATTAAATGTTTATCAAAAAAATTAATTTTCATCAAAAAAGGGAATAGTTGAATTTTTGGTTTAAAAAAATTAATTTTCAATCATAAAAGCTAATTTCTCAATCAAACAAACGAATTTTCAGCCAAAAAGATTAATTTTCTACCGTAAAAGATTTATTTGTAACAAAACACATAAATTTTCAAACAAATTAAATTTTTTTTAAGGAATTTGTATACTAATAGTTGAATTTTCCACGAAAGAGATGAATTTTCAAACAATTAGGTGAATTAGTCACCATGAAGATGAATATAAATATTCTACCAAAGTTTCAACAAAATTGAGAAATTTGAATATTTCAGAAATTCAGAAATTTCAACAAAATTCAGAAACACAAAAGTGTACAAAGTTTCAACGAAAGTCAGACATTTTCAACCAAATATCTTAATTTTCAACTGAAGATCATAAATGTTAAGCCAAACATGGATTAGCTAGATTTTCAGGTAAAAAAATTAACTTTCACAAAAATTAAAAAGAATTTTCAACGAAATAGTTGAATTGTTAAGCAGAGAAATTAAGTTTTAACTGAAATAATGAATCTTCAACAACAAAAATAATTTTTTAACCCAATAGTTGCTTTTTCAACAAAATAGTTGAATTTTCAAACAATCCGATGAATTTTCAACCAAGAAGATTAAATGTTTATCAAAAAAAATTAATTTTCAACAAAAAAGGGAATAGTTGAATTTTTAGTTAAAAAAAATTAAGTTTCAATAAAAAAACTCATTTTCAATCAAAGAAACGAATCTTGAGTCAAAGAGATGAATTTTCTACCAAAAAAAGACAAATCTTCAACAAAATAGATAAATTTTCAACAAAATAGTTACATTTTCAAACAAATAGGTGAATTTTTAACCAATAAGATTAAATGTCTGTCAAAACAGATAAATATTCGACAAAAAATGCAATAGTTACAATTTCAGTCGAAAAAATTAATTGTCAATAAAAAAAAAGAATTTTCTATCAAAGAAATGAATTTTCAAGAAAAAAAAAAGCATTTTCAACACAATAGTTACATTTTTAAGCAAAGAAATTAATTTTTTAATGAAATAATGAATTTTCGAGACAAAAAAAATAAATTTTCAAACAAACAAAAAATGCATTTTTAACCCAATAGTTAACAAATAGATGAATTTTTAATCAAGAAGATTAAATTTCTGTGAAAAATATCAATTTTCGACAAAAAACAGAATAGTTAGATTTTTGAGTAAAAAAATTAACTTTCAATAAAATAAAAAAGAATTTCCAACGAAATAGTTAAACTGTTAAGCAAAGATATTAAGTTTTACCCAAAATAATGAATTTTAAACAAAACAAAACAAAAATTTTACTCAATAGTTGATTTTTCAATAAAATATTTAAATTTGCAATCAATCAGATGAATTTTTAACCAAGAAGATTAAATGTCTATGAAAACATATTAATTTTCG
Organism: Andricus grossulariae; assembly: GCA_011634705.1. Lineage (NCBI taxonomy): Eukaryota > Metazoa > Arthropoda > Insecta > Hymenoptera > Cynipidae > Andricus > Andricus grossulariae. The sequence continues at coordinate 71,370,363 of JAABKJ010000755.1, forward strand.
AACAAAAATGGAATAGTTGAATTTTGAGGTAAAAAAATTAATTTTCAATAATTAAAAAACTAATTAAAAAACTAATTAAAAACTAATTAACTACTTGAAACTAAATAAAAAAAGTTGAATAATTAACCCAAATAAGTGAACTTTTAACCAAGAAGATTAAATGTTTGTCAAAAAAGATAAATATTCGACGAAAAATTCAATAGTTACAATTTCGGTTAAAAATATTAATTTTCAATGAAAAAAAAAAACAAATATTTTTTGATCAAAGAAATATCTTGTCAACCAAAAGAGTGAATTGGTCACAAAAGTCTACAAAGTTTCATCAAATGTCAGAAATTTGCAACCAAATAGCTTAATTTTCAACTGAAGAAAATAAATGTTAAGCCAAACATGGAATAGTTAAATTTTTAGATAAAAAAATTCATTTTCAACAAAATAAGAAAGAATTTTCAACAAAATAAGAAAGAATTTTCAACAAAATAAGAAAGAATTTTCAACAAAATAAGAAAGAATTTTCAACGAAATAGTTAATTTTTTAAGCAAAGAAATTAAGTTTCAACAAAAATAATGAATCCTCAACCAAAAAAATTAGTTTTTAACTCAATAGTAGAATTTTCGACCGTATAGTTCAATCTTCAATCAGATAAATTTTCAACTAAGAAGATTAAGTGTCTATAAAAAAATATTAATTTTCCACGAAAAATGGAATAGTTGAATTGTTTAAAAATTAATTTTCAATCAAAGAAACAAACTTTCAACCAAGAAAATTATTTTTCTACCAAAAAAGATTGACTTTTACCAAAACACATGAATTTTCAACTAAAAAGATATATTTTCAACAAAAAATTTACTAGGTAAATTTTCAGTTAAAAAACGAATTTTCAACAAAATAGTTAAATCAACCAAAGAAATGAGTTTTTAATTTAAATAATGAATTTTCAACCAATAAAAAATTAATTTTTAAACAGAGTTTAACATTAAACCAAGTAGTTCAATCTTCAACAAAAAAGATGAATCTTCAACGAAGAATGCAAAAATTAAAATAGCAGCCAAAAAGATTTAAATTTTAAATGAAAAACAGTAGAATTCAACCAAGAAAGACGAATTTTGAACCAGGAAAAATTATGCAGACAAGAGAGAAAAAAATGTCAACCAAACATGGATACATGAATTTTAAACCAAAAAATATAAATTTTCAACAAAAAATAGAATAGTTAAAACTTCAGTTGAAAACTTAATTTCCAACAAAAAAAACATTGTTCTTTAATTTGATATTACAATTTTAAAAAATATAAGCTGTTAAAAAAATTCCGTCCATAAAAAAAATTCACTGAGCACTCTGAGCAGGTTTATTTTGTTTTATTTTCTGGTTTTTTCCAGGTATATAAAAATTTCTCGACAATTCTAGGTTTTCAGGTGAACCCGGTAATTAACCAGGTAAACCTGTGATTTCTATACCTGCATATTTGTCCACTCAAAAAGGGGATTTTGATCCATGTGATGTAACAAACGTCCTGGTGTGCAAATCACTATATTGCATTGATCCATTCTTTCTTTCTCATAACGTAAGTCTTTTCCACCTATGACCAAAGCTGCTGAGAGGGAATGATAACGACCAACTTTTCGCAGAGTCTCATAAATCTGGCATGCAAGTTCTCGCGTTGGAGTAATTATAAGAGCACCAAGACCATCCATTCGTGTCCATCGCTTGCAGTATAATGTCTCTATGACCTAAAATTCAATAAATAAATAAATCAATAAAATAAATCAATAAATCAATCATTAAATAATTCAATCATTAAAATAAATAAATCAATGAATAAATAAAATAAATAAATAAATCAATCAATCATTAAATAAATGAACAAATAAAAGAAATAGAATCCAAAATGGACGCATCGCATCATATTCGCATCATCTTTTTACGCAATTTTAAACAGTTCTTGTTGACTATAATTTTTAGGATTGTATTAATTCGAAGAAAATATTCTGTCAATAGTCAGTCAATTTATCATATACATATATCCTCTAACCAAAAAGACCATGAAAAAATTAATTTTTCTCCAAAAATAAAAAAGAATTTTCATTTAAAAATGAAATTTTACGCCAAAGAGGTGAATTTAGAAAAAAAACTAAAATTTAAGAAACTAATTCAACTTTCAACCAAGTTGTTGAATTTTCAACCAAAAAATATGATTTTTTAACAAAAAAGTTAATTTTCTACAAAAAAGTTAAATTTTCATTTTAAAAAAATGTAGTTTTTAACCAAATAGTTAAATTTAAACCAAAAATATCATTTTTTAACAAAAAAGTTCATTTTCAACCAAATAGTTTATTTTTCTACAAAATTATTGAAGCCTCAACCAAACCAGATTAATTTAAAACCAAACTGCTGAATTTTTAACCAAAAAGAATGAATTTTAAACTAGAAAATATCAATTTTCAATAAAAAAGATCTATTTTCTACCAAAAGCGGAATAATTACATTTTTAGTTAAAAAAATTCATTTTGAACAAAAAACGAATGTTCAAAAAAATAATTACATTTTCACCAAAGAAATGAATTTTCAACTAAAATGATGATTTAAAAAAAAACGAATTTTCAAAAGAAGAGTTCAATCCAAAAGATTACTTTTTAACCTGAAAGATTAATTTTCTAAGACTGGAATAGCAAATTTGTTTAATCAATGATTTGAATCTATAACAAGAAAAAATTATTTTTTAATAAAGTAGTTAAAATGTCAACCAATTAATTAAATGTTCAACTAAAAAGATTTAATTTTCAGCAAGAAGATTAATTTTGTACTAAAAAACACGAATTTTCAACAGAATACATCGATTTTCAACAAAATTGTTAAATTTTAAAGCCAAAAGGATAAATCATCTACAAAACTGTTGAACTTTCAAACCAAAAATATGATTTTTTAACAAAAAAGTTAATTTCTAACCAAATAGTTTAATCTTCTACGAAATTATTGAATCATCAACCAAACCAGAATAATTAAGACCCAAAAAATTGCATTTTTATCCAAAAAGGATAAATTTTCAACTAGAAAATATCAATTTTGTATCAAAATTTCGATAATTACATTTTTAGTTTAAAAAATTCATTCTCAACAAAAAAAAACGAATTTTCAATAAAATGGTTACATTTTCAACCAAAGAAATAAATTTTCAACTGAAATGATGAATTTTGAAAACATGAATTTTCAACAAAAGAGTTCAACCCAAAAGACGATTTTTTAACCCGGAAGATTAATTTTCTAAAAATGAAATAGTTAAATTTTCCACCAATTACGTGAATCTACAACCAAAAAAATGATTTTTTAATAAAATAGTTAGAATTCCAACCAAGTAGTTGCATTTTCAACAAAATTGTTGAATTATAAAGCCAAAAGGACGAATTATCTACAAAACTGTTGAATTTTCAATCCGAAAATGTATTTTTAACAAAATACATGAATTTTCAACTAGAAAATATCAGCTTTCAATAAAGACTATCAATTTTCAACCGCAAATGAAATAGTTACGTTGTTAGTTAATAAAATTAATTCTCAACAAAAAAACAAAACGAATTTTCAACAAAAGAAGTCAACCCAAAAGATGATTTCTTAACGCGGAAGAATAATTTTCTAAAAATTGAACAGTTAAATTTTCAATTTAGGAGGTGAATAAAATAAATCAATCAATAAATCAATAATTAAAATAATCAATGAATCAATAAATCATTAAATACATAAATCATTCAATCAATGAAACAAACAATAAATCAAGAAATAAATAAATGAAAAAATGAAATAAACAAATAAATAAAATTTAAAAAGTCAGTTTATTCTTGACGGTGTGGCTGAATTAAGTCTGAATGAAAGTTTAATGCCAATAGGATTTTTTTGTTGATTATGATTATTATCTCACGATCATTTCAAGAAGAAAATTGAAATAATCTTTGCGGCTCTTCTTAAAACAAGTCGATTTGAGTATTTAATTTAATTCATACGAAATACACACATTTTCTTAAAAAGATCATCGAAAATAGTCTAAATAGTGTCACACATTTGAAAAAATAGTGTCAAAATTTCCAGCATTTTAACCTAATAATTTAAAAGTATTAAAAATGAACTTTAATGTTTATTTAAAATGCTATTCTTTAGTCTATACATTATTAATATTCCTATTTATTTATCGCAGACTTCACAATCTTTTTCCTATTCTCCACCTTTTCTCATTTTCCACTTAAATAGAAACTGAATTAATAGTCGACTATTAAATTTTTGATGAATTCATCTTTTTTTGGTGACAAATGTGATTATTTGGTTCAAAATTCATTTATATTGTTGAAAAATTCACAATTTTGTTAAAAAATCCTACTTCTTGGTTAACAATTCAACTGTTTTGTTGCAAATTCATTTTTGTTTTTCGCTTGAAAATTGAACAATTTGATTAAAAAATTTCAACTACTTAGTATAAAATTAAACTGTTTTGTAGAAAAGTCGTTTTTTATTGAAAATCAATTCTCTTAAATGTAAACGTAACTACTCCATTTTTTGTTAATACTGGTATTTTTTAGTTAAAAAACTCAACTATTTGGTTAAAAATGTATGCATTTTGTTGAAATTGTTTTGTAGAAATCTCATCTTTTTGGTTAAAGATCCAACTATTTGGATGACAATTAGTCTGTTTTGGCTGAGGATTCAACTATTCTGTTGGAAATTCGTCTTTTTTGGAAGAAAATCATTTTTTGTTTGTAAAGAATGCAACTATTTGGTTAAGAATGTATGTATGTTGTTGAAAATTCATCTTTTTGATAGAAAATTCATCTTTTTATTTGAGAAATTAAATATTTGGTTGAAAATTCAACTATTTGGATAAACATTCAATAGTTTTGTAGAAAGCTCATTTTACTGGTTGAAGATCCAACTGTTTAGATAACAATTAAGACTGTTTTGGCTGATGATTCAACTACTTTGTTGGGAATTCGTATTTTTGGATTAAAATTTAACAATTTGATTGGAATTTCTTTTCTTTCTTCGCTAAAAAATATTTTTTTAGTTGAAAATTCGAATTTTTTGGAAGAAAATCAAGTTTTTCGTTAAAAATGCAACTATTTGGTTGAAAATAAATCTGGTTTAGTTAAGGAATCAAATATTTCATTGAAAATTAGTTTTTGTTGGTTAAATCCAACAGCTTATTTTTTTAAATAAATTTGTTCCTTGAAATATCAACTATTACATTTTTAGGTTAAAAATTCAACAACAACTTAAAATTGAACTATTTTATTGAAAATTCAACTGATTGGTTGGAATTCAACTTTTTTGTTGATAATTCATATTCTCGAGTTGAAAATTTAACTATTTTGTAGAAAAATCGTCTCTTTGGCTTTGCTATTCAACTTATTGGTAGAAAATTCAACAATTCGGTAAAAAATTAAACTGTTTATTTTTTATTATATTTTTTGATTGAAAATTAATTCTCTTACATGTAAATTTAACCACTATATTTCTGGTTGAAAATTAATTAAATAAAATTTAGACTAACGTCATATCGATTGTTCAAACTGCTTAGTTGAAAATTCGTCCTGTCCATTGGAAAATTCATCTTTTCTGGTAGAAATTTCATCCCTTTAGTTTAATAGTTAACTATTTGTTTGAAAATTCAACTATTTGGTTAAAATTGATGTATTTTGTCGGAAATTCGTCTTTTCTGGTAAAAATTTCATCTTCTTAGTTAAATATTTAACTATTTGTTTGAAAAATCAACTATTTGGTTAAAATTTATGTATTTTATTGAAAATTCGTCTTTTCTGGTTGAAATTTAATCTTTTTAGTTTATCATGTAACTCTTTGTTTGAAAATTCAACTATTTGGTTAAAAGTTATGTGTTTTCTTGAAAATTCATATTTTCTGGTAGAAAATTAATCTTGTTGGTGGAAAATTCAACTATTTGGTTAAAAGTGTATGTATCTTGTTGAAAATTCGTCTTTTCTGGCAGAAAAGTTATCTTTTTGATGAAAATTCAACTGTTTCGTAGAAAACTCATCTGTTTGGGTAAAGATGCAACATTTTGATTGACAATTAGTCTGTTTTTGTTGAGGATATAATCATTTTGTTGGAAATTCGTCTTTTTCGATTGAACATTAAACAATTGCAATTTTTTTTCTTTCTATACAAATTTTGTTGTGAAAATTCAACTATTTTTTGTTGTTGAAAATTTATCTTTTTGATTTCAAAATTCATCTTCCTAAAGAAATTTCACTTTTTTTGGTTAAAAATTAACCTGCTTCGGTTGAAAATTAACCAGGTCTGACAAGAATGATATACCATCCCATTTATAAAAGTAAATATCTATGTGTAAAAATATAAATTATTTATTTCGCCATTTTAGTATTAATTTATTATTTTATTTATTATATATTATTTAATTTTATGGAGAAAAAAAATTAATTTTCAACCACAAAAAAAAACTAATTTTAATTACAATTTTGGTTGAAAACTGATATTTTTCAGTTCAGAATTCAACATTATGGTTGAAAATTTATCTTTTTTTAGTTGAAAATGTAACTATTTGTCAATTAACTAAAACGATGGAATATTCAATTGGAACAGTTACATTTTCTGTTTGAAAAAACTAATTTTCAACCACAAAAAAAATTTATTTTCGTTACAATTTTGGTTGAAAATTTATCTTTCACTTCACGTTTGAAAAATTTAATTGAACTAATTTTCTGAACCTAATAGTATAATTTTGAACTAAAAAACATAAGATTTCAATTATTTCAATAATAAAATAATAGAAAAAATAAATTTTAAACAAAGAGATGAATTTTCAACTAAAATGTACTGAAAAGTCATAATTATAATTACCGGTATTAGAAACGCCAGTGTTTTTCCACTGCCAGTTTTAGCTTGACCAAGAATATCGAAACCTCGTAATGCAAGACCGATAGTTTGCTTTTGTATGTCGGTCGGCTTGATATAACCGCTTTCCTTCAAACCCTTTATAGTTTGTATGGATAACGGCAAATCGTAGAATTTCTTTACTTGTGTCTCATCGATCTGTAAAAAAAATTGTCATTAACAGATATAATATCAACACAAGAACGATTAAAAAAGATTTAATATCAATAGGTCTTTTTGACTTGAGAAAACAATTTAGGGATCATCCATAAACTATGTTACCAATTTTGGGATATTTTTGACCCCCGCCCACCGCTAAAAAAGAGTTTTCAACAAAATCCATGAATTTTTTATAAGACAGTTGAATTTTCCAACCGACACTATGAATTTACAACAAAAAATTTAATTTTCTACCAAGTTGTTAAATTTTCAAATCAATAGTTTAATTTTGAACCAAATAGTTGAATTTTCCACAAAAATATTTGAATTTTTAACAAACGAAATTAACTTTCCACCCAAAAATGGATTAGTTACATTTTTAGTTTAAAAAATTAATTTTCAACCAGAAAAAAAAAGAATTTTCCATCAGTTTAATTAGACCAAAGAAGAAGAATTTGTAACAAAATAGTTGAACCCACAGCCAAAAAGATGAATAATAAAAAAAAGATTTACTTTACATCCAAAAAGAAGAATTTTCAACAAAATATATAAATTTTCCAAAAAACAATTGAATTTTCCACCAAATACCAAATAGTTAAATTTTCTACAAAAATAGCTGAATTTACAACCAAATAATCAAATTTCAAAAGAGAACATAAGTATTCAACCAAAAATGGAATAGTTACATTTTCAGTTTAAAACATTAATTTTCAACAACAACAAAAATTTGCCAGGTAAATTGAACCAAACAAGATGAATCTTTAAAAAAAAAGTTGAATCCCCAGTAAATAAGATGAATTTTCAGAAAACAATATTAATTCTCTACCCAAACAAACGAATTTTCAACAAAATAATTGAATTATACTCAAAAGAAGTTGAATTTTCTACCTGACACTATGGACTTTCAACAAAAAAGTTAATCTTCTAACAAGCAGTTAATATCGTTTATTTTCCATATAGCTTAATTAACCATATAGTTTAATTTTCACCAAAAAGATGAATTTTCAACCAAATAGTTCAATTTTCAAATAGAAAAGATCAATTTTGAATTGAAAATATAAATTTTAAACCAATGATGGAATAGTCTTAGTTTTAGTTAAAAACAACGGCTTAAATTTTCTACACTGAAAAATGAATTTTCAACTAAAAAAGATCAATTTTCAACCAAAAATAAAATAGTTACATTTTTAGTTAAAAAAAATTCATTTTCAACCACATTGATGAATTTTATACTAAAATGATGAATCTTCGACTGAATTAGTTGAATTTTCAACCAAAAAGATGAATTTTCAACAAAAAAGATGAATTTTCAACCAAGAAGATTAATTTCTACAAATAAAAAAGCATTTCCAACAATAAAGAAACAAAAAAAAAGATTTAAACCAAAAATTAGATAGTTAAATTTTCAGTTAAAAAAATAAGGTTCAACCAAAAACAAGAATTTTCAGCTAAAATGGTGTAATATTCAATTGGAATGGTAACATTTTCAGTTAAAAAAATAATAATATTCAAATATGAAAAAAACTAATTTTCAAAAAAATAGTTATATTTTCAAACAAAGTGATCAATTTTCAACTAACATGAATTTTGACATGAATTGAACAGTTGAATTTTAAACGAAAAAGATAAATTTTCAACTAAAATGATGAATCTTTGATTAGAATAATTAATTTTTCAAACAAAAAGATGAATTTTTAACCAAAAAGATTAATTTCTAAAAAAAAATGAATTTTCAACTAAAATGATGGAACATTCAATTGAATAGTCACATTTTCAGTGAAATTTTTTTCAATCACAAACAAAAAATTATTTTTCAACCAAGAAGATTAATTTATAACAAAAAAGAAACGAATTTTCTACTAAAAAGATCAATTTTCAACCAAAAATGGAGGTTACATTTTTAGTTAAAAACATTATTTTTCAACTAAAAAGATGAATTTTCAACCAAGAAGATTAAATTCTAAAAAAAAAAAAAAAAAACTAAAAAAATAATAATTTTGTAACCAAAAATTAAATAGTTATATTTTCAGTTAAAAGAATTAATTTCAAACAAAATATGACTATTTTTGAACAAAATAGTTACATACAGTAATATAAACCTACTTCCACAAATTAAGAATCATTGTTATCTAATTTTTTATTGCAATTTAAAAAAAAGTTAAGCATGCTCTCCAGAAAATGCATTGATTTAAAAGATAATTCCCTGACATTTCCAGGTTTTTTCAGGTACATATAAATTCCCTCAATCCAGGTTTTACAGGTTTTTTTTATGTAGAGTAGACACCCCCATGAATAAAACATAACGCTTTAGACAGGAAATAAAATATTTCTTCATGTTAATTTATAGAAGATGCAATAAACGAAAACGAAAATTTTGAAATTGAAATTTAAGAAAATAGTAGATTTGAAACATAAAATAAGAGTAAAAAAGTTTTCAAATGTTGAAAAAATAACCTTGAAAAACCTTTTACTGACATTCAATTGCTTTCTTCTAAATATTGGCAAATATTTAAATTACTATACCAGCAAAAACGAATTTTCAACAAAAAAAAAATATAAATTTTTAAAATGAGTTTTCGAAACAATAGTTAAATTTTCAACCAAAGGAATGAATTATCTTTAGACACTTACGGAAAGTAAATGAATATTAAGATTTAATAAAAATAAGTATGAATTGACAAAAACATGTAGAATTGTTTTTATAATCCTAACCTCAAAATCAAATAATGGTCTTGAAAACAGGAAAAAAGAAGTCATATTACAAAAATAATACGAACACTTATTTCAAATCTAAATGTGAGTACTTTTTACCCCCGACATGTTAAATATAAACTCAATTAAACCTAATAAATGAAAAGAACATAAATATTTTTCATGCACGGTACTCACTTTCTCGTATTTACTTTGAAGCTTTGCGATTATTTCTGTCTCTGGATTGTGCTTCTTCTTTTCGTAAACTATAACCTTTTTCTTTGTTTTGGCAGCCATCGTCTTAAATTAATTAAAAATGATATCGAGACAATTTTATATATTTTTGTTAGAGGTTTATTATCCTTTCTTTCACATAATCTGACTCCACGTGCTCTGACACGCTGTGACGAGCGCGGCGGACTCGGAGGGACTTTCGGGAGATCTATATATCTTATGTCGGCCATGTAGTAATCGTTATAATTACCAATACACGGTAATTTGGAAAATTACCAAAATTAATAAAATAACGGTTACAGCAAAGATTAATATCAATATGATTTCATTATTATTTTTTTATTTATTACCTTTTATTTTTTATCAAAGAGTCTTAGTGGAGGGAAGTGCAAGGTCCTTGGTGCAAGCGCAAGTCCCTCCAATTCTGGGATCTTTTCGTATTGCGCATGCGTCGCGTCAGCTACTGGTTTAGGTATTTCATGTTGTGACGTCAGCTTGCAAGATGTCTGCACGCCGAGGGCCAAGAAATAATACCAAATAATAACAGATAATACCAACAGCAGAGAACGAAACATTTTTTTTTCTACAACTTGGACAAAAATAATTTTTCTGGATGACTGAAAAATCCCGAAAAAAAATTCCCGACACTGTGAAATTCCCGAATTGAAAAATTCCCGAATAATAAAATTCCCGACGGAAGTTTGCCGAATTATAAAATATCCGAACTAGAAAATTCCCGAATTTAAACAACTTAAAAATGTTTCTTCATTAGTAATATTATTATTATTTATTAAAAATGAAATAATGAAATATTTTGATAAAAAAATATATTTTTAATGTTTAAAGTTTCTAAAATTATTGTTTGCATTCGAAATAACAAGGATTGAAAAAATATATTTCTGGATGAAAATTGTTTCCAATTATTGTTATTTTAAATTCAAACAATAATTTCAGAAACTTTAGACATTACAAATATATATTTTTTTGAATTATTTGATTATCGTATTTTTAATAAATGAATAATAGTGATTAAAAATCAATTTTTTTAATTGTTTCGGGAGTTTTATAATTCGGGAATTTTCTAGTGCGGGTATTTTATAATTCCGCAATTTTCTATAGGGAATTTTCCAATTCGGTAATATTATAAACTGTCGGGAATTTTATTATTCGAGAATTTTCCAATGCGGAAATATTATAAACTGTTCGGGTATTTTATAATTAGGGAATTTGATTATTCGGGAAGTTCATGATTCGTAAATTTTACAGGGTCAGGAATGTTATTTTTCAGGATTTATTAGTCTTCCACAAATTTTTATCCAGAAACATATTCTTTTCAATCATTGTTATTTGAAATCCAAACAATAATTTTAGAAACGTTTAACATTACAACGATTTTATTATTGTATTTTTAATAAATAAATAATATTTCAAAAAAAAATTTAATTGTTTAAATTCGGGAATTGTCCAATTCGTTAATATTATAAACTGTTGTTGTTGAATTATTCTGGAATTTTCCAATTCGGTAATATTATATTCGGAATTTTATTATTTGGAATTTTCCAATTCGGGAATTTTGTTATTCGGGAATTTTATTTTTCGGGATTTTTCAGTCGTCCCGATTTTTCACCACAAGTGTATTTATATATGATTTTTCATTTTGGAAAAGGTATTTAACCAAATAATAAAATAATTACACATTTTTGATAATAATTTAAGAAGTATTATTTGTTGCAAACAATTTTCTTGCACTTTCAATCATTTTAAATAAGCGCGCCAACGGTAATCAATCGAGTTGTTGATACAAAGCATGCGCAATACGATAATATCCCAAAATTGTGAACGTCGGTCCCAATCCGAAATGGACGCATCGTATCATATTCGCATAATTTTTTTACGCAATTTTAAACAGTTCTTGTGACTATAATTTTTAGGATTGTCTAAATAAGAAGAAAATGTTCTGTCAGTAGTAAGTCAATTTTACATATACATATACTGTTAATAGCGTTACAATTTTTAATCTTCACTTGAAACCCCTATTCACAAGTGTAATTTTGACCAAAATGCTATCAAAATATAAGAAATGAATTCCTCAAAATAAAGTTAACGTTAATACCATATTAAATTCAACATGAAACACTTCAAATTTCAAGTAGAAATGTATATTGCATTTTCAACAAACAAGGTTAATTTTCTAACCAAAAAGACGAATTAGACCAAAAACGGAACAGCGAAATTTTCGGATGAAAAAATTAGTTTTTAATACAAAAAAATTTTGTTTAAAAATGAAATTTTACACCAAAGAGGTGAATTTACAAAAAAAAATCAAATTTAAAGAAACTAATTCAACTTTCAAGACAGTTGTTTTTTAAACAAAAAAGTTAAGTTTTCACTTTGAAAAATGTAATTTTTGGTTAGATTGCAGAATAGGGGCGTCACCCCTATTTTGGCTGAAAAAAAATTTTTTTCGGCAACAAACTATTAGAATCTTTAATTGAAGGGTAAATGAAGCGATTTGACAAGGCAAAATTTTAAAATTATTGTTACTTTTGTTACTACGATGTCTCAAATATGGGTCTTTCACGATATAGGAATGATCATATTATGATCGAGATTATTAATATTATTTTTGTGACAAACATTTTGATTTGACAAACATTATTTTTGTGACTGGTCGAAGGGGTTTTAATTAATTATATACAGTGTTTCTGGTCTTAAGGATGTTTAAAAGCACCTAAACGGCGAGTTAAAAATGACCATTCCAATATCATGACAGACCCATTTTTGAGAAATCGTAGTAACAAAAGTAACAATAATTTAGAACTTTTGACTGGTCAAATCGCTTCATTTATCGTTCAATTACAGATTATAATAGTTCGTTTGCCGAAAAAAAATTTCCTGCCAAAACAGAGGTGACGCCCCTATTCTGCAATTTCACCGGAATTTGATTGATACTTTGGTGCTGAAAAAAGTGGCAAATAGTTTTATTTAAGAGCTTTTCATTTGAAAAAAGAAGCTATCTAGTTTTGAATCACCAATATTTTTATTTTACTATATTAAAAATAAGATTTCGAACAATTCCTTTTAAATTCCTTTTTAAATCGTTTGAAGTTAAACAATTTTGAATTAGGTCGAAGTGAATCAAAACATTTTCGTTATCCTTTCTTGTTTCTATTGTTTGAAGGAGAGTCCACAATAGGATTTGAGAAACCGACGTAGTATTGACTTGACGTAGACTTGACCAAAGATATTATATATATAGGACATCACATTTTCTGCCATATCGAGGTGCTGCCCTCACCGTACTACGAAGTCGAGCGCTGTTTTTCTCGTTCTTCGTAAAATATGACGGTAAAACAGTAGACAGATTTTTTAAGGTTAGAAAAGTTTGACATGTATGGCTGAACAAACACCGCACTTTCGAATATAATAATGTCTAAGGTCAATTTCTAGGCACACCGAAAATACATACTTCGAATAAATAATGAAAAATTAATAATGAAAGAAGCAGTGATATGATGGTAATTAACGTAATAAATAAACTGAATTTTGAGCGTAATACTCTCAAAAAGGTAGTTATTTTTATACCTTCATATTATTATAATTTATTGCTAATACTTTCATGTTTCTACAAATGATACTTTGAAGTTTACCTTAAACTTAAAAATTTAACTTTTATTACTAACAGAGTTTTTTGGAGATCTGAAGCTTGAGAAAAGTTCTTTGTACATAGTTTTTTTTTTAATTACAGAAAGCGTTCTGGAAAATGGAATTTTTCAATTAAAAAAATAAATAAAAATAAATTTCTAGACAAATCAGTGCTGAGCAATAATTTAATGATTGAAGTTTGAAAAAATTATTGTTTAAATTCAAAATAACAATAATTGAGAGAAATATATTTCTGGATACAAAATTTAGTTCGAAAATGTACATAGTATCTTTTTTAAATCACAAAAAATATTCTCAAAAATCGAATCCCTGATTAAAAAGTAAATAAAAAGAAACTTCGAAATACATTAGTACTGATTTGAATCCTGCAAATATTGTTTGGAAAATGTGATTAGGTTCGAAGAAACTTTAGGGAGAAATTTTGTTTCCGTTTGAGGCGCACGTGTTTTTACATTAATTTTTTTCAACAGGTTTTATAGAATTATTTCTATTTTACACTCAAACAATAATTTAGTAAAACTTTAAATATTAAACGAAGATTTCTTTGATAAAAATATTTATTGTGGTATTTTTAATAAATAAATAATATTTATTAAGAAAAAACTTTTAATTATTTAAATTTGACAATTTTATAATTAAGGAATATTCTAGGTCGGACATTTTATAATTGGGCAATTTTATATCGGGAATTTTATTATTCGGTGATATTATAAACTCATCGGGAATTTTATTGTTTTTGAAATTGTATTAAACGGGAATTTTACAGTATCAAGAATTTTATTTTTCGGGATTTTTCAGTCATCCCTAGAAGTACAGCAAATTTTCAGAATTTGGAATTTGCTATTTCATATAATTATTTTCTTCACTTGTAGATTTATAATTTTTTCAAGCATGCGTGGAATTTTTAAGCATGGAAATACACTACAAAAAAATTGACAATTATATAACCAAATTCTAAATTTTTAAATTTGCTGTAATTTTATTCATTTTTTTAAATTGTATTGTACAAAAATTGTATAAACCACAAGTTCTTATTTATCTTATCTCATGAAATACCAAAATTAAAAATAAAAAATTTTTTTTCTAGTGCATATGTTGATCACTGCAAAACAGGAGTGAATTAAATAGGAATTATCCGTTCGGAAATAACTGTTCAAAATCCGAAACAATTGATTAGACTTTTTTGATTTCTAGGTATGTAAAAAAATTGAAACTTCCTATCAAAATTTTCTGGGTAAACAATTTTTCTTTCTTCGTCTTTTATCGCAACTTGTACAGTTTGACCGCAAAATTAAATTTTTGATTTTTCATTATGTTTGGTGCGTTCAAAATTTGAATTTTTGATTTAAAAAAAAAATGAAAAGTTGTTATGATAATCTTGCAGGGCTTTCAAAAAGCAACGCTTTTTTTCTCAAGTCTTTTTGTCATATCGTTCGTTTTTTAGCTTCAAATTTACATTTTCGTTTTTTTTTTAATATTTAAAATGCTATAACTCTGGTAATTTTCTTTATATCAAAAAAAGGTGTATAACTAAATTGTTCGACTTTCCAAGTCCTATAAATAGATGTACATAGAATTCGTGATTCTTAAAAAAAATGTCTCCAAAATTTCGAAAATGCTGTCACTTTTTGAATTTTTATTCAAAATAGCTGGCTAAGGAACTTGACCTTTAGTTTTCACATACCATATTTTCATTTCAGCAAAAAAATGGTTTAAAAATGGTAATTAATTGCATTTTTAATACAAATTTAGACACGCTTGGAAAATTGGATTTTTCGAAATAGAAAAAAATTTTAATACACATCAAACCGGTTTGATTTCCTTAAGCTATTACAATTTTTTAAATTTAACAATTTACAATTTAAAACTCTTCAATTTTAAATGTTTACAATTAGAAACTCTTTAATTTTGAAAGATGTATATTAAATTTCAAAAATGGAAAATTCTTTCATTTTAAAGATTTGCAATTTAAAGTTCTACAATTTTGAAGATTTATAATTCAATCTTCAATCTTAACGATTTGCAGATTAAATATCTTCAATTTTGATCTTATATTCTTCTCCACTACTTGTCCCTTTTCTCCATTTCCTTAATTCCCTTCTCACTTCCTTCTTCTTCTGTTTATATTCCTCATCCCATCCACTTCTATCCCCTCCTTCTTATTTACTTATTTTTTGCTTGTGCACTCTTATACTCTTTTTATTTTTCCTATCATTATTTCCATTTAATCATTTACATTTCCTTCCCCCATTTTAATATTCCTGACTTTTTCTTCAAACTGCTCCTTACCTTCCATTGACCAATCCCCTCTTCATACTCTTTTTACTTTTTCTTCCTTTTTAGCCTTTTTTTTATTACTCATTTCTCCCTCTACTGTCACTATTCATCTTTTTAGATTGAAAATTCAACTACTTTCATCAAGTCGTATTTTTTAGTCGAAAATTCAACTGTCTTGATATAAATTCGTGCTTCCGGAAAGAAAATTAATCTTCAATTGTAAAGAGTCATCTTTCTTGGTTTAAGATAAACCTTTATGTTGAAAATTTATCTTCTTGGTTGAGAATTCAACTATTTTGTGAAAAACTCGTTTTTTTCATTTAGATAGTTTTGTAGATGGTTCGTCTTTTCCTCTTTTAAATTTAAGAACTATTTTGAAAATTCAAATATTTGGTTGAACTACTTTATTCCATTTTTTTTTGTATTCAGCTCTTTGGTTGTAAATTTAACCTTTTTTTTTAAATCCGTTTCTTTGATTAAAACTCGAATTATTCCATTTTTGGTTTTAAATTCAAACTTTATAATTTGAAAATTCAACTATTTACTAGAAAATTCATATTTTTCATGAAAATTCGTCTTTTGGGTTACAAATTTAAACTTCTTGAGTGAAAATTTTGTTAAAAATCTTGTTAAAAATGTATAATTTTTTTCTTGAAAATTAATTTTTCATCCAGAAGTTTAACTATTCTATTTTTATTACAAATTTATACTTTATGAGATAAAAATCGAACTACTTATTAGAAAATTCATGTATTTTAATAAAAATTTGTCTTTTGGGTTACAAAATTAATCTTGTTTCTTGAAAATTCATCATATTAGTTAGGAATTAAACTATTTTGGAAAAAATTAGTTTTTTCTTGTTAAGAAATAATCTTTGGTCTGAAAATTTATGATTTAACTATTTCATTTTTTGTTGAAAATTTATACTTTATAAGATGGAAACTCAACTCTTTACCAGAAAATCCACCTTTTTTATGAAAATTCGTCTTTTGCGTTAAAAATTTGAACTTTTTTGTTGAAAATTCATCTTTTTGGTCAAGAATTCATAATATTTTGTTAAAAATTTATTACTCTTTTGTTAAAAATTAATTTTTGATTTGCAAATTTAATTATTCCATTTTTATTAAATATGTATACTTTATAAGATGAAAATTCAAATACTTGTTAGAAAATTCATGTATTTTAATGGAAATTCGTCTTTTGGGTTAGAAAATTAATCTTGTTTCTTGAAAATTTATCATATAATCCAAGAATTAAATTATATTGTAAAAAATTCGTTTTTTTTTCGTTAAAAATTAATCTTTCGTCTGCAAATTTAACATTTAACTATTTCATTTTTCGTTAAAAATGTATACTTTATAAGATGAAAATTCAATTGTTTAGTGGCAAATGTATGTATTTTTATGAAAACTCATCTTTTGGGTTAGAAACTTTAACTTGTTTGTTGAAAATCTATATTTTTTGTTAATAATTCATATTATCTAGTTGAAAAAAAATTTGTTTGTTGAAAATTAATTTTTTTTTAATTTAATTTTTTATTTGAAAATTAAACTATTTCATTTTTGGTTCGAAATTTATACTTGATAAGATGAAAATTTAACTACTTGTTAGAAAATTCATGTATTTTAATAAAAATTCATCTTTTGAGTTCGGAAATTAATCTTGTTTCTTGAAAATTCATCATATTAGTTAAGAATTAAACCATATTGTAAAAAATTCGTTTTTTTTAACTTTTTTTGTTAGAAATCCATATTTTTGGTTAAGAATTCATATTATTTTGTTAGAAAAAAAAAAAAAAAATTCAATTTTTTTGTATCTGAAAATTTAACTATTTAATTTTTTGTTGAAAATTTATACTTTATCATATGAGAATTGAATTGTTTGTTAAAAAATGTATGTATTTTGATGAAAACTTGCCTTTTAGTTTAAAAAGTTCAACTTGTTTGTTGAAAATCCATATTTTTGATTAAGAATTCATATTATTTTGTTGAAAATGTATTATTTTATTGTTAAAAATTAATTTTGCATCTGAAAATTAAACTATTTCATTTTTGGTTAGAAATTTATACTTAATAAGATGAAAATTTAACTACTTGTTAGAAAATTTATGTATTTTAATGAAAATTCGTCTTTTGAGTTAGAAAACTATTTTTGTTTCTTGAAAATGAATTATTTTATTTAGGAATTAAACTATTTTGTAAAAAATTCGTTTAATTTTTTTGGTTAAAAATTAATCTCTTGTCTGACAATTCAACATTTAACTATTTCATTTTTGGTTGAAAATGTATACTTTATGAGATGAAAACTCAAATTATTAGTAGGAAATATATGTATTTTGGTGAAAACTCGTCTTTTGGGTTGAAAAGTTTAGCTTGTTTGTTAGAAATCCATATTTTTGGTTAAGAATTCATATTATTTTCTTGAATTTTTTTTTTAATAATTTTTAATCTGAAAATCTAAATATTCCATTTTTGGTTGAAAATTTATTCATTATAAGATGAAAATTCAACTGCTTGGTAGAAAATGTATGTATTTTGATGAAAACTCGTGTTTTGGGTTAAAAAATTAATCTTGTTTCTTGAAAATTCATCTTCTTGGTTGAGAATTTTTTAAATGCAAATTTGTCTTTTTTTGTGAAAAATTGAATTTTTTTCTTGAAAATTTGACTATTCTCTTTTTGGTTGGAAATTCATACTTAATATTTTTTAAATTCAAGTGTTTTGTAGAAAATTCGTCCTTCTTTTTGGTACAATCTTAACTTTTTGAGTTGAAGATTCATCTCTTATATATAATTTTCATTTGTTTGATACAATTTTTATATAAAACAAGTGAAAATTATATATAATATTCAATATTAATATTATAATATTCCCCTATTCTGATAGATTTATCCATTTTCTTTCCTGGATCCAGATAATGTTAAAAGTACAAAAAATGATGAAAAACAAAAAAAAACTTTTATGCCTTCAACCTTGATGTTGGATGAAAAGGCCTAATTATTTCCATATAATATGTTTCCATGGTAATATGACGAACAAGTGACCATGTTTTAGGCGAATTTTCCAATAAAATTTGTTCATAACAATAACAAATGTTATTTACTGGCAGTCTATTCCGTAAAAATTTTATTCTTTGAATGAAAAGGAACGATTCCACAGAAAAGAACAATTGTCTATGTATTGAAATGCCAGATAATTGAATTTTTTTATGAAATATGTTTATGAAAATTACAAATGTTGTGTAGAAACATATGATGTGAAAATTTCATTCTTCACGTAAAACGAAATGATTCCGCGAAAAAGAAAAGTTTTCTTTGCATATAAAATGGCAAAAAATGAATCAATATCAGTAGATGCATATTTTACGCTTGCCTTTAGAGGAATAATTTTCTCAAGTACAGTGTTTTATTGAGAGTATTATTTCCAGTAATATCCTACCTGCCAATTATTTTTAGTTTACTCTATAGCCAAATAAAATCGATCAGATATGAATAAATTTAATTTCGTTACATGTCCCTAAATACCTTTTTCAAATTTATATATCTTTCAAAATATTACTTAAGAGCTAATTGTTAAATACAAGTATTTGTTCAGAATTAATTGTAGAATTACAGAATAAAGTTTCCTTTCTTAATTATTGTTTCAGAGTTCTAATCACTTCTAAACATAGCTGAGTTTTTAGGTCAACTGCTAACAAAACAGTTTTTCGTTAGGGAAGAGTGGGGCTAAGCTGACCCATTCTTTCAAGTCGTTTTTTTTAATTTCAAAAAATTTCGTTCGACAACTTATTAGGTATCTTTCGATCAAGAATTTAGTTGGCTACAAAATTTCACTAATGATTTTGAACTAAAATGCTTTGTCTATTAATTATTAGAAAAAAAAATGAAGTGATGGAGAATCTGTGGAGCGAAAAATCGTGGGGCTGAGTCGACACTTGAGTATAATTTTTGTATAATATATTTTGTATAATATATATAGTATAATTTTATTATTGCAGTCAAATAAATTGTCGATTCAGCAATACCTAATATGTTGCCAAACAAATTTTCTTTACATTTTCATCCTATAATAAGAAGGTATATGAATAAAATTGGACTTCTATGCCATTTGTATGCATACAATTTTTTTCTTTTCGCGCGATCATTTCGTTTCATCTGAAGAATACAATTTTTACACCATATACTTCTATCCAACGACATTTTAAATTTTTATGAACAATTTTTATAAACAAATTCATTTATTTGGCATTTCAAAACATAGAAAATTCTTCTTTTCTGCGGAATCATTTCTTTTCATCCAAAGAATAAAATTTTTACATAAGTTACTGCCAATAAACATTTGTTATTGTTATAAACAATTTTTATTAGAAAACTCGGTTGTAACATGATCACTTATTTGATTGTTATGGGTTATATTGCTATCAGAATAGGGGAATAATAGGAAAATGAAATATTATGAATATAATTTATGTGAATACCATATTGCATTCAATATTTATAAGATTCTTAACCAAAAAGATAAATTTTTAAGAAACAAGATTGATTTTACAGTCTGAAAGAGGAATCTTCAGTAGAATATATGAATTTTCTACAAAACAATTGGATTTTCAACTTATAAAGTATAAAATTCCAACCAAAAATCGAATAGTTAAATTTTCGGATGAAAAAATAAAATTTTCACAACAAAAAAAACAAATTTTCAAAAAAATTGTTTAAATCCCATTAAAATCTTTATACATTTTTTAAATCTTTCGGAATCATTGAAAATACCCTAAGACCTTTTAAATCCTATGAAATCATTTAAAATCATTTAATTTTGTAAAATTCTTTGCAATCCCATTTTTCTTTGAATTTCTGAAAATTGCTTGAAATCGTTGAAATAATATCAAATCACAGTCGAAGGAATCAATAAAATAATATGTTTATTATAGTAGTCTATTCAATTAATTATATTATAAAGACTAATAATAATGAAATTTGAGTCCTCGAGTAGCAGACCTAATTGTAATTTTGGCTTTAAAAAAATCTTTAGATACAATAAATTATAATAATTTTTTGATTTTCATCCATAGGCTTTAATCTCGCCCTTAGAGAAAATTTGGCCAAAAAATCTTTGAAATCTGAATATTTTCTTTGTCGAAAAACAATCCTGACCCTTTCGAAAATAAACAGTGGGAACGAGAACATAATATAACACTCAGCAAACTTAGGGTCAACATTCTTGATACCGAAATAAAAATAATCGCAATAAAAAATTGTGATAAATTTAAAAAAAATATCCAACTTATTCAGCTGGAAAGTGATAAAACTATGAAATTTAAATTAATATTTAATTGAAATTTATTAGTTTTTATAACCTTCCAAATAATTCAGTACAGAATGCATTTTTTTTAAATTTTAATAATTTTTTAATCATGATGGTGTTTATCTATTCTGCAGTGCATAAATCAAAATTATAATTTATTAATTGGACCTTGAATAAGCGCGGTAATTCAAACTGATATGCTTTAATATATACGAACAATTTTACCGAAAGTAAATTGTGATATGAGACAAAAAGCATTGAAAATACGCAATAGAGGATTTGTACAAATATTGAATAATTGGCAAATATTTTGAAAAAATTTGAGAAATTAGGATTTTTATTTTTAAAATAAAAAAAATATTCAAAAGACTTATATATATACTTACTTCATATTTAAAACATTGGCTTTTGATTAATTGAAGTTGTTTTACATCTTAAATTTGAAAATTAAATTCAGAAATAATCCCTTTTCATTTTAATTGTTGCAACCAATTTTAGAAAAGAAAGCCAAGTGTAAATTGTATAAAAATAGCTGAGGTCATGATTGTTTATTTAAATGTTGTTGTTTAAATTTTTTTAATTCCCTTTAGGCACAAGTTATCATGTTTATTCAATTTTAATTTACAAAAGGTCATTCTATTCCTTGAAAGGTTCTTTAGAGCCATATTCGTCACGATTTTATGGAAATTATTTTATTCATTTAATATTCAATAACAATATGACAGAAAGAATTTTAAAGAACCCTTTAAAGAATATAATGGGCTTCTGAAAATTAAAATTGAAACAAAATTACGACTTTTGTCTAAAGCGGAAGAAAAAATACTAATATGCAAATAACTACATTTTAATAAACAATTATGATTTTAAATATTTGTTTATTATTTAGGATTAGGTTGTTCTTCTAAAATTTGTTGCAAATCAATTATCTTATTTTTGTTTATTTTCTAAATAAAGTTAAAAATAAAGTAACTTTGAATTTGGTGGTACATTAAAACTTTCAAATTATACACTTAATTATTAAAAATATTAAACAGAAATCATCTTCAGGATTACAAATTTTCCACCATTTTAGGTTATGTTAACGTTTTGTGCTCGAAATCGGTATTTTTACTTTAAAAAATTATCAAATTTCAAGGATTAAAATTTTTTCTCAACAATTCACGTTTTTCAAGTTTTTCAATCGCAAATTAATATTTTTGAAAAAAAAATCATTGGATTTTAAAGGTTCATGTTTCTTTTGAATTTAAGGTTATGTTTGCGCTTTACGCTGAAAGTTTGTATTTAAAAACAAAAATCATTATAGTTCGAACAGTATTTGCAATACTGAAAAATTTTCTGTCATGTTGTGCTGGTATTTTTCGTTAGGAATTGTTGATATTTTCAAACAAAAAATTATTAGCTTTCAAAGAATATTTGCAATTGCTCAACAACTTTAGGCTATTTTATTGCGTGTTATCTGAACCTTTTATTTTAAACAAAAATCACTATAATTTGTACAAGATTTAGAATCATGAAACAATTTTGGATAAAATCTTAGTTTTTTTCTTCCAAAATTGTTTTTTTTTCTTTAAGTCACAAAAAATTAAATTTGAAACATTTCAAAGAAGATTCAAAATCCATCAACAATTTCAGGTTATGTTTCCATTTTTAAAACAGGATTTACAATCTTAAACAATTTTTTGTTATGTTAGTATTTTTCATCTAAAATTGCGATATTTACAATTTTTCAACAACTTTAGGTTATATTGTTGCGTGTCACGTCGATATTTTTATTTATGAACAAAAATCATCAGATTTAAATCCAATTATTATTTTTTTAAATAATAAAATTTACAATCCTTAACAACTTCGAATAATCTTAGTTTTTTATTTTATTTTTGAAATTGACATTTTCATTCAAAAATTGTTAGATTTCAAACATTTATAAGTTTTCAACAATTTCAGGTTACGTTCTTGTTTTTTATCGAAAAGTGGTATTTTCAAATCAAAGTCACTATAATTTGTACAGAACTTAGAATCATTAAATAATTTTGGATAAAATCTAAGTTTTTTTATTCCAAAATTGTTTTTTTTCCAATTCACAAAAAATTAAATTTGAAACATTTTAAAGAAGATTCAAAATTTATTAAGAATTTTAGGTTATGTTTGGCGTTTTACACAGGAAGTCGGTAATTTTGGTAAAAAATAATTAGATTTCGAAGAAGATAAGAAATTTGTGTGCAATTTTAGGTTATGCTCGCATTTTGAAACAGGATTTACAATCTTGAACAATTTTCTGTTATATTAGTATTTTTCATCTAAAATTGAAATTAAAATTAAGTAATTAAAATTTTATCTAACATTTACAATTTTTGAACTACTTTAGACTATGTTGTCGTGTGTCACCTAAAATTTTTATTTTTAAATAAAAATCACCACAATTAAATGCAAAGATTTTTCTAATAATAAAATTTTCAAGCTTGAACAATTTCGGATCGTCTTAGTATTTTTCGTCGAAAAAATAGTATTTTTAATTTACAAAAAATTACATTTCAAATATTTCAAAAAATATTCAAAACATTTAAACAATTTTAGGTTATGTTGGTGTTTTATAACAGAAATCGGTATTTTTAATTTAAAAATCAGTGTATTCTAAAGCGTTTTTGAAAGCAGATTTACAATCTTAAACAATTTGTTGTTATTTCAGTGTTTTTCGTCTGAAATTGCTATTGCTAATAAGAAATAAATCATTTTTAAGAATATTTACAATATTTGAACATTTATAGGAATATGATAGTGTTTTTTGTCATGAATTATTGGTATATTTAATAAAAAGCTTATTAAATTTTAAAGGATATTTACTATGTTTAACAAATATAGGTTATGTTATGTTGTTTCATCCGAAATTTTTAGTTTTAAGCAAAAATCATTAGATTTAAACTAATTATTTTAAAAATTAAATAAAATTTACAAGCTTGAACAACTTCGGATTAGGTTAGTGTTTTTTGTCGGAAATTAAAATTTTTATTAAAAAATCATTTAATTGCACAGATTCATAAGTTTTGAACAATTTTAGGTTACGCTGTTTTCTTGTTATATGTTTTTGTTGTTTTTTTGAAAAAGATTTAGTATCTTTTAATAAATTTTGGATGTCTTACTATTTTACGCTGGAC